>KQ965832.1:131299-143380 GCA_001574975.1 Gonapodya prolifera JEL478
GTGGAAGACAAAAGAGTGTGTACAATCTTTTGAAATAAATAGGCAGTTATCTTTTTCTGCCTTCCTGTATCCCGCGACCTCAAGACACTCCGTCAATGTCTCGTTCCAGTAGAGAGGGGCTCTAGCTAAACCATACAAAGGCTTAAGTAACTTTACTTTTTGTCCTTCTTTTAACCCGTATTTCTGAAGAATTTCTTTTGAAATTCTGTTCGGGAGTTGAACAATCACCTGTTCCTGAGGCTTTAGAACCTTCAATTGCAAAAATGCGGAGTCGAAATCTAACTGCTCCACATTCCACCCATTCAGCACCGCTAATCCCAGAATTATTCGTAATGATTCTGTGTGAGCAACAGGTGAATAAACATCATCCAGTTCCTTGCTCAGGGTTTGCTGGTATCCTCTCCCCACAAGTCGTGCCTTATACTTCAAATTTCTGTCCGGTAAACTCTTTTGAGTTAGGACTAAACAAGTTTCTACTGCCTTCTCTCCCATTTCATCTTTTGAAATCGGCCCGAAGACTTTATACTTTTTCAACTTCTCAAATTCTGTCACAACGGCACCCAAATATTCCGTTGGAATACTTTCGGTGACAACATTCACACTTTCGCCGTTTAAGTCCAAAAATAAACCATAGTCAGTGGGATTTCTCTCCTTTTCAAAGTTGTGACCCGCTTTCGGTTTCCCAGCTCTTTGGGGCCGCCTTGGGATGACTGTGGTCCCTTTTCCTTTTGCCACATCACCAACTTCCATACTCCCACCGTCATCTCTCCCAACTTCTTCAGCAATTGTGCCATTCCTTCCCTTCACGCGCAAAATTCCTCCGCGGGGCACGGGGAGGTCGTCCCCGTCCTCGGAGTTGTCGTCCATGTGACTGGGGGGCTCGTTGTCCTCCTCATCCCTTGAGAACTCTTTGCGGAGGTCCTCAACAAGATTCTTGGTTGAGTTGGGATGAAGCTGCGGAAAGGACTTTTGAACGTGAGTTGCTAAATCAAAGATTGTGTCACAAGTGCTTCCTCTGAACACCTTCCCAGTATTCCTGTTCAACAGCAAGTACCCGTTCTCGCCAATAGTGTCTGCATATCCCAGCAGAACTAACTTTCTCGATTTTGGGTCGAGCTTCCTCCTCTTACCATCGTGAGTAAGAAGATATGCATCACTTCNGATGATGCGAAAGTGACTTACGTCCGGCTTCCGTCCTGTCCACATCTCTTCTGGCNTCATCCCCTTCTTTGTGTTGAAGGTGCGGTTGCAAACGTAGACGTAGGATCGCATAATGGAGAGCCAGTACTTCTGTGGAAGGCCGGATGAGGCTAGGAGGGTGTGGGTGCCTTCAGTGATGGTACGTATGAATCGTTCCGCAACTCCATTTTGTTCCGGTGTGTCTGTAACTGTCTTTAATACTTTTACACACCTGTCTTCTCCAGTTTTCCCACAAGCTCCTCTCCCGTGAACTCGCCTGCCTTATTGATTTGGATACTTCCAAGGCACTCCCCGGATTCCAGTTCCACTGCACTCCGCCATGCAGCAAATGCACGGGATGCACTTGATTTCAAGGCAAGTCCATAGACCCATCCCTCTTCCAAGTAATCGTCCACAATTCCGAGATAGTAACAACAGTTCTCCACAGATGTTGTGTTCACCGTTCCAAGGTCCATATGGACCTTTTCGAGCCGTCGCGTCAATCAAGGACCAGGAGGAGTCCAATTGCTGTGCTGGTAAGTCTGTCTGCCCTTTGCGCAGGCGTTGCAGACTACTGCAATGTCGGGTGGGGCCGTCAGTTTCACCCCTCTAACATGTCCGTTTTCTAGAGTCTTCCAGACCCGTTCCAGCAACTGGTGACTGAACCGTTCATGCCAAAGGAGAGCGGGATCTATCGCTGAGGCTGTCTCAGCGATGCCGATGAGGAGAGTGTCAGGAGTCTTCCCCAGGTGAGTTGGAAATCCACGAATTCGATAGAGACAAGATTCTGGGATCCGTTTGATGTTGCAAATCCATGCGCCGCTCCTCCTAATCTCCACGTTGTGCCCTTTCCCCAGGATCTCGCAGTCCTGGTTAGCAAAAGACGAGTGGGCCACAACTTTGACATGGAGTTTGGGGACATGGAGAGAGTTGGTGAGTTTGACGATTCCCGCCGGCTCCCCGTCCTTATCGACTGTTGTAACGCTTAGTGTCCCTACTGCCGCTACTGACAGCTTGTCCCCTCCCGGAATCTCAACTGAACCAAAGTTTGCTGGCTTCAAGTCTGAGAAATCCCTCTTGTCCCACGACATGGAACGAGTTGCGCCACTGTCCCAGACCAGCTCGGACGCTGAGCACTTCTGGTGAGCTTTTGCCGAATTGGTGGAGACCGTAAGGCAGAAAACGTGTTCGCCAAGATTAACAGCGTCCTTTACTTTCTCCTTCCCCTTGCCTCCCCCTCCTTGTCCACGTCCATCGCGCCCACTGCGTCCACCACTCCTCCCATAACCAGACTTTCCACTGCGTTTCTTCTTAGGACAGTCCTTTGCCATGTGGCCGGTTTCGCCACACTGGTAACGGTTGCTGGTGAAAGTTGTTGACGAGGATGGTTTACGGCCACGTGAGTGCTCTGTCATTGTACAGCTCTTTCCAAGACTCTTCCTGTCTGATTCCTGCTCGTTCCTTTCCAGCTGCTGCTCTCGCTCCAACAGGCGTGACCTCAAGATATCAAAGGTGAGATCCTTTCGCGCCATCATCTCCAGAATAATGTCCATTTTGCCATCGTAGGTGTTTGGCAAACCTGACCCAACCCACTTCACAAGCTCTTCCACACGGTAAGTCCTTCCTTCAGCAGAGCATAGTTGTCTAACCATGCTGTCGACGTCTGACAGGAACACAAGGACTTTCTCGCCGTCAAGCAGCCTCCGACCAAGGAGCTGCTTGTGGAGAGTAATGACTTGACTGGTGACGTTTGGGTGGAACGATTCGAGGATGCGCGAGTACATGAGTGCTGAGGTACGTTGGCAAGCGTTGGTGGGAAGAACCGAGCGAATACTAGTGGCAATTTCTGAGTCGATTGCAGCTAGTAACAAGATTTGTCCCAACAGATCCTTGTCCTGCCACTTCCTAGCTTCAGTTGCCTCTGTTGCTGTTGCCGAGGCTGGCGCCACCGCCGGGAGTACTCCTCCACCTGCGGTTAGGGCCAAACCTGGATCCGGAGTTGAAATTGGAGCCGTCAAAGGTAAGTTGTCGTCTGGCCTTTTCAGACCTCCCATCATAACGTCATATACTCCTTGCTGTAGTGCAAACGTTTCCATCTGCATGATCCAGGTGTCAAGGTCCGAGTCCCGCTGAAGACGAGATCCAGGGAAGCGATAGTTCTCGGGCATGACAAGGTGAGTTGTGAATGCTCAGAGAGTCTAACACTGTAAACGTGTTGAATCTAGCGTACGCAGACCTTTGTCATAGTCGTAGATGACTTATCTTGTAGTACGAAATATGTTCTGTTATCTCGCTTATCATAGTTTTCCAGTATATTTATAGTCCGCTTGAGTCACTACTGAGTCCGACGTATCCAATGCAAATGAATCACCCAACGCCCTGCCATGTCAGACGCCCATGCAACGAACGTCTAATCTGATCCGTTAGGTTTGTCACAGTCGCCAAGTTGCATCATCCAACAGGTACTACTCACAAATGATTTTGGAATAATATGCTCGACTCAGTGAGGGAATTTATTTTCCATATTCAAGTTTTTCTGGAAAATATCCAACAAGCCCCCACTTGTACAGCTGTACAAACAATTAAGTTTCATACTGTAAACAATCTAAGCTGTTGCTCGGGCCAGATTCTCCGAGGTACTGGGCGGCTGGTGCGCCCGAAAGCCACGTACAAAGTTCACTGGTCTTTGTCCGTGCTCTTGCTGGTACAGTCCCACGCCTCTGATGTTCAGAGCTGCATTGACATCCCGGTTCCAACAAACGCCACACCGATCACATTTCTTTCTTCGATACCACGCTCCTCTTCCGTTCCCCATCATGCTTGGTGTTCCTGCATGAAAGCATTTGTTGCACTCCAAAGACGTGCGATCCTCTTCGACATGAATCAGAGCGGTCACGTATTGGTTTTGTTGGAGTATTTTAACAAGTTGCTTCAGAGGCATAGACATCCCTGATACATTGGCATTCTCAATCACTGAGAGGTCTCCGACCATGACAACAATGGGCGGAATCGTTTTCCGTCGAGTCATCCTTCTCCTCTCTCGTTTGCCATGCAGATTCATGGGGTGCTTTACTGCAGGCAAGTCGTCTCCCTTTACTGTTCGCTGTCCAAGAACGGCAACGCGGCGCGCGAATCGATGAAGAGTTCGATTCTTGCCGTTTCGAACTTTCCACCGTTGCCTACGTGATGGGGACATTGTATAGAGATCGATTAATTGCTTTCCGTGCTGCGCTATTGCGTCCAATCGTTGAAGAGCATTTGCCACGTCAGTTGTCTTAGCCGTTGGAAGACTGTTCTCCAGTTAGTGGATGCCGGAGTCGCGCTTGTAGTCTTCCATTTTCTTCCGCCCCTTAGAGACGCCAGACAAATGAAAGAACTCGTTGCGCGAGAGGCCAAACTGGTACGACGGTCGTACGCCCTTCTCATGCGCAGGACCACCGGCGCAACATGCTGTCTGTTTGTTCGGATCCAATCCAATGTAAACAGTGTCGGGATAAGCGCGCATGTCAGATTGAGGCGTGCTTTCTTCAATCCTTGCACGTTTGATGGGCACTCTCTTCTTGAAATGGATTGTCACTTGCAGTCCATTCGTCATGACGGTTCCTGAAGAAATCCTAATTGGCAGTTTCCAGCGCGTCTACTCCAAACATATCCTTGATAGGGATGCGTGGCCACTTGAATCTGCTCGCCAATCCATCCAGGCCTCTTTGATGGAATATAACAAAGCGCTGTTGAAATCCATAGAGAGGTGCTAGCGTGTATTGCTTTGGTGGTCTGCAAACGTCTACGGGTAGGGCCTCAAGTTGTGAGAGGAGGTAGCGATGCAGCGGAAGGTAGTGCGTGTACTTCTTTGCGTAGCTTCGCATCCTGGTGTACGGGTCAACAACCGACAGTGGGTTGATTAAGACAATGTGGTCAAGAACAAATTCGTCAGCGTATTGTTTGTAGTCTGCATGGAGTCCTTCGCCTGCGTACTCCTGAACGTTGCAATCAAATTGACAAAGGGCGTAGCCCCATAGCTTGGCTTCGTCTGACTTGGTGATCTCAGGAAATGTGAGTCGTGCGAGGAACTTGAAGTAGGAGGCGAGGCGCTTATGAAGGTAGATGATGACATGGTTCTGGAGGTTTGTTTGGTACTCCTTTAGCATGTACTCCAAAGGATTGGTGAGGCCTTGGCAGGAAGGAAAGTGTTCATGTGGCAAGCGATTTCGAAAGTGTGTAATGACGGTGTTCCTGATTGCTTCTGCATGGTTGGATGGCGAAGGTAGAGGGTCCAGTGTCGCATTCCCGCGTCCGCGATGAGTGATGAGATGCACGATGCTGGACAAGTACGAATGAGTGACGTCGATGAAATCAGAGTCGCGGAGGTGGACAAAGATGACATTGACGATCTCAGAGAGGTATTTGCCGATAAGAGTGACATCGTTTACAACAGTGTCAATGGACGATATGAATCGGTCATGGTGACAAACGGACTTCAATGAGAGCGCAACGCTGGAAGTTGAAATCTGGATATCTGTATCAGGCTCTCCGTCAGCAGTACGTTTGAGAGCTGCTCGCGCAGCGTTTGCCGTCTTTGGTTTGTAGGATTTGCACTTCTTAGAGGAGCTACTGCTGTGATCGGAGCCGCTGCAAGTCGGGCATGCAACGGCTCCTTCGGGCATTCGCGCGTTCAAACCGCACGAGGATTTGAGTGATAAATTGTGTTGGAAATTTATTTTTGCAAAATTCTCGCCTTTTATGTCTTTGGACCGTGCACTGACACTCATTTAACCTACACGGTTAGTGTATTTGTACGACAATAGTAACCCTAGCGCTAGGGCGCTGCTCGAGTAAAGTGCGAGCGACATCTGCGTGACCGTGAAGGCAGGCCCAGCGCAGTGGTTCGTCGTCCGGGGGCAATTCGCCATTGCAGTGATCGATGAGAGTCTTGACGACGTGAAGATGGCCCTTCATCGCTGCCCAGCGCAACGCGTACTTGAAGCAGTTGTCGGGTGTGTGGCAGTCAAGCAAGGTTTCCAGGACGTGAGCGTGACCAGCGAAGGTTGCTAGCATGAGCGCCTTGCACGCTGCGACGTCGCCGCGCGGGGTGCGTGCCAGGAGCTTCAAGACGACGTTCCTTGCGCCCCTTTGAGACTCTGCCTGCAGAGCAGCGCCTACGGATGAATAGTGCGCGATTGCGCGGATGGCGCAGGCAGATGCGCATGCGTTGCTGCGGTATTTGCGGTTGAGGACGCCGAGGCCGAGTCTGTTTGGCAAGCGAATGTCGATTTCGCGTATGAGCTCGCGGGGAAGGTCGTTCAGCCTGAATGAGTTCATTTGACCTCAAAGATTGTAACTTTGGTGCGATAAAAAAATGTTTTACGGTTTTAAACGCCTTGGGTACAAGGAGCGGGACCGCAGGGGAGGTGCGGGGAAATGCAATAATTGTAAAACTGTCAACAGTCCGACAACACCGGGGGAAGAAGAGGGCGGGGCTTGAATCCGTCTAGGTGTTAGGGCGAGGGCGAAGAGGGGAGGGGGAAGACGGGGTGGGACTTGACTTACACGGGGGCGTTTAAAAAACAAACTGGTAGTAGAAATAAAAAACATGTGTTTAAACGCCCCCGCTGCAGCAAAGCGAGAGGGGGAGGGGGGAGGAATGGTGACCCAACCCAACGAAACAGTGCGGGGGAAGAAGGGGGAAAGAAGAGGAGCGACTTGACTTGCGCGGGGGCGTTTAAAACATTACAGCTATACAAACAATTAAGTTTGATACTGTAAACAGTCTAAGCTGTTGCTCGGGCCAGTTCCTCCGAGTTGTTACTGGGTGACCATGCACCCATTTGCTGGTTTGGTTGCGACGCCTCGTCCATTGCGCAAGTTAACACCCGCGTTGGGGTTAGGTTTCACCCTAACCTCCTTGGTCCAGATTATATTGCATTGGTCACTTTTCCACCCTTCTCGCCGCCCAGTCATTGTAGTAACCTTTGCACTCCGAAGACGTGCGATCCTTGGTAGGAGCGAACACGGATTTGTTTTGTTGGAGAAGTGCGGGCAAGCCCGTACTATTAGCAAGCGGGACAACGACATTAGCGTCTCGTTGGGCAGTATGTGAGCCAATGCCGAGATTGTGTTGCCTGGTGACTCTGGCGGCATATTGACGCTTCGAGTGTCTCGAAGTGTTGGAAAAATAATTTGAAAATTGAAGCCCTTTTAAGTCCACGATCCGTGCACTGACACTCACTTATTTGTACGACAATAACTTTCGGATGAAAGAGGAACGGGGGTGAAGTGGGGTGACCTCACGCATCAGAGTGACTTGACTTGCGGGGTGGGGCGGGGGTCACCCCTAAATCAACGGGTCGAGAAGGAGAGAGGGCGAGACTGCCGGATTCTAAACGCCCTTGTGGCAGCAAAGCGAGACTGAAAAGGGTTAGGGGTTACCCAAACCCTAGAACACTGATTTTATTATCGCAGTGCGCAATACAATGTCTAAAAGAGGGTTAGGGTTCTAATCGCTGTCAGCGCCAACGCTCGCCAAAACGCTGTTCTTTCCGCGCCCACGCCCACGCCCGCGCCCTCTCCCACGCCCTCTGCCGCGCCCAGCGCTAGGGCTCTCGTCGCTAGGGCTTTCGTTCAGCTCGGTGATTTCACTTAGACCGCTTGCGCCGCTTGGGCTTTCACTTGTAGCGCGGCCGCGCCAACCCCTTGAGCCTCTTCCACGGCCTGTGCCTCTTCCTCTTCCTCTTCCTCTCGGGCGGGATCCACCTGGTACCATACCTGGCTGGGGCTTGAAGTAGCCGGCCGCGTCGCACTGCTCTATGGGTTGGCGCGCGTACTCTTCGTAAAACTCCCTGACGGCGGGGTTGCTCATAGTGTTGTCAGGGTCATGCTTGAGACTGACCCGGATCGTACGGGTACCGTCGGAGTGATTGTCGATGTCAATGTTCAAATCCTTGCCGGTCAAGGCCACTCCGTCCACTGAATTGTACGGGCTGAGCCGAAAGCCTCCCATCATTCCTCCCATCATTCCCCCCATCATTGGGTGACCAAGTCCCTGCATCTAGATTATCCTTTGCTCACAAAAAAGTTGGCGCGCTTTCTTTGCGTTCGGGTTACCTAACCCTTGGGTAGAAAAAGTCGCGCGTTTTATACCTCTGTGCCAGAGTTATTTGTACACTGCTCAGCCAGCGTCCCTAAAATCGCTTGCACGTTGAACGCCTTCAAGAGTGCGCGTCACTCTGACGCGTGGAGTCAGTCAGACTTGATTTGCGTTGGGTGTGCAGCGCACTCCGGGAAGAACAAAACTTTTCTTGTAGGTACTGAGTTTGATTTTAATAGTTTTTTTTACACGTAACCCTAGGTTCTACGCTAACCCCTTACACCCAGTCAGGCTGACGGACCGGCATCGTCACATCAGGGTCATACCGAGCACCCCTACCACCGTATTGCCTGAATGCCGCTGGCCTGCCGCTGCTCATGTCGCTTGAAGTGGCAGTGTACATGACGTTGATGGCTTCCCGCCCTAGGGTTGCGGGACTAGCGAGAACCTGGTCTATGCCCTGAATAATCTGCTCAAAGTGAAGCTGCCACTTCACGTCCGTCAGTGTGGCAACGTGCTGGGTGATATCCGTCTTGAGTTCAACGAGTCTGGCATGTGTCTCGCTCAGACCCGCGCCCCGCATGCGCTGCTCCAAGTATGCTCGCTTTGCCTGGGCCGCTTTGCAATGAAAGCGCGCAAGCGCGACAGTGTTGGAAACACGTCCATCGCCGCCGGTCGTTATTTGAACAGCAGAACTGATGATCCCCGCGTTCTGAGGAGTGGGGTTCCCGGGAGCGAGGTATTTGGCAGACTTTACGACTGCTAGATTGGTTAGGTGCGGCGTGGATTTGTCCACCGCGACTTCAAAGACCAGCGCGCGGGTCTCCTCTGGTGCAATGGAAGGAAGCTTGAAAATTGAACTCTCGCCCGGGGAGGCGGGGGTGCCAACCCCTCCGCCGAAGAAATGCCAGGTGACAGGGTACTTGAAGTCAACCTAGAGCTCAATGTCCGTTGCGGCGACCGAGTGCATGTTGTCCAGTGTCGTGCCAAGCACTTCAGCAAAATTCAGCTCGCTAAGCGTGCTGATGTACGTGTACGCGCCTCCAGTGTGCTCTGCGAGCGGCGCAAGGAGAGGCGCATCGCCTTGGGACCCAAGACCAAACGTGCTGATGACGTACCCACAACTTGCGGCGGTCGCTGCAAGGTTGGCGTACACCTGACGGTCTAACCCTCCATTGTCCTTGCCGTCTGACATCACGATGATGCGCGCTGGGCGGCTTGCACTGAAGGCGCGAGAGTCCAGAATGTAAATTGCACGTGCGACGCCGCCTGCGATGAAGGTGCCTAGCGTTGCGGACGGTCCGGTCCAGACCGGTCCGGACCGACCTTGGACCGAAGTCGGTCCGGTCCACGGTCCAGCCCGGTATTTGCCATTGAATGTATGGTGAATTAAATGTTCCTGATATTTCTGGCAACTTGACCGTGGTCATACCTGATTTGCAAACGTTTCACAATTGTCATGTCATCCCAAGATTGGCACTCAACCCATGCAGACGAAGCAAACTTTGACTTTGGAAGTGCCATTGATGAGGACATTGAGGCAGTGAACTCCTCTACATCCGTAACACGACTTGAGTCTCCAGTTTCACCGACAACACCATCCAGTGTGGGACCTGTACGCGATGGCAGAACCTGGATAGAAAAATACGCGTTGCGGACAACTGAACAAGGGGAAGATAAGTGGAAATGCAGGTATTGCAGGTAAGTACTTTCGATTCCGATTATTATCACAAACCTAACAGTTTGGAGCAGAGCTATTACCAACAGGAGGGGTGGAAATACCTCTTCCATGCAGAAGCACCTTCTTTGTGCACACAAAAGCAAGATTCCGAAGAGTTACGGAGGGGAGCTGGATGATGAGAGCCAGACGACGCTGGATTTGCATCTCAAAAACGTTATACCGGTAAGAGCTCACCTTGCTGTTGCATACTCTAACATGATTAATGTTATATTTGCCCTCTAAGGCTTACACTGCAAGTGTTTGGAGATCTGCTATTGTAACGTGGATCATTCTTGCGTGCCTCCCATTCAGCACAATCGATAACCNACATTTGCGAACTGCTTTTCGTATATTGAAACCTGATGTTGCACTGTTTAGCAGGGATGCATTAAGAGATGATATAGGGCGGTTGCTTCGTGACAAGTTGGCTGCTTGGAAGATATATTTCACAGTGAGTTGTTTTGTTGCGCCAATGATTTTTCATGTCTTGCCTTCCAAATTAATATGTAGGCGCTCTCAAGTAAAGTTTCTGTTGCCCTTGACACGTGGACCTCGTCCAATGGCCTTCCTTTCCTTGGGATTGTTGTCCGCTGGATTACCAAGTATTGGAAGGTTGCGACTCTGACGATTGGATTCGAACGTCTGGAGGGGGAGCATACTGGAGAAAACATGGCGGATACCCTTTCAGAAGTTCTTGAGAACTTTGGACTCATAAACAAGGTATGGAATGTGCATTGTTTATTTTGCAGGAGCTGACGAACATCCAACCAAGCAGATACTTGCCATTTGTTCAGACAACGCAGGCAACAACAAAACTCTGGTACAAGCGTTTTACAACAGCAACGAGAAAAGCGTCCCTCGTGCATTTTCACCTGCAACCTCATGGATTCGATGTTTTGCCCATGTACTCAACCTTGGCGCTCAAGCAGCAATCGACGTGCTCAAGAAAGATCCCGGGGATCAGTCTGGAAGTGGATCAGTGGTTGGCCGTGACTACACCAATGGAAGGGATATTGACAAGGACGTTTTGAAGAAATTGTCTCTTTATGATCGAGTAAGTTTGTGTACATTTTCTACCTGTTTAACGTTACCATTTTTTGCTTCGCCCCAGATTAAGCGCCTTGTCAGCTTTATTAACAAGTCCCCGAAAGCACACAATGTCTACCAGTCATGTTGCAACGAAGTCACCGATCCCAACTTCAAGTATGTTAAGCTCATTAATGATGTGCGCACTAGGTGGAACAGCACCCTCGATATGCTGCAAAGGCTTAAGGAACAACGACCGGTAAGTGCTATTAAGGTTGTTCATTGTCAACGCAACCTTTGTACGTTATATCGTGTTTTAGGCCCTAGAGAAGTTCTTTGAATGCAAGCCATACATGAAATATGATGTCTCCGAGGATGAATGGATAGTTGTAAGTGGTTTTCGCTCTTAGCATTATAGTTCTGAGATGCTCTTTCTGATTTCACACTTCAGATTGATTCTGTCGTCGAAGTCCTTGAGCCTTTCAAAGTACTCATGGATCCAATGCTCGCTGAAAAAATGCCTACACTCTCCTTTGTGGTTCCTCAGTTCAATGGCCTCATCCAGTCACTTGAGTCGATTACCTCCCAAGGCTCTGCAATGTTCCTAACGATACAACAATCAGATCTGAGGAGGAAGTTCAGAAAATGGAAGGCGAAGGCAGCACAAGTAGGACTGGAAAAGATGGTGCAATACTATACGATTTCGCTTAAAGTTCCTGCTTTTGCAATTGCGACAGGTAAGTCGTTAACATGCATTTTTGCACCTCTCTAACAATATTTCTGCAGTTCTAGATCCTCGCCTAAAAACAAACGTTTTGAGGAATCTCACTTGGTCGGAGGTTCAGATTGAAAATTATTTGTAAGTGTACGTTACATTGTTCAAGTTATGTTCACCTCAAGTATTTCTAATGCGAAAGGTCCATGGTCCGAGCCATCTATGATCGAGACTATAAAACAGCCATTTTTGTCGAGGTGGTCCCTGCCCGAGAACAATTACCGTCCGATTCCTCCAGTGCCTTTTACGATAATCTTCTTTTTTCAAAGCCCACTGCTGAGGAGCGAGCTCCTTTGC
>KQ965832.1:143829-183093 GCA_001574975.1 Gonapodya prolifera JEL478
CTAATTCATCATCTTTAGTAGCTTAGCTAGATATGTATGCCGAACTGTAAAAAGAATACTTTGATTTCCAAACTTTACACCTCCGGTCCGGTCCGGTCCGGTCCGGTCCAGAGACTGTCCGGTCCACGGTCCGGACCGATCCCCACAAGGACCGGCTCGGTCCGGCTCGAAAGGGGTCAAGGACCGGACCGGACCGGACCGTCCGCAACCCTAAAGGTGCCTCCGTTCGCGCAGATTTGGTCCGAGTTGAAGACTTGCTTGTTCTGTGGGCCGCCCCATCGAAGCCCAAGAATTTGCGTCGAACGGGTGTGAAAAGTCACCAGCGCGATGCGATCGCCCTCGCTTTTCGCGTCTCCCGCAAGTTGAACAAGCGCGTTCTTCAGTTTGTCAATGCTGTTCATCATGGAACTAGACACGTCGATGCAAATCTCAACGTCGCACGCGGCTGGCGGCAAATCCTTCGCGGCCTTGATCTCGAACATCCCGCAATGTATTCCTCCCCCCGGACCCGCGACAGCGCGCAGCGCCCGTCCTTCAATGCTGATCCTGGGGGCCCTACGGTTAAACCACCTGTCTCGGTCTTCTCAGTCCCATCTGCGGCAATGTCGCTCTTCAAGGGGGCGATGGGGCCGCTTGCATACGTGTACGCAAGCTTATGAATTTCATCGGCGCTCAGCGCACCTCCAGTGCTCCAACAGATCCCGCTCCCCGTCACACTATCGCGCGCAGCGACAAACCGCGGAGGTGGTGCACTGACTTCCCCCGCGAACATTCTGCCAAGACGTGGTGGCGGTCCACTGACTTCCCCCGCGATCCTTTGGCCAAAACTTGGTGGGGGACCGCTAACTTCATCGTCAGCAAAAGAACTGCCAAAACGTGGTGGCGGTCCACTGACTTCCCCCGCGACCCTTCTGCCAAGACGTGGTGGGGGGCCGCTAACTTCGAAGTTGTTCGACATATTGAAACCTAGTGTTGTTTCGTGATAAAATAAGTCGAGAATTCACTGCGTTTTATATCACTGTGCCAAATTATTTGTACCTGCTCAGACCGCGGTATTTTCCAAAAAGTCTCGGGCCCCAAACATGGGGGCTGAAAGCCCTAGCGCGGTCGTCGCGCTACGCACTAAACGCCTTCGCGCATGTGCATTTTTGCTCGTTTTACCACACTTCAAGTGTCAAAACCACTATATCAACAGACGGTGCGCGCTGCGTGAAATTTGAGCCCGGGTCTTTAGTTTTGAAGTCTTCAATCAGGCCACCAAGGCCACACCTGCAGCGCAGTAAGTTTTCCAAAAGTTGGAAAGTCTCTAGCCCGAAAGATGGTGTTGAGCGCGGTCGTCGCGCAAGTGATTTTTTGGTCATTTTACGACATTTCCAGTGTCAAAAGCACTATATCTCAGACGGCACGCGCTGCGTGAACTTCGAGCGTTGTGCTTTAGTTTTGAAGTCTTCAACAAGTTCACCCAAATTGCAGCGTCACTTGACCCCAGCGCAGTCGTCGCGCTAGGGTCTAAGTGTTTCGCTTTCTACATTTCCGCGCCATGTGCAAATTGAAAGTCTCATGTGCCGGTGGCACCTCGCTGCGCATTCGCTAAGGTTTAGACAATAGAAAGGGTTTGTATTGATTCGGCAAATTGGTGGGGAAGAAGTGACCGTAGGGCTAGGTTAACCCCTTTTGAAACGCACTGCGTTGCAATTTGGGTGGACATGCTGAACACTTCAAAACTAAACTCCCACGCCAAACTTTCACGCAGCGCGTGTCGTCTGTAGATATAGTACTTTTGACAATTGAAGTATGCTGCAATAGGATTTGGCGCAGAAAAGGGAAGCCACCATCTTGAAACTGCTGTGAGATAAGTGATAGTTTCAGGCGCAGTAGAGCTGACTTCTCCCAGATCAAGAAGTTCCAAGGTTTTGTGCACCCTTCTACAGCCAGTGGGTGACGTGCGAAATGAAAGAATTTGGTGCCCGAAAATGCTGCGCGTTGGGGAACATATAAAGTATAGAGAGCGGTCTTTCTGAATGGATGCTGATGAGAGGAGCTTGAAGGAATTCAACTTTATAACACAGAACGTTAGACACGTAATGTGATAGCATAACCTTTGAGTTCAAAAGCACTACCCCAGCAAATAGAAAATCCTGCAGAGTTGGCTCAGTCACAAACTGATTCCAACTATCTTGGAAATGCACATGTTTGACGCCCAGGGTATTTGCCAATTCAACTATCCACGCAAGCGTCAGTTGGCATATTGCAACCCTCAGTTGATGGAAATTTATCTTGCCAAACGGAATGACGCGTTTCAGGGCGACTTGAATCAAGTCAGAACACCGCAATATTGCGATTGTTCGAAGCTAGATTGCGCGGAACCGAGAGAGGCCCCAAGGGAAGAGGCGATACGTGCGATAATCACCACATGCGATTTAGTCGGACAGAGCATATATATGCGTTGCTGTCGGTTGCTTTTCTCGGACGATCTTTCATAACGTATTCATGTGTATTTCTCCGTGATGAAATAAATTTCTGCATTCCGCCAGGCAGGTGACGAGGATGGTGGTGCGCCGATGGTGGTCGCTGACTCACCTACACCACCAAAACCGGAACTTCCGACCAACCGAACATTTCTCTGCCACCGTCTCCGCATTCCCATCTAACGTCCGTTGATCGCTTCTCCGCCTTGGCTATGTCATCCGCCACCCCTCTCGCCACTCTCTACGACATCTCCACCCGCCCACCGGCATCCAAAACCTGCTGCTCCCCGAATCCCACAAAAGCCCGCCTCGCCCTCAACTTCAAAGACATCCCGCACGTCACGCGATGGGTCCAAATGCCCGACATCCCCACCGTCCGGCGCGGGCTCGGGCTGGAAGCGTGTCGCAAGTTCGCGGACGGGACCGATTTCTACACCCTCCCCATCGTCACCGACCCATCCACGGGCGCCGTCGTGGGGGACTCGTTCGACATCGCGGCGTACCTTCAATCGACGTACCCGAACGCAGGGGCGGGCGACCTGTTCCCGGAGCAGGACCTTTCGTATGAGTTTCCAGAAAACTTGCCCCTGCTGGTCCCTCTGTCGGACCACACGGGCAAACCACACCCCTCGTACGCTCTGTTTGCTGCCAAAGTCGACGCGACATTCACGGCGCACACCCAGCTGACTGTGGGCGGGTTCCCGTTCGATCCCGCTAGCGAGGCCGCGAGCAGGGTCGAATTCGCGCGCAGAGCGATGGTGCCACAGTTAGAGGTTCTCACGCTCACGGGGGACTCGAGGGAGCGCGCGATGAAGACTTTCGAGGACACGCTTGGCGTGTTGGCGGCGATGTTGAAGCGGGACCCGAGCGGGCCTTTTTTGTTGGGCAAGAGGGCGAGCTATGCGGATTTGGTCATCGTGGGATGGTTGAGGATGTTTTGGGGTACATTGCGCAAGGAAGAGTGGGAGCGTCTGTGCAAATGGCACGACGGGGGTTTTGGACGGCTGTATGAGGCAGTGGATGAGGCTTGGGGAGCTGTGAGGGAAGAGGTGGTGGTGGTGTAGACGGGCGAAAGGGTGTTTTGCCGATGGAATCAAGATGTTTCGAAAAAGCATACGGAATACACATCACGTTTCATGACGCAACGTCCCGAACTTACACGCGTGAACAGAAAACCAGCTCAGGAATACGGACTTCATAGTTACTATAAGACGCTTCTGTTGCGGATTTGCGTTATGACCGACATCACAATTCGATTCATTCTAAGTTTTAACGGGTACCCAGATCTATCTGAACGGAAAGTATGTAATCCCAACAGCCCAAAGAAATTGACATTTGCGCAGTTGTCCATCCAAAGTTCCAAAGACAGAACGATGCGTTTTTGTCAACCTCAAACCCAACATTTTGGCGTCCACCCCGCAAGTCCCACTTCAGATATCTCCGTCTTGTGCATTGGCCAGTCCTCCTTTTGGCACGCGGCGCTGCAATACAGAACCACTGAGCAACACTTGCATTTGTCGAGCGTGATCTTTGTCTTCAAGTCGACTCGATTTGTTGGCCAATATTCCAGTTTTGGACAGTGGGAGTTCAAGCAAACAAAATAGTATCCTCCTCGAGCATATCGTTGGCTGGGCGACGAGTTATCCGGCCCACCAGAGCCCCAGGATTCAATGCTGCGGAGATCGGCATGAAGTTCGCACCAATCATACAATCCGTCATATTTTCGAAGTGTGTGTTGCATTCCTGGGTGTGCCAAGATACGCTCGTGGACTGCCTTTATATCGCCAATGGTATTTCCATCACGTAGCATAAGTTTCACGCACTTCAGGATAGTCCGCAACAACTGCACCACAATTTCTTTGTACTCCTGTTTTTTGCATTTTGTACGACACGTTTCCAGGAGGATTGCCACCTCGCAGAGATCGTCAATAATTGTTGGCTCGAGCGTCTAACCTAGTCGCAGACAGCTTTAGTCAGTGCTACCAGCGCCACGTATATCCCTGAGGAGTGCTTCACGACGCTTACATTCATCCCAGATTCTCTAGCCCCTGCCATTGCACACCATGATCGAAGAATCTCAACGTTGGAATGAACTTGATCCGAAAGATGGAGGCCAACAGGAGAGCCTGCAACAAGGACCAACAGCTGCAGTGCTTTTGACGGAATAATGAGCTCGCCATCATTATTCTTGTGGCGACATTCGGTGTCGGAGGAAAGGGAGAGTATTTGACCTGTTTCATTCACCAAAGGCCCGTTGATACCAAAGGAGATCTGGCCGAGGATGGGGAGAAGCGAGGAATGGTATCCTAGTCAGATGTTCGGTGTGTCATTTGCATTTAGGTGATTAGGATGTCGAAATCCGTGGTCCATCTGCGCAGCGAGCTGGAGCGGAGTGAGCTCATGGTGACCATCAAGCCCGCGTCGAGTTTGGTGTGCGCCGCGCGCATACTTTGGGCGCTTTGACGGGAATATAATTTTTTGGACGTAATCTTGCCAGATGTTACTCGAGGCAGACAGCACATCGCTGGTACAATCATCGATCTCAGAAAGCGTCCTTTTCCTCAACTGGAAGGGTGTCGTGATAGCGTAGAGTGCTTGAGACATCTATGACAAATCAATTGATGGGGCATGGCAAGAGTCGAACAACATCCATGACTCGAGGCTGAAAGTCATGGTCTTGATTTGATTCCATAGGGCACTGGTTGGCGGTAAGGCCGGCACTGCGGAGGAAACGATATGGCAAAATGAAACCACTTCCAATTTTTGGAATAGTTACCCATCGACACCTCCAAGTATATTGACGCAGTATATTATCGCGGGCAAGTGCGATTTGTAAAACTCAGCACCTCAGCAAACGCCACACTGACTCCTTATAAATAGAGCCAGCCGCCAGTACGGACAGCATCAATTCTTCTTCGATGGACGAGTGGGAGGACATTGCGGACGATTTCGACGTGCTGAGCTTAGACTCGGCGATTTCGGGTGCTCTCTCTGTCGCTGGACCGACGGACGCGCCTTCGGCCCCTCTCGCAGCGGATGACACTCGCCATCCCGCGGTGGAGACCGAGATTCCGGTCGATGGCAGCGTGAACCCCCCCCACTCTCGCTCCTCCACCCCCTCCCACTCTGCGACTGGCTCCGCGGATCAACGACCCGCCAACACCGACTCTCATCCCCACCCGCACCTCCACCCCGCCACCGACCCCACACACCACGACTGGACCGACGGCGACCCGACTCAGCGCCCTGGCGCGCGCGCATTCGGCCGTCTGCGATTCGGCGTTCGCAGCAACAAAACTCGCACTGGCGAGGGCAAACCCAACTGCGGGCCCGACTGCCGCTGGTGCATCCCCGAACGGGCGAGGAAGATCAAGTGGCGCCATCGCAAGTGGGACTGGGAGATGAGGGAAATTATGCGGGAGCGGGAGCAGGACATTGATACTGGTGATTTATAATGACGACGTGATTGGTAAAATGTACATATGTATTGTTGTTCAGATGAATGTAAATACGAGGAAGCATCTCATTCAAAGACTTGAAAGGGTTCATTCCGATGGTCAAGTGATCTGTTTGAAAGAACCCTGTAAAGTTGGATGAAGTTGGGGACGAGCGCCAGCGCCAAGTGATGGGAGAGTCGACTGGATGAGGCGAGACGCGAGATTCCGAGTTCACTGAAATGAAATGAGATGCATTCTCAGAAACATTGCCGTTCGCTCCCATCTCTCCCATCTCTCCCATCTCATCCCAATGCCCATAACTCTCCGTACGTCCGCCTCGCCGCCGAAAATACAGCATTCACGACCTCTCAAGGTCACGGTCACGGTCGACGGCAAGTCTCACGCCAAGGTCACGTTCGTCGTCTGAGTCCGGTTGTGGAGAGGACGCAGGCGACAGAGATGTGCTATCGGGAGGTGTGTGGACGGGGCGGTCGTGGATGTCACCAAGAACAGGAGAACGACAAGAAACAGCGTCGTCGGCGGTGGTGGTGGTGGGGGCGGCGAAGGGTGTCGATTCCGTTCCTTCAGCGTTTTCCCCGCCCTGCACCTCGGCGTCCATGTCGACGACGACGGCACCTGCAGCTGGATCCTGGATGGAGGTGTTGCGGTCGTACAGGTGGGGCTGCGATTGGTGACCGGCATAGCGGTCTCCAGATCCCGGGGGAAGCCATGTCGCCATCCGCAATAAAAACGAGCCAGAACCACTGCTCAAAGATTGCCAGGGTCGAGTGCCTGCAGAAACGTTCCCTGCCCTGGCCAGGTCCTCCCTATTCTCGGTGGCGGCCCACCCCTCAGATGAACTTTGCGGAGTACAATTGTCCACGTTATTTGTCAAATCCCTGCGACAAACGGGACACACGCCCCTCCAACTGACAAGCCAGGCGTCGACGCACTGGGCGTGGAATACGTGCGTGCAGGGAAGTGCGCGCAGGATCGCCCCCGGGGGTTCGGAGGGTGTCGAGACAGATTGGGCATAGGGGCGTCGATGTGGAAAAGGTGGTCCGGACGAAGATGTGGGATGATTGTTTGGTTTTGTGGGGACACGGGGCGTGGTGGGGATGGAAGCGGGTGCCGGTTTGGCAAACCGTCAGGAGAAAAACGGCACCTGGTGCAACGTCCTTCCACCCGGCACGGTTACCCCGTCGTGGAGATACTGACACGCCCTACGGCCATGCGCACGAGAAGCGAGGGGTCGACAGTATCGCCGTGGTATAAATCCTGCGTGGGCACCGCTGCCGCCGCTTCGGGCACGCTGGACCAGATGAGCTGGTTATACAGGTCGGGGTTTTGGAGGCGCAGGGGTGCGAGGATGGCGCGGGCACGCTTTCTGTGTGTGTTTGGATGGAGAGGTCGTGTTTGGGGGGAGGGGTTAGGTGGCGAGATTGATTAGAGATCGTAATGTCAATATGCAAAGTCCTCACTCGACGAGGAGTATTCCGCAATCTGCTCCTCGGGGTATTCGGCTCGGTCAGTGCTGTCTCACTTAGGCCTCGGGCTCCACTGCACGTCCGTTGTGCGATCGCTGGGACACTCACCAACCACCGCCACATTGTCACAACAAACATGCCGATGATACGGATATCGATGACTGCAGCAAAGACACAAATCGCGACGAGGAAGATAAAACGTTGTTGCGGCGACGGGTCTGGCGCGGGGCCGGCGGTGTATTACGGTGATTAGTACGGTGCACCCCTTGCATGGAGAATCGCCAGCCCAGCGCGCTCTCGCAGCCGGCCCTGTTTTTCTTTTGTATCCACCAGGCAGCCCGTCCTGCACCTTGGCTGTGAGTGTGACTCTCTTCCTGGCATCCGGACTGGCGCCAGCCTCGATGAGCTTCTTGACATCGACCTCCCTGCCGGATTCCACGGCATCGATCAGCTGTGCGTCGAGAGTGGCGGATATTTCGTTCCGGTGTGGTGGAAGAAGAGGGAGAGGCAGCGGGTAATTTGCCAACGACACATATTGCATTTCGGGTTTCGTAGATCTCAATTGTTAGGCATTGCTTGATGCATTAACATTGGCACAAACATATACAATACATAAACATCACAATAACTCATGTAAAAGCTGATCACGAAGTTGTTCTAGCCACGAGCGTCCGTGCTTTCGCGCTCCCGTCGCTCCCGTCGGGCCGCCCCTCCCCACATGTCCATCTCACCGTCAAGCCGAGCTGGGTGCCGCAATCACGCCCTTGCAAGGTCCAGGTCAACGGACTGCGTCACTCCGACGTCTCGTTCCTCAACACCTGCAACGATGTCCAGCACGACGTCGGCTGCAGGTGGGGGGCCGGTGGTCGTGGCGTGGTCGGTTGTCGGAACCATCTCCGGAGATTGGCCAGACGTGGGCGTGGGACTGGAGGTGTGGTCCCCTCGGCTGGGCAACCACGATGTCAACCGCGAAAGGACCAAACTTGACACTCCACTGACATCCTGCGCGTGTCCCATCCTCGCAATCTCCGCACCGTCCACCCCGTCCTGCACATCGACGTCGTCCTGCTCCTTTGTCAAATCCCGCCTACACACTGGACACACCCCTCTCCACCCGACCAGCCAGGCGTCCACGCACTGCGCGTGGAACACGTGCGAGCAGTAAAGTGTCCGGAGAATGGCACCCGGTGTGCGTAGCGTGTCGAGACAGATGGGGCATAGCGGGGTGGATGTGGTGCAAGTGGTGAGGACTGAGACATGGGAGGATTGTTTCACGGTGGCGGGGACTCGGGGCGCCGCGGAGATCGGATCCGGTTTTGAGACGTGGCAGAACGGCCATGAGAAGAAGGGCACCCTGTGCAGCGTGGATGCACCAGGCACCGCGCCCCCTGTCGTTAAGATACTGACGCGCCTCGCGGTCATCCGCGCAAGGGAGGAGGGGTCGACCGTGGCGCCGTGGTAAATGTCCCGAATGGGTGCTGTCGGCACCGCCGCTGGAATGCTGGACCAGGGAACGGCGGGAGGCGGTGACAGACCACTGGACCAGATGAGCTGATTGTACAGGTCAGGGTTTTGGAGACGTAGGGGCGCGAGGATGGCGCGGGCGCGCTTTGGAAAGGGGTAGGGTGGCGGCGGGGCAAGATTTAACCGTGGCATCGAATGCACCTCGCCAGGTATCCGCTTCAATACTCACCAACCACCGACGAACTGTCACAACAAACATGCTAATGAAGCCCGTCCCGATGACTCCGCCAAAGACACACATTGCGACGATCAAGACCATCTGTTGTTGCGGCGATTGGTCTGCCGTAGGGCCGGGGGTGTATTGGTAAGCGTCTGCGTTGGTTGGTAGGTGGGTAAGCGGGAGCGCCGGATAGACAAAGGCGAATACAAACAGTGCGATGGCGCAGGAGTGGATGTGGATGTTATCGTTGCAGCGGATGAGTAATATCCCGCGTACCATGGGGCGTCCATCGCGTGGAAGCAAAAGAAGCGAAAGTGGCCGAGGGGGGTGAGGGGGAATTGCGGGAGGACGGAGAAGAAAGCGAGCGGGGGAGATAAGACTGCCGGATCAGATTGGCGCCGGTCTCCTAATGTGAGTTTTTACAAAGAATAGGATACCGCGGGTGTACGGTTGATACGACGCACGTCACTCCTCAGGGTCAAGGGTAGTGCAAGGGTGCGCACAGTTTTATCGCACGATCTTATCTCCTTCCATTTTCTGAACCCCACAAGCAGTCCGTTGTCCACCTTTGCCGGCAGCGCGGCTGTTTTTCTTGCGTCCGGATCCGCCCCGGCCTCGATCAGCGGATGCGCCTCGACCTCGCTGCCACCTTCCAAGGCGTCCAGAGTGGCGGATATTTCGTTCCGGTGTACCGGCATGTAGTAACAATTAGCTGTGACTGGAAGAGTTTATGCAGAAGATGAAGCAAAAGAGGAAACCCGATCTCCATCAACGTCTTCGTGGGGTGAATTGTTTGGACCCGGAGCGTGCTTTTTAATTCTCGCACGCTGTATTATGGACGTCATTTGCTGGGTACTGCTTGATGTACTGACATTAAACACTGCACTATTTACAGATATCATCAACATCACAATAACTGACAAAACTTTTTCAAGAAGATCTACATAGTTCCATAAACGGACGTCCATGTGTACGCGTTCACTCCCATCTCTCCCGCTGGATTACAATCTCACCGCCGCTGCACATTACATCCCCGTATTGTTCGCGCCACATTTCACGGCCTCGCAAGGTCCCGGTCCACCGAAAGTCTCACTCCGAGGTCACGTTCGTCCGCACCAGAGTTAGAGTCCGGTTATGGTTGTAGAGAGTATGAAGGCGGGGAGGATCTGTCGGCGGGAGGTGCCTGTGGGGGGAACTGGTCATCGTCATTGTTGGTGGAGGCAAGGGGTGCCGATTCCGTTCCGTCTGCGGCCTCGCCGCTCTGCATCTCGGCATCAATATCCACGACGATGTCGTCTACAGATGGAGGGTGGGTGGTGGCGTCGCTGCCGTTTGTCTGCATCATCTCCGAGGGTTGGACGTGAGCAGTCCTGGAGACATGGGCTCCTCGGCGGAGAAACCAGGATGCGACCCGCGAAAAAGACGCGGCAGCACCACCGCTGACATTCCCCGAGCGTCCCGTCCCCGATCTCGCAATCTCCCCCCCATCCACATCAACATCATCCTTTGTCAAATCCCTTCGACACACGGGACACACACCCCGCCACCCCACAAGCCAGGCGTCCACGCACTGGGCGTGGAACACGTGCATGCAGGGAAGAGTGCGCAGGATTGCGCCTGGGGTGCGGAGAGTGTCGAGACAGATTGGGCATAGGGGAGTGGAGGTTGAGAGTGTGGTGAGGACGGAGATGTGGGATGATTGTTTGGTGGTTGTGGGGATCCGGGGGGCGGTGGGGATGGGAGATGCTTTGGAGAGGAAGGAGAACGCCGGCAAGGAGAAGAACGGAACCCTGTGGAGCGTGGAGGCACCCGGCATAGTCCCACCCGTCGTGGAGATCGTGACACGTCCCGCAGCCATGCGCGCGAGTGACGAAGGGTCGACTGTGGCGCCATGGTACCTGTCCATGGGTACCTGCGCGCGCGCCGCCGCCGCCGCGCCTGGGATGTTGGACCAGGGATCGGTGGCGTGGGTTCCAGTGCGAGACAAGGTGCCGGACCAGATGAGGCGGCTGTAGAGCTCGGGGTTTTGGAGACGGAGAGGTGCGAGGATGGCGCGGGCGCGCTTTAGGTGTGGTGGTTGTGGTGTCAGGAGTTCGTGTAGTGTGGAAACTGGAAATGGAAGGCAGGAGGACTCACCAACCACCGTCTGACTGTGACGACGAACATGGTGATGATGCCGGACGCGATGGCTGCGATGAAAATGCCCATTGCGAGGAGGAAGAAGAAACGTTCCTGCGGCGATGGGTCTGGTGCGGTGCCGGTGGTGTATTGGTATGGGACTGTGTTTATGGGGTGAGTGGGGTGTGTCAACAGGCGGACGGGGTGTAGGCAATTAGTGATTGTGTACGTACAGTGGGATGGAGCGGCCGGGGTTGACGTTGAAGTTGCGGATGCTGACACTGTGGATGAGTCATACGACCCGTCCAGCGCGTCAATCAGCGCGAGTGGCACGGCCATTGATGCTGGGGTTGGTGCAGCGAGTGCGCGGGGAGGGAGAGGAAGGAGAAAAGCGACCGTCGGAAGCAAAAGAAGCAGAAATGGCCGAGCGGAGGGATTCGCCGGGCGAGAGCGCGAGGACGGGGAAGGGAGCGGGAGAAGAGCGGGGCGATGGAGGAGCATTACAGGGGAAAGGAGAGAGAGTGGCGATTAAAAGGAGACGGGATTTGATTTGCGCCGGACTCCTAATGTAAGTTTAGACAAAGGAAAAGGACGGGCCGGATGTTTCGTTGACACGCCACTCAGCACTTCCCCAGGGTGGGAAGTTAGGATGCTTCAAGGGTCTGCGCGTGAACCGTCTTCTGCCGCGCGATCTCATCTGCCTTGTTTCTGAGGGCAAGTAATCAGGTGCTTAACGGGGCGAAGCTCATAGCGATGGGCGTGGTTTATGTTACGGCCCCCAAAATACTGCGTGTCCGCATGCTAAAGCTATGAGCGACACGTGTCCCACTGTCGTACAAACTTCCAAATGCTGACGGGGGCTTCTCAAAAAACTGAACAAGTCTGGCAGGCATCGCATTGTAAGAGAAGTAAAACACCATTTTGAACCCTCATCTGATTCTTACGGTGTGGGATATTTCCATCGAATTGGCACTAACAGTACCTTTCGCCTACAAGAAAAGGAGTGCTAGCGCTTGGAAGGCTGATAGCGCTACATCAATGTTGACCCTCAGTACAAATGCCACCTGTGAACTACACCGTGCTCAACCACTCCTATCTGATTGCCGGCATCGCATCGAAGAGTGCAGTCCGGGCCCAATCACTCAGCGGACCAATCTCCACAGCTTGCCCTTCGCTCGACATTGCAAACGCCTCAAGGACAGAGCAATCATCAGAAATCTCGATAACTTTGGGGTCCTACTCTCGCAGACAGTCATTTTCAAGCAAAAGGAAGGCCAGATGCCGGTCATACTGGAATGACGTCACGGAACTTACCCCTTTCAAATCATCTGCGACCGCAACATCATCATTCACGTCGGCAGGCATGCCACGAAAAAATCCAGAGCGCTGTACGAGGTCCATGCGCCGCACCAGCAATTGTCGTGGTGCCAGGTTGGGAGGCACTGGTGGACCGGCCACGACTGTTCCTTGCGCTTGGATGGCCGATGATGCAGTCGATCTCGACTTGATAGGTGGCTTTTGGCGTAGTTTGGATCATGGCGTGGTGCACGTTGCCTGATAGCATCTTCGAATGCAATTAAATTATTCTATGGGATTCGACCTCAGAATTACCACTGCTCGTTTGGGAGAATGAAACCTAGCAGGATTATGCAGTAGAGTCGATACAATCTTCAGCCATTCCAGGAGTCACAGAGGCAAAACTTTGTTGCGGCACTTCAAATTACTGCGCTACTGACATTTCTATCATCGAACACAGTCCAGAACTAAGGAGCTGCACGCATCACTCCCCACGTCCACGTCGAGCCGCCGACGGCGGAGCAAGCCCCCTCCGCTCCTCCAACTTAATAACCTCGGACGGAATCAGCGGCACCACATCCGAAAACACCCCGCTGCGCATATTCCGGTCCCATACTGGTCCTCTCACATCACTCGATACGCCGTTTGGCCGGGAAGACGTGCTCGGCGGAGGTTGCAGCGAGACAGACCGGGGAGCGATCTGAGAAGATGCGCCGGGAGGGTGGAATTGGAGGAACGCGGGATTGACGTTGTGGAGGTTAAGGATGTTGACCGGTCTGAGGTGGTTGAGAAGGTTTTCAGTATTTCTTGTTACGGTCGAATAAACGCAAGATCTAAACACTCACAAAAACCCGTACTGCCCCGTGGCCATCTAAAACCCATCGCACGTATTAATTCCTCGCGATAGCTGTAAAACATGCCGAACAAGCAACTCACATTCGTACCCGTTGCCCACCCATCCTTGAACACCATCGCCAGAGCGATCAAGTTTCCAGGAGAGACCCACATCTCATCCTCAGTGGTGGGTGTGTACTGTACGGGACGACGGGAAAGCATGTTCATCTCTGATCCGCACACTGCAACCTGATCAGAGGTTCAGAAAGAACATACAGGCACAACACCGACTAACGGCTCCCTCGGGTACGGCACGCTCGGAATTCCTAAGGTCGGGTCGATGTTACACAAGCTGGCGGCGTAGTTGTAGAACCACTTCGAAATCGCAGACAGGCGCGAAGACCGAAGGCGGGACACATCACCTCCAACACGGCCAAAAAAAAACACAGAAAGCTGAGCTTACGTGGTTCTCAATCTGTTCACCGCTCTCTTCCATCCCATTCTGCACCGGAGCCCCACTTGACCCGACACTCAGATCGTTTGCCGACTCTGTACTCGGTGGCACATCCGGCAAGACGAATCCGCGCTGCCTAGATCCCGATCCCGACCCCGATACCGCACTGTGTCCCGTCACGCGGCTTGATGTTGACTGCGAGGCGATCATCGTCGTGGCGGATATCTGAGCGCTTGGAGGAGGCGGCGTCAACTTTTGCGACTGCTGCAGTTTCCGAGACGTCGATGCGTCGCCGCGGGGTGATGAAAGCGTCTTGTTGGAGCCGAGAGAGGGTAGCGACGGTGGTGGTAGTGACTGCGCCGACTGTGACGGTGGAAGTGCGGCGGTTGTGGAGTAGGAGGGCGGTGGTGGGGATTTGGGGTTCTCAGGGCGATTCATAGATGTCATTTTTGTGGGTTTGAAGTCCTGCTTGCTTGACTTTTTGCCCCTGGAAAAAGAGACAGCACACGTCAACAACCGGCAGCCGCCCCGACAGCACCCCCAGCACCAACTCACCGCCACCGCACCGCCATAACCACCGCAACAATACCAATCAAAAGTACCGCCCCACCACCCGCCACGCCTCCAATCACCCCAACGCTCACCCCGCCGCCTGATCCTGATCCTGCACCCGCTCCCTCACCCGCCGCCCGTACCGCGACGGGAATCCCCACAATATCAGTCGCGCCCGCACCACCTCCCCCCGTCGTCGTGGCGCCGGCCCCACCGCCCAGCGCGCCGGGGTCTTGCACCTGCACCTGCACGACACAACACCCTCCAGCACTCGCACACATGACCGTGCCCGGAGCGCAGGCGCACACGCCCGCGATGCACCAGTAGCCTGACATGCATTGTGAGGTGAGCGTGCATGTGGTGCCCGCGGCCGAGCCTTCGGTGTTGGAGGAGGCGGGTGGGGGTGGGGGTGGGCCGGGGGGTGGTGTGGGAGTGTCGGAGGAGGTTGGGGAGGTTGGGGAGGAAGGCGATGCGGGGGATGCAGAGACGCCGGGCGGNGGGGCTGGAGGGAGATGTGAGGAGGTTCGAGTGTGTGAGCTGGGACGGTTTTCAAGGGAAACTCACGGGGAAGTGGGGCTACGGCTGGTGGTGGCGGTGGTACCCCAGGTGGTGGGGGAACGGCGGGAGGTGGGGGAGCTAAGAGGCAAGCGAATGAGCAAACAAAACTTAAATGTAGTTCAAGGCCCGTGATTCATGGGGACAAACCTACGTGGAGGTGGAGGTGGAGCTGCAAAGAGCAAGCTCGGTTTGTTTCACAATAGTCAAGATCAAGTGGTTCCACGTCTCGCAACACTTACGGGGAGGTGGCGGTGGCGGAGGCGGTGGAGGAGGTGTCGCACTCACGCACGCCAGGCTGTTCGCGTTCCAGGTCAGGCCCGAGTTGCACACGCAGCCGTACGTCGTATCCCAACTTTGTCGTATCCGGCACAAAACAAGGGAAGGTCAGCACACGCGGCTACAAAGAAGCAGCAGCCACCGTGCCCAATCCCCGTGTAATGAAACCAAACGTACTATGAATTAGGCGAGCAACACTGCCCGCTCTTCCCCACCGCGGTCCACCCAGACCTGCACACGCATTGACTGACCGAGTTTGGGATCGTGCCCCAGGGGCAGTCGGAGGGTGTTGCGCCGTAGCATCTTTTGTGCGGGAGGGAGTGGGGAGGGACGTGTCGGTGGGAATGGAGAGGGAGGAAAAACGGAGGGGAGAATTCGGAACTCACGTGGCGTATCCCGCATTCCACGACGTTCCCGCGTTACACACGCATCCTGCAGTCGTGTCCCAGCTGCATCGCGTACGATTATTCTGTATCAGCAGGTGGGCAAGGTGTCGGACGAGTGAGGAGTCGACTCACTAGGAGTTTGGCGAGCAGCACTGTCCCGATGACCCAGCCGGGTGGTATCCCGTGATGCACTTGCAGCCACCGGCGCCGTCGTCGAGCGTTCCCCACGGACACGCTGCCTGGCCGGACGGAGCGATTACAAGGAGAGTTGGTCAGGTGGCAGGTGAGGAGGGGCGCGGAAGGGTGCAAGTCACAGACCTGGACACTGGCCACGGCTGCGACGAGAAGGATGGCGCACACGCACAGCGCGGCGGATGGACGAGCCATGCGGACGCGCAGGTGGTTAGGAGAGGAAGAGTGAGACGGAGGCAGGGAAAGATCGAGCGGGGCCGAACTGTTCGTGATTAGGAGCCAAGGCCGCACTGAATAAGGGTCAGGGACAGCGACCAGTATTTGTAGTGAAACTACGCAGCCTGGGAAACGAGAGACGACCTGCACTACATGACTGTGAGTGCATTACGATGCAGTCGAGGGGCAGGGGGGGCAGGGCATTCCTCGGCATGAGTGCAGCAGTTCCATAACATCCCTTTTCGTAGCATAGTATGGACAATTAATTGCCTGAACAGGGTAGTTCCGAATGAACTCTCATCACCCTTCCATAGTACGCGACTTGCGAGAAAGACACGGTTACCGCCCCTACCTGCTCCGTTTCGACTGATGAAGCCACCACTCATGATCAAACGGCTTCGATCACTTCCCAGAGCCATTTCATCTTCCTCGAAAACGCTGACTGCTAACGCTCATTATCTGACGCCTCCATGAATTTCATTGGCGGGGGGACGGGACGTAGTTGTAGTGTTTCTTTGGCGATGCGCTGAATCACGAATGATGGAGTGTATTTGCGGTTGCGAGGACGTCTTCGGAGTGAAGGATGTTATCAAGCAGTTCGTTGTTTCTCCGCTCGGCGGGTGAGATGCACTCGGGCACGATAGGAGGACGATCAGTAATGGGAACGATGGGGCCTGCGGGAGTTTCCCCTATGGGAATGAGTGCTGGGAGAACGGGTTCGGTTGTCAAGGCGGTTTGGAAAATGAACGGCAGGCGGAGCAGCAGCAGCAGCAGGAGCGGCAGGGGCAGCAGGAGCAGCAAGAGCAGCAGGCGCGGCTACAGCAGGAACCAGCAGCTGTCTTATCTGGTCGCGGATGGAGTCAGTCTTACCCGAGACGGGGAGTTTTGGCTGGGAACCAGAGGAGTTGTAGCGACGGGCGTACGCAATTAGCAACCTTGCGCAATGATGTATTAATGTCAGCAGGTACTAGAAGAGCCTTCAGTTGCTCGAGGGTTAGAGGCCCGTCCTCGACGTCAGGTGCAGGTGCGGGCGCGGCGAGAAGAACGACTAGTTGAGCACAAAGTTCGCGTAAGGTACCCTCGACAGCGAGTTTGTCGGCAGGGTTTGACTTATTGTAGCGCCTGCAAAGTTTGATAACCGAGCTACAGGTCAGCTCAGCTAAGTCTTCAGCGGATATTTCAGCACGAAGTTCAGCAAAGGTGAGAGGTTCATTCAGATTGCGCGCTGGTGGCATGAGATAAATGACCGAGGGCTAAGCCTGTACGTCAAGAAGCAGCAAAAGAGATGTGATGAGGACCACAATCGATATAGAAGAGTTGGACGCAGAATGTGATGGAGCAGATGAGGAAGAGAGAAGCACTGCTTCTTTAAGCAGATGGGAGCTTTGGTCGCCGAAGAAAACCTGCCGAGAGGCATTATTCTTTCGGTGCGCAATGTGATGAAACAGGGGCGGTTCTGCCGGGTATTAGCCTTTGCTCCGATGTCGCCGCGCCACCCGAACATGTTACCCTCACAGGAAACTTAGTTTCAAGTTTATGGCTTCTGAATGTATCCATAGTTTGAAAGATCCAACATTTTTTTGAAGTTTACAAGTCAAGAGCATGGCCACTTGCTGATGCGAAACCTCGGTGCAATTCCATTTCAAGACGCTACCAGTCAGCGCACACAACTTGAAATTGCTGGTATCGCGTGTGGACCCCGAACAGCGCTCGCGGTTTTAATTGATATGTTCCCTGACGTCAAAGACGTCGAAGGAGAGGATTTCAAATGGGTGAGCGTGACATGACGTCAGTCCAGCATTGCTACCACGCTCAACAAATGACAGTTCTGTAGGCGAATGTACTTTTGAGTGCGTGGGTAACCAACATGGCTGTACAAAATACCGGCACTTATTTGTACTGGCGTACTTACGACATGTGACTCTTTGCTAAATGTAAGAGTGCCGCTCGCCTATGTCGAGAACAGCAAGGCGGCGCCAAAAATGGACTAATCTCATTTCGTGCATTGGGATTGTTTGACAGGGCTACACACATCGTAATGACACTGCTGGGAACACTTCACTACATTATGCTACCGCATGGTTACTAATGCCACATGTTTAAAACGATTAATTTCGTTTATCGAGTATGAGATTGGCCAAAACTTTGTCCGCTAAAGGGATTGATCCACTTTAAAGAGATTGATTTCATGCTGGGGGAAATGCTCGGTACCCTGAACAATGGTGCTCGCCAATATCGTACAAGGAACGTCACGCGTCCACCTTCCCCTCCCCATCTTGATCTATCCCTTCCAACTTACTCCACTCCCTCTCCAGTCCCATTTTCACCACATCCCCACCCTCCCTCAACTTCACAAACACCCAATACATGGGGATGAGCAGCACAGCAAATCCGCTTATGACAAAGCTCATGGTCAAGAACGAAGACGCCTGGTAGATGGTGCCAGCCGCCACGGGACCAAGGAGCATTCTGATGGAACCAGCGGTGTTGTTTAGGGCGTCGAGTTTGCCGGTCGCACTGGGGGGAGCGAGGGGAATGAGTTCTGACCTGGAGACGGAGGGGAGAACGGAAAGTTAATGTCACAATTGAGTCGGGCGAGGGGAAAGTTTGTTAGATACGGGTCGACGAATGACTGACATCATCGGCACTTGGACGGCAATGACAAAGAACCCAAGCAAGAACGAGACCACTGCGAGCTACTCACATGAGAAACACAGTACATAAGCTATGTACCCAACTATGATATGGTCGAAACTCACCGTGGCGTAAGATTTCGCAACAGCCATGAACGGAGCAATGATGGCCACAGCCACAAGAGACGGAATGATCACGACTGTCGCACCGAATTTGTCCCTCAGCACACCAGCGGCTGGTCCTGAGATGAGTCCTGAAGCAACCTAGATAGCGACATTGTGCCGGCGGCCGCTTTGGTCAACCCAGGAGAGCAATAAACGTCAGGAAACGTTGTACGCTCCACTCACAATCGCCAAACTAATAAGCCCCACCGTTCCACTCTAAGCCCCAAATTCCTTTTCTAAGAACAGCGGCAGAGTGGGCTCGTACACCATCAGCACTGCCCCAATAATTGCGCTCACGGCGTTCAACATGATGATCGCAGGGTCGCGGGCCAAGTCGAGGTAGGACTGGGACTGGACGCGGAGAGAGTTCCATGGGAGCCGGGTGCGCAGGAGTGGGCGGCGCGGTGGTGGGGGGCGGGAGTGGTCGGTCATAAGGGGAACTGCGGCCGCCGAGTCCGCTGATGTTTCGTCAATCGTGTTGGCCGATTTTATGGCGCTTGGCGTGGTTCCAGGAGGCTTTTCGACGACCAGAAACCGCGCGATCATGTCGATCACGATAAAGACCGCGCTGACGATGAATGGCGTCCAGTAGCCTGCGAACTCGTATAACGCGCCGCCAACTGGGAGGCCAATACCGTGCCTGAAGGTTGAAGGCAGAGCAAGGTTGATTGTAACATTGTCTCCCGCAGAGGGAGGAGGCCGGAGGTCGCAATTTTGATGAGGACGCACCGATAGAGAACCCGGCCATCGCAGTCCCAAACACCGCGCCCAGCTCTTCGTCCAGGTACACGTCGCCCAAAAGTGCCAATCCGAGCGTCCATACGGCAGCGGCAGAGACACCCTGTAAGATCCGCGCGAGGAAAAGCATGGTAAGGTTTGTTGCGGCGGCGAACATGACAGAATGCATTTGTAGACCCGAAGGTTCATAACGTCGGCGCCCCGGAAAGGAGGAGACTTTTCAAGCGGTTACTGATGGCAACCATGCCGGCGAACAGGCCCAAAATCTAGTACAGGGAGAGTAAGGATGAGTGTGGCAACGATCAATGCTCGCCCTCATTCTCTGTCCACCCGTCGGCGACCCCCGGACGTCTTTCACTGGGAGTGCCCACCATCGGCCACATCCGATTCGCCATTCTGTCCGAGACCCATCCAAAAATGGGACTCGACACAAGCTGTGCGACCGCGTACGACGCAAGTAATGCTCCCAAGAGGGCCGAGTTTGCCTGCGCGTCGGCCTGGTTGCCGATGTTAAGCCGGTCGAATATGAAGGGCGTGAGGGGGATCACGACTGGGCCGATCATATATAGGTTTGATAGCTACTAGAACCGTGGATGGGCGAATCTCCTCTCAAAATGATCGGTGTTATCTTCCCCATTGCATTTTTTTTTTATATGTGAATCACCCTGAAGGAGACCTGGCCGATGAGGTCTCCGGCAACGCCGTCGCCAAAGTGTTGGCGAGGTTTTCAATTTCGAAAGGCCTCTTCGCAAGGGGAGTTCTCTGAGGGTTGCATTCTCTTACTAATGCAAAGGCGAACAAAATGCAAGTCGTAACAATCCCTTTGTCTAAAATATTTGGGGTCAGCCGCAACAAAATAGTCCTCTTCCAAGAGTGAGACCTCAGCGATAGCAGTGGCTTGCATCCCACAGCAACGTCACTGACTGCATGATTGCGTTACTGATCTCCAGACCCAATCCACTCCCATCCACCGCACACAACCTGCCTGATTGCCTCCTCAAGACTCACTTTGCCTGGAAGACCGATGGATGTATTTATATGTCATTTTCGGAAATAATTCTGAGTTTGGACAAGGTGAAAGTGGTGGACAGTTTATCGGCTAAGTGTAAAATCCATTTGTGAGGAGAAATGCTCTGTATACCGAGCAGCATTGATATCTGATGCTCTCCGATGAGGTATACGGATCGTCACGCATGCACCTTCGCCTCCCCGTCGCTTCCTTCCACCGCACTACCTCTCGCCTTCTCCAGCTCCTTCTTCACGGTTTCCCTGTCCTGCTTCAAAACTACGAACACCCAGTACATGGCTACTTGAAGTGCCGAAAGACCGCTCAAGACACAGCTCATGGTTAAGAACGAAGATACTTGGTAGATGGCGCCAGCGGCAATGGGCCCCACGAGCATCCCTATGGAATAGGCAATATTGTTGAAGGCAACCAATTTACCGGTCGCACTGGGAGGAGCAAGTGGGATGAGTTCGGACCTGCCAAGCAGAGCACATGACGATCAGTGGGAAGTGTAGGCCATTTGACATGAACGTTCAATGTAGCTACGTACATGATCGGCGCTTGAATCGCAATGACAAAGAACCCAAGTAAGAAGGAAACCACCGCGAGCTGCAGCAATGACAGGCAGTGGCGCAGCCAAGGACACCAGTTAGCTTTACATCTTGCAATTGCATCTGTCCCCCGACGTAAACTTACTGTCGCATACGATTTCGCAACCGCCATCATCGGCGCAACAACGGCCACGGCCAAAAGTGACGGAATGATCACGACCGTTGCGCCGAACTTGTCCCTCAGGGCGCCGGCAGCTGGTCCCGAGAAGAGTCCTGCGGAAACCTGAGTTGCATAATACATTGAGAGGTGTGCGCGTTCAGTCTCATTACATAACACAGTCGCCAACCAGCGCAGATGTCCACCACTCACAATCGCCAGGAAAATGAGCCCCACCGTGCCACTTTGAGCTCCAAACTCCTTTTCCAAATAGAGTGGTAAAGTGGGCTCATACGCCATGAGCACGGTGCCAATTATGGCGCTAACGGCGTTCAACATAAAGATTGCAGGGTCGCGTGCCATGTCGACGTACGAAGGGGAGGGGACCCGGAGAGAATTCCACGTGAGGGTGCGCAAGAGAGCTTTTCGGGGCGGGGGTCTGCATTGTTCGGTCGTGAGTGCAAGTGTAGCCATCGAGTCTGCCGCCGTCTCGTCGATCGTATCCGCCGAATTCAAGGCGCTGGATGCGACCCCGTGTGACTTTTCAACCACTAAAAATCGCGCGATCATGTCAATCACGATAAAGACTGCGCTGACGATAAAGGGCGTCCAGTAGCCTGCGAACTGGTACAGTGCGCCGCCGATTGGGAGTCCGAATACAGTTCCTGCGGCAGTGCGGGAAACAAGGTTGATCATGCCGTGGTCTCCTGCAGGACGCCGCACTTTTGGCAATAACTCACCGATAGAGAACCCTGCCATCGCAGTCCCAAACGCCGTGCCCAGCTCTTCATCTGGGTACACGTCGCCCAACAGCGCGAATCCGAGCGTCCACACGGCAGCCGCAGAGACGCCCTGCAGGATCCGTGCGATGACCAGCATGGTGAAGTTTGTTGCGGCGGCAAACATTACTGCAGAAGGAGGGCACAGTGGAGGCGTATGTGAACTGAATAGACAGGAAGGAAAATGAGCAAGAGTTGGGCTTACTGATTGCGACCATGCCGGCGAATAGGCCCCAAATCTGGTGGCGCAGGGAGTTAGCAACTATGAATATCCAATGGGCCTCCACCGAAACCCGACACGAGTACACACCATCGGCCACTTGCGATTCGTAATCCTGTCGCTCACCCATCCGAAAATGGGACACGACACCAGCTGCGCCGCCGCGTATGACGCGAGCAGCGCGCCCACGAGGGCCGAGTTTTCCTGTGCGTCGGAGGGGTTGCCAATGTTAAGGCGGGTGAATATGAAGGGCGTGAGGGGGATAACGACTGGGAGTGGTTGGGAGGGTGGAAGAGGTTGTGAGGCGGGGAATGGCGGGGAACGAATGTCGGATGATGATGGACTCCAAGCCCGCTGCGGGATGTAAAGGCCCGGTGTAATCACGTACTGGAGTAGCTCAGAACATCTGCGAAGAGTCCGAAGGTGACTACGAAGAGAACGTATTTCTTTGATGCGAGCAGTCCGGAGCGGTCCATTGGAGCGAAGTGGAGCGTTTGGACTTCAAATCCGTGACGACCCTGGGCACCAGCAAAAGATCGTCAGCAAATGTCGCTCGACATAGATATATCGCGGTGGGAGACGGGTTTTGTCACCCATTTCTCAGTCAAGTGGACTATGTGTATATTTATCTCGGTGGAGGGAAACCCCATCCAATAATATATGCGCAGATACAGATAGCGCGGTGCAGTCGTCAAGATAACACAATGATTTTCTTCAATAAAAAGACAAATTATCTTATCAACAGAAGGTGCTTCCATCCCATCACAGCTTCACTGACTGCATGATTGCGTCACTCCCGCGATAGTGTCCACCTCCCCCCTCTTCCACCGACCTCACACCCCACCAGACCCAAAATTGGGGGGAAAAACCACAGGAAGGATTTGTTCGCTGGCAGAATTAATTGCGAGTTTGCTAAAACCACCCAATTGGTGAGTTAATTCACCGAATATATGGTTATAAATTTGGCCCCTTTCCCAACGTCTATCGTCAAACCACGAGCCGTACGTTCTCCGATTGCATTTCCATTTGCACACTGTCAAGCTGAGTGAGGCATGGACTCTGCCCACTCTGCCTCACACGTCCAAGTCCACCAAGCAAAAGCCCGGCGAATATCGCCTCACTCAGCGGTCGCCTGTGGAACACACCCATCGACCTCGAAAAGCCGCCCAGTTCGATGGACACTTATCTAGTTCTTGAATCCACACTGCAGCAATGTCTCCCTTCGCGTCTTGGATCAACGTCCTCGGTGTCGTCGTCGCCCTCATCTCCCTTTGGCCCTCGGCCGCAGCCGAGGGTCGGACGCGGTACTGTGAGTTCCGCTGGAACCCTCCCCGTTGTCCTCCTTATCCTTCACCACCACACCCTCCTCGCCTCCATTCGCACCCTCGAGTGTAAGCCTCTCCTCACTCGCCTGAGTCACCGACGTCGCTGCACGATCCTTGACCGGCTTTTCGATCACGAGGAGACGGGCAACCATATCACACACAATAAACGCCGCGCTCGCAATAAAGGGCGTCCAGTAGCCGGCGTACTGGTACAAAGCGCCGCCGATCGGGAGGCCGATGAGGGTTCCTGGGGGGAGGATGGGAGGATCGGGTGAGTTTTCCGTTTCATGAATCCCTATCCCACTCTCACAGTCACAGTCACTGCCCCCCAACGCCCCCAGCACCCCGACAAGTCGGTCAGCGCTATCGCGCTTAAGCCTCGGGCTCCCACCTCCGTCCTTTGCAGGCCTCCGTACCCCTATCAGCCCCGCCGCCCCACCACAACTCACCAACACTAAACCCCGCCATAGCAACACCATACGCCTTCCCCAACTCCTCCTCCGGGTACACGTCCCCCAGAAACGCCAGGCCCAGGGTCCCCACGGTGGCGGCAGACACGCCTTGCAGAACGCGCGCAACAATGAGTGTGGCGAAGGATGTGGCGAGGGCGAATATGACTGCGTGGGGAAGAAAGAGGAGGGGCAAAGGTAAGGAAGGAAGCAAGGGGGAAAGGGAAGGATGGGGTACGTACTGACTGCGGCTCCTCCGGCGAAGAGACCCCACACCTACCCACGAGGTGGTATCGCCACTTGTCAGGTTTCAACCTTACACCACGGTACATCAACCAAATGACTCACCATGGGCCACTTTCGATTACTGATCCGATCGCTGACCCAGCCAAACAGCGGTGAGCAAATCAACTGCGCCGCAGCGTAGGACCCGAGCAGGACACCGACGAGCGCCGAGTTCTCTTGAGAGCCGGATTGGTTCCCGATGGAGAGGCGGTTGAATATGAAGGGCATGATTGGGATGTCGACTGTGGTGGTGGAAGAGACGGCGGCGGACACTGAGGGAGGGGGTGCCGTTTGCCGTAAGGGGCAGGGGGGATGGAAATAGAAATGGGGAAGCCGGGTGAGTACGGGACCCGCAAAAGGGAGCGTCTCCCCGCGCCTAGCGTACGCGAGTAAGACAAGACATCGGCAAACAGGCTCACAGTCACCACGAAAAGGGCGTAGGTCCTGCTGGCCAAGAAACTCGGGGGGCGCATGCACGTTGGTTGGTGCTGGGAAGGTTAGGGTATGGTTTGAATGGCGGGCCGGATCCTGATTCCTATGTCGATGTAGGTGGAGTGCAATCGCCGGGGATGGGCGAGGCGATGCGATGCGAGGCGAGAGGTGATGGAGGGTCTGGCGAGGCAGGCGGGAGAAAGGGAGCGATGGTACGAGCGGGGGATTTCGAGATGACAAATGAAATTTGAGGCCTGACAAAGAAATTGAGCCGCGGGTGGGAATTCAGCCGCGGCAGGATACGTGAGGCTTGGCGCGTGTACACGTTTGCAGGTTGCTGGCGACGTAGTGGCGATTCTAGTGGGGCTGACGGTTTAGTTGAGGTCATTGGTCTTTTAACACGTTCGAATACCAATGCTGGTGCATTCGTCACACATCACACCAAAACCACGCCGTCCTCACCCGGTCCACCCCCGAAATCGGCCTCCGTGGCCAACAACAGCGATTCGGCAACGAATCCATCAGCGCTTGGATGGAGTGGCGACTGCAGCAGCACCATGCCCGGGTTACCCGGCACGAAGAAGGCCTTCGGTAGGTGGTCGCAGCGGGTAGGGAGGAGTTGTGCCGGACCACCCGCAGTATGGGGAGGAGAGTCAATGTCGAATGGGGTTTTGGGCGGTGGGTTCGTGGCGGTGGATGGCGATGGTGGCATACACGTCGCCAAGGACGACCTTCAACAAGCATCCCCCGGCCGCTCGCCTCCGGGTTCCTGATATCGAGCACACCGGACAAGTCCACGTCCGCATTGCGTTTCTTGAAACGCCTCTCCACCATACGGATCGGGGTGTGCGCTTGCGCTTTCTCCTCCCTCTCCGTTGCTACGTGGGAACGCGATTTCTTCTGCTTGCGATGCCGCCGGTCCAGCATCGAGGTCGTGTTGATTCTGGGGGCAATGTCCTGTGGGGATGGTGCGAGTATGTGGACGTGGGCGGGTGGGCGAGAGAGAAGGAGAGGTTTGCGGAGAGTGCTGGAAGTACCTGTAAACGAGATCGCGAGAAATAAAGCCAGATCCACATTAAGCAGTGGAGGAAAAGGGCTGTGATTCAACATTCGAATTCTGGGCGCCATAAATTTCGATCGGATCCATCCTTTTCTATCTTCTATAACCCGCTACATGAACGATATAGAAAAATATTTGGCGAGGGTCCTTCACCGGGCTACCATGTCGGCCCACTGGCCCTTTTTCTGCGGCAAAGGCAAGAATTCTACGTGCGGCCCTCCGGCGAGGGGCGCAAATAACATGTCCTTCATACCCATCTGCGCGAGCGAGCTCGGGATAAGTGGAAGCACGAATTCGACGAGTGATAGCACGTGAGCTGGCCACAGACTGTATTCGTTCATCACGTGCGAAGTTTTGATGAGTTCGTTCATACGCGCCTCCCGCATGGTTGAGTACTCTTCGCTGATGCCGACGGCGTCGTCCAGAGAAAGGTGAGGTTCTTTGCAGAACTTGTGACGAGCGAGGGCGCGCACGAGAAGGTTGGCGAAAACAGCGGCACTCTCGATCGCGCCGTTTCCTCCTTGTCCCGATGCTGGAGTCGGCTGGATCACGTTCATTTGAAACAGTTAGATTTTTGGGCAGTAAAATGTAAGAATGACAGTTCGCACATGCATACCTTGTGAATAGAGTCACCAATCATCACAATCCTCTTGTACGCATACTTCGTGAACGAGCTCTCCTCAAGCGGCAAGTACGTGCCGATGATCTTCCTATCCCAGATATTGCCAAACGTCGCCACTTCGTTGACCTTGTGATTCCGGTGGAACTCCGCGACTTGATCGCGATCCGCCTCGGTGAATTTCGGCAGGTCCGGGGCCGTGTAGACCTTGCCCAGACGTTTGAATATGAAGAAAAAGCAGCGCCCGTCTTTGCCTCCGACGGTCATCAGCTGCGATTGTTCCTGGTGTGCCATGTAGACGCCGCCCGCTTCGACGCCCGGGACGTCCTTTGCGATTCCAAACATTGCAGAGAAGGTCACCGTGATAGCTTTAGAAACAGAATGTGAAATTAGTATACAAAACCCCATGCTGCATCGAAACGTTTATAACAACAGACCTGTCTTCTCTCCCGGTGGGAGGAGGGTCGGGTCATCCTTTTCCATCGACCTCCACATCTCCCCACGAACGAAACTGTGCACTCCATCTGCACCAACGACAACGTCGCCCGTGTAAACAGTCCCGTCAGCGCATGTGACGGTGACACCTTCATCCGTTTGATCGATGCTGTTAATCTTCACTTGCGTGAGCACCTTATCTTTGTTCGCGATGTTCTTGTGCAAGATTTGAATCAAGTACTGGCGATCCAAGAAGCAACTCGAGTATCCGTATCTGTATTCGAAGTGGAAGGAGGTGAGCCCGCTGTTACAGTATCAAACAAGTCTCTCACGACTCACGTTTCTTTCGCAATATCTTTCTCATCAGGCGCCGGACGAGCGAGCGTCTTTCCACGTGACAACATGTACGTTTTAAAGGTGGGCACCGTTATTTCCATGATCTGCTCATAGATGCCGAGCTGGTCGAGGATACGGAACCCGTTGGGCCAGAGACCGAGACTTGCGCCGACGGGAGGAGCGATATCGCGAGATTCGAGAACGACGTAGTCGATGCCAGCCTTTTCGAGCAGCAACGCTGTCGTCAAACCAGAGATACTGCCACCGACGATGATAGCTTTAAAGCCCATGTTGCTTTAGGTTTTGGGTTTGGCTTTGGAATGGTGTTTTTGAATTGTGAAGCAAATTAATTATATTCCCGGACTTAACGGAAAGCGGCGCGGCAACACTAGGATTTGGCGTTTGACGCGACCGACTTTTGCTTGTGAAACGACATTGAAAGGCGTTTGAACTAGAATTAGCCAAAGGACTAAGCAGGTTTTGATCCGCGGCGCGGCAACACAAGGATTTGACGTTTGACGCGACCGAGTTATTACCTGAGTCCTGAAACGACATGGAAAAGCGTTTGAACTGGAATTAGCCAAAGGTCTCAGCAGGGTTTGATCCTAACCCACAGCAGTTTTACAAAAAAGAGACCAACAGTGGACGAAAATTAGCACTGTTGCATTCGTAGTGAAAGCTACAAAGATAAGCCTCCAAGACTACACTATTACCGGCGATCAAGAGCTTCTACAGGTTCACGCCGCGACATCCACAAGCGCAATACTCGTACCTGAACATGGCGAGGGACCCGTATGTACCTGTCACATCCCAATAGAAAAACTTTCGACATTTGAAATTCACTTCAGAAAAGAAATCGAGACAAACATTTTCAGATCGCCCAGAACATTGCATATCGCTTGCCGCAAAAGACAATTCAATGCCCATTGTTACCAGCTTCATACAAAGGGAGCAGGGGCCATGACGTGATTGCACTATCGAGTGGGGCTTGGGCAAAGCGTTTTTCGCCATGTTCATTATCGAGGTTCAGTTCATGCGATACTTCCTTGCAAACTCACCAAACATTTCTTCCCGATTCTGTTCCAGGGGACTCTCCAGCACTTGAGAAGCTTTTTGAGTTTGATATATCAACGTGAACTTGTGTTTATGTTTATGTTTGTGTTTTTAGTTCAATTATTAATGCTTCAAGTGCCGCTAAACCACGAGTCAAGTCACGACACGCCCGCTCCCACACCCACCCCCCCCGAAATCAGCCTCCATAGCCCGCACCAACGCCTCGGCGTCGAAGCCTAACTCTCGCAAGTCCATCTCGACCACTTCGCCCTGTTCCTGTTCCTCTTCGGGTTCATCTCCATCTCCCTCATCCCCCACCTCGGTGTCGGCGTCAGGACCAGCACCACCTGTGAACGTGAGTACGTCGGGAAGGTCCGCGCCGGCGTCGTCATCCCCCTCATCTCCCTCCTCGTCATCCACGTCAGAAGACGAATGTGCGGGCCCGGCGGCGGCGGTGGTGGTGGCGGTGGTAGAGGGGTCCGACACGAGGACTTTATCCACGACGGTGTACACCTTCTTTCCACCGTCCTGCGACACGACGTGCACAAGTGTCTGCACCTGCGCTACATCGGCTTTTCCCTCCACCACGTCCACGTCCACGTCTTCCCCGGTACCAACGGGTATCTCCGGCGCGACAGGAGCAAGCAAAGGCCAAACATACACCCTCGGAAACTCCACCACAACCTCTCCTCTCAACGCGCGCTCGAGCGTCGTGTCGGCGGGGACGCGGCGGAGGGTGACGAGGGGTTGGTGTGTAGCGGGGGAGCAGGAGGGGGAAGTGGCCCCGGCGGGAGGGAGGAGGAATGTGAGTGGGTGGGAAGGCGGGGTGGTGGAAAGCGAAGGGGGGTTGGAGGCGGAGGTAGAGGTCGGGGTGGACGAAGAGGGAAGGAGAGCAGCAGAGAGGGAGGAGAAGTGCTTCTGAACCCTTGCGAACGCCGCAACGAGGGGAGTTGTTGAGACGACACTGCGGCGCGTGAGCGTCGCGATCGATAGATGGCAGAGGAACAATCAGTGCCGACGAGGCAATATGCCCCAGAAAGGGAGATGCACGCACCCGTGTTGTAAAACCATCTCGCCTGTTGAAGTTAGGACCCATTCGACGGTCCATAGGAGTTCTGTTGTCTCGTTCTTACGGGTGGCTGGTGCGGTCTTTCCCTTGCTCTTGCCCTTGTGGCCCTTGTGCGGTTGTGTCTTCTGCGCCTGTGCATCACCCATGGTCACATCCGCATCCCCGACTCCCGCAGCTGTATTCCCACCACCACCACCGCCACCACCAGCACTAGCACTCTTGACCCTCCTTACACCCGTCTGGTTCCTCACGCGCCTGCTCATCCCTGCGGGCATGATCCTCAACTCAACTCCCTGCGCCCTTGCGGCTGCGACGAGGGTGCTCAACTTGACGTGTGAGCGGGGTGGTTTTCGGCGGGTTCGCGGGTGGGCGGTGCCCGATGAAGGGGCGGGAGAGAAAGGGGAAGGTGAGGAGAAGGAGTTTGTGTGTGCAAGGGGGTTACGGGAAGTGGATGTGACGAGGCGGGAACCGTCTTCGAGGAATACGTAGTCTTTCGGTGTGGTTTCCGCAGTCAATCACCACCAGAGCGTAACCCCCAGTCCGCCCCACCACCTCCACTTACCACTAACGAGCGTATTGTCGTCGTACTCCGCCATCGCCACAAACTTCGCTCTGTCCCTCTTTCCGTCGCACCCTGAACTCTTCTTGTGCGCAGAGACGCAGACGGCGGAACACGTGCGGGCGAGACAGCGCGGGCATTTGTACTTGGACGCGTGGAGGTGGCAGACAGAGCAGGTGGAGGGGGACGGCATCGGTGGGGATCGCTTTGTTCGAGTTGACCAGAGGAAATTGGGACCGCAGTTTTGGGACGCAGCACACCTGGTTTTTTGGGGGATAGATATGCTGTAACTTTACTTTCCTTGCTCGCCATTGCGTCGGCTGACGAACCTAAAATTTCCTTGCGAGGACCGACTAGTTGAAAAAACGCCAAGTCGACCTTCATCGCTCGTATCGCTCGAAAACTTATAGAATTAGATTGAAATCCCGTGTAATTGCACTGCTGTATTGATTTTCAGTTCGGAAGTTTTGGAGTCCGGCAGAATTCTGAGCCCTTCTCCAACACCATCCAGCCCTTCCAATCCTTCCCGCCCCGTTTGCCCCCTGTTCTCTACCAGACACCGCCCCAGATGCATGATTGATACCCCCGAACGTCCTCTTCTCGGTTTCCGCCCGAGTCTTCAAGTCTGCAGTCGTGTTTCTCTCCCTTTCTTTTCCCGCTTTGTCCACGTCGGCTCTGCACTGCATATCCTCCCGCCACATTCGGAACCTGACACCGTTTTCTTTCCCTCTTTCATCCTGCGACGGGACTTGGACTCCATTCAGCGACCATCGCTGGCTCAAGCGGCATTCCGTCACCAGGGTCCAGGGGTGGTCACTTGGCTCGAGATGAACTCTGAATTGTCTGTGACTTGTCGCCTTGTTTTCACGCACCTTTTCTACACTCTTGACATGGATCTCGCGCTGCTTGCTCTTACCAATTTCTCTCTCGCACCGCCTACCGCCTACCGCCCGCGACTGGAGCTCCTGTCCAAGTGTCAACGTGGCCCATATGGTTCAAAGAGTCATTTCAGTGGCACTTGGCACTTGGCACTTTGGGCAATGTGAGCCATGTTGGCCGGGGTCTGGCCACCAACGCATACATCTGCTTGTCAATGTGCAACCTGCTCGGCTTGCCTGCCTCCTACCCCAGGTTCTTTTATCGTTTCTGGCGCACCATCATTCGGGCTGGCGCTTCACTCGGACATCCCAGATTTGACCATACTGCTACTCCGGAACAAGGTGTTGCACTTTTGGGCAAGTTTGAGATGCCTGATCGAACCTGCGCCACTTTTAGCCCTTGCTGCCCGCCCCACCACATCACTCCGAACCGGAGCTTCGGTGGAGGATGTACAGCGAGCCGCGCGTTTTTTGCACGTCGCTGTTCATTTGGACATCGCAGTCCCTGAATGGGAGCTTTTCAACATCAACAAGTCCGCTACATGTTCATCCAGATATGATTCGTAGACTCACGATGACATATTCGCACTTTTCATTTCTCAATGATGCGTGTGACATATACAGAGGACACGCGCCACGCGCTGGTGGACAAGCGACCAGTCGTTCATCGCCGCCATGTGTCGCCCACGTTAGGGAACTGCAGTCCGCACTGATCGAAATCTGCGTTCGCAGTTCGCACAACCGTGGCCCGGCTCTGAACTCTGACTACCAAGCAGTGATTCACATCGATTCGCGACCTTTTGCACGTCGGTGTGGATATCGACCTGGTCAGTCCGATCAGTTGCTTCCTCCGGTTGAAGTGTTTTGGCCCGTTTATCCTGCCGTTTTGTGCACCAATCACGCCTCCATTCTTCAACGGCAGGAACCATCTCCTTTCGACCAGGGAATCGTCAACATCTGATCAACTTGCCGAGTTCATTTAGCCTGCTGGAGTCGAATATCATGTGTCTGCTTGAAGTGCCACGTGTCATTTAGGACGAATGTGCGGTAGTTGACACTTTGAGCAAACCGTACTTTTCACCGACGCGGCTTCTCTCATCATGCAATTGTCAATTCCGCTGAGCTTCTCACCAAATCATGCGTGGAAACTAACCGTGGGGCACCTCTCTTGACTCTTCTATCCCATCTCACATTCTCTGCAAAAACATTCATCAATTTTTTCATCATGACGAGCTCCCCTTCCCACGGACCGCGTCACGGTGAAAGTATTCTTGAATGTTTCCGATGGTTTTTCGATCTAGGCCCCTGTTCACAGTACTGCACGGTATTCTGCCTCGAAAAGGAGACGCAAGGCAAGGCCACCCCATTGGCATGTAATCTGGTACATTCAGACACAGTGGCGCGACTGTCGAGCATGCAATGATGTCAGTGGACCATACTAGACGGTAATTCTCTGCCTTCCTTGGATCGATTCACACTTCTCGGTGCGCTTATGGCAATTATCATTCTATGTCTTTCGCATCAAATGTCTTCTGGATGTGATAGAGATAGAAGGATGAAGATTCACGGATGAATTCCAGGGTTGGGTCCTTCCTTCTATCTCAATCACGTTCAAACGACTTCGTGCCAACATCCACTCAACAAACTACCAAGCGGTGACACACATCGGCACGCGACTCTTTGCACGTCGTTGTGCATCATGGCTTGATAGTTCATGACGCTCCATGTATGTCTGCCAAGCTCGACTGACCCACTACCCACTCCGAACTCGAACTTTGGAACAGCAAATCACTGCAACGCGCGCCTTTGCATTTTCGTTTTGCTCGATGAACCTGGTCGCCGTGACAAGTGCAAGACTTACAGGTCTATGCCATCAGGAACCTCCCTTCTAATGCGCAATATTAATCTGGCGGCACGACCCCAACATCTTGCTCGGCGGGAAAATCAAGAATATATTGATCTGCTTTGATTATTTTGCATGCAAGACCATCTGCTACCCTGGCCTTTTTGCGTTACAATGCATGATATTGCTTAAAATATACGTGTATGGACGCACGAATAGGCCAGGATGAAATCTTATTGTGTGTCTTTGCGCTATTTTTCAATCAAATGGCGGTATGAATTGGAATCGTGGTCTCCCCAACACTGCGTTGCTACCATTCAATGAGTCAATGCGAGATTCACATGCTTCTTCCTCCAATGGAATTCGCATTGAGGATTCTGGCATTGGAACGTTAAATGGCAAGTGCAGAATTGGAGGGGTTACCTGTCATGGGTTTGAGCTCAGCTGGGGATTCACGATCACAGCTCCAAGATGGCGGGGAGCAATAGTATCAAACCCAGCTGATCAAAAATCGGTACTTGGTAATTGATTAAGGACGCGTACTAAATCGAAGGTTGAGGAGTTATTCAGGAGCTATCCATATTTGATGGACAGGAACTAGTCCATGGCTTGCTCTGACAGATCTTCAATAAGTTTCCACTTCGGCTTTGCAACTAGTACCTCGAGGTCGATCATTGCTTTATCACGGCACTGTAGTCACTTGGGAGACCCTCAAGGCCGGTGGCAGCATCTTCGACATCATCGAATCATCAGAGCTCGCAAGTTGATTTCATCTCTTGTGCCACTGCACCAACCCACGCCCCCATGAACTTTTCGGGGCCGGTGCACCCAGTCTTCATTTCGACATGTTGCAAATTCTCGACGTCCGACTGTTCACACCCGTGTGAGCGTTCAGGCGTTTGGGATTTGTTGCAACTTGCATTTCCTCCGAACCGGCCCCAATCACGATAGCTATTCCACACAACGCAGTCAAGACCGTGTTTAAGTTTTAAGACGATGATGGACAAATTTAGAACTTGAAGGTGACGCTTGTGAAAGCGGTCCGATCGGCCTTTAAGTTCTACATTGGTCTATCATCGTCTGTGGGATTTTGAAACGTGGTTACGGCTGCGCCAGGACGAATCGTATGATCTGGTTTGTACCTCGCATTATCATAGTATTACGTGTTACGCTTTTTCGATATACGAAGCATCCATTAAATTACGCGAAGAGATATACTACTCCACTCGACTCTCCCCGTCCTCTTTCACTCCCCCTGCTCCCTCCACCGCCACCACGACCCCCTTAGGCGGCGCTCTAAAGCTCCTTCCCGTCACCAACCCCACAACCGCCTCACGTACCCCCTCCGCACTCCTAACCTTACCGTCATCACCAAACACCACCCACAGCAGCGCCATGACCGACGAAATGGCAAAGCCCGTGTAACACACCAGGTTCCACCCGCCCCGGGACCAGGTGGTCGAGCCGAGCACGGACCCGATCGATCCGCCCGCGAAGACGAAGATCATGTAGGTCGCGTTGAGGCGCGAGCCGGCGGATTGGAGGCCCGGGAGGTGAGTGTGCCGGAAGACGCGGAGGTTTTGGGGGATGTGGCTTTTGAGGTGCGTGGGTGGGTGTGAGAAGACGTGATCAATCCATTCGTGCTCGCCATCACCTACACGAAACAACCCCAACGTTCTTTTCAACTCACTTCAACTGATTGCCTAAATCCACCAACACCCCTCCCACAACTATCACCATAACATGCCTCTGTCCCGCGGCAATCAGGAGGGTCCACGCGATCAGCGAGGTCACGAACCCGAGCGGAACGACGTTGTAGGGGCCGAAGCGATCGGCCATGCGGCCGGTGTTAGGGGCTTGGATGATGGTCACGATGGAGGCGAAGGCGAGGTAGCCGACAATGGAGCTGGGTGGGTGGGGAGGGNGGGAGTCAGCCGAGAGGAAGGAGGAGCAGGAACGGAAAGGTGACGTTGAGGTGCTTACGTTTTGTAGCCATATGTGGGACTGGTCAAGAGGAAAGAGATTGCGACGAGGTAGGAGTTGAGCTGGGCGAAACTGCAGAAGGACATCAAGCAGGCGTGTCGTAAGGAGGGCAGGGTGAAGAACTGCGTGACGACCATGGCGACGTTTTTGACGTAGGCGCGGAATTTCTGCCCCGTGGTCGATGTGTTTGCGACCTGCGTCCGTCGTGGCAGTATGAACCACAGCAACACGATCGTGGCGACCTGGACCCCGGCGTGAATAAGGAAAAGGCCCTGCCAAGCCCAGTACTGTCCAATAACTCCGCTGAGCACGCGCGAGATCATCATGCCGAGGTAGAACCCTCCCAGAATGATTCCCAGGACCTGCCCTGATTTTTCCTTGGTACTCAAGCTCATGGCGAGAGGCTTGACGAGGTCCGTCACCGCGGTGCCAAATCCGACGAGCAGGCAGAAGAATTGGAACAGGGGGAACAGGTTCGACGGTGTGAGCCCCTGTGCCAGAGCAGCGAGGGCCAAGACCCCGAATTGGAAGAAAATCAAGGTGGATTTTGGCCACACGTCCCCCGCTGGGATGTACAGCAGCATCCCGATGGAAAACCCGCCCTGCACGAGGGCCTGTAGGGTCCCGGCGGAGTACTCTGTGATGGAGAAGTAGTCGCGAAGGGTGGGCAGGATGGGTTGGAGGAAGTAGTTGTTCTCCACGGCAACGCAGCCGGCCAGAGCAAGGATGAGGTTGAGTGTGAGTGTCATTGTGGGTGGCTTTTCGTCTGTCTGCTCATCCACCGTGGCGGTGGCATCGCCGTCGGTGGGTTTCTCTTCTACTGTCGGCACTTCGACGCGGGCTGCAGCAGGCGTCTCCCCGTCCTCATTTACACTGTCCATCGCAGTCGGTGTCCTCTCTCTTTCTCAGACGTCGATCGCGGTGCCCGATGGCAGGTCGTGTCGAGGATTTGGTTCCGGCGGCACGGCTCGGTTTCTGACGAGTCCGTTCGTCCTTTCCTATTTCAACAAGGATTTCTTCTTCTAAGTCTATTCGCCTGGGAGACATAGCTTGTTTTGCAATATTTGCGATAGTGACTCTAAGTCCACATCCACAAAAGTGCAAAACTACAGCACCCAGTATTCCCAGCTGATCTCTCACGCTAGTACTGACTGAGCTGTCGCGGGCTTCGCTGCGCTGATCAGACGGGAAGCGGCACTTTTCCGCGCATGTGGCCGTAGCTGAAATTATAAGCAAATTATAAATATATATAGCCAGTAGGGACCTTGCGCAATAATTTTCACTCGCACATTTTCATTCGGCTACTTAATGCCAAGGATATTTTGTAGTGAAAATGCATGAGTGAAAATCACGCTAGAAACCCCCTTGAATGAAAATTACTTCTTCACTGCCCCTTGCTACTAGACCAACGTCCGTCAATGGACGACATCACAGACATCATGTGAGTTCCTGGCTGCAGCCGCGGGCCTCAAACGCCCAGAATCACCCCATGGCGGTGACATGAATTTGACCGCTCATCGTCGCCTTTCCCCTTCATCCCCAGGTCCACCCCCATCCAATACCTCGCCAATTCTGACAACAAGACATCCGATTTGGGTGCTGCGCCTCTCGGATGCGCGCCCCCGCCTCGAATCAACTCCCAACGCAGCATGGGGCATGGACAACCCAAGAAGGCGAAGCGCGGCCCCGGACGGCCTTGCCTTACTGCAGAAGAGAAGCGACAAAGGAAGGACTATAGGAATCAACTGAATGGTGGACTTGTGGCTCCAATCAGACTGCAGAAACCCCAAGTAAGTGGCCACAAACTTTACCACCTTTCCCCCCCTCGATATGCCATCCCCGCAGCCATCTCGCCCCCTAATGCAGCTCGACCAACAATACATGGCAATTGGTGATGAGCCAGGCACTGGTGGACCAAGGAAGGTGCCATTCCAATGGCCAATGGCAATGGTCCTCCACCTTCTCCAACTTGCCATCAAAATGGAGCCTTTTCGACGCATCCCAGGACAAATGCTGGCAGAGAACTATGCGGAGCTTGCAGACGCGCTCGTGAACCTCAACCCCCTCGCCCACACAGGTGCCAATGCCACCAACGTCACCCGAAAACTGGAACAAGTGCTGGATGCATATCGCAAGAAGAGCATCAACGCTCTCAAGAAATCTGGAGACAATGAGGAGTACACTCAATTGGAAAAGTTGGCCAAGAAATACTGGGCGGCAGTGAGTTTTCAAATTTCGCGCACAAATCGAATTAATTCTTACCCCCCAATGGCGCCCTGCCCACGATTGCACACGCAACCCCCTACCAAGTATACGGGATACATGGTGGAGCAAGATGCAAGGTGGAATGAAGTCACAAGGAAACAAAACATGGAAATGCAGATACATGCAGGTGAGTCCTGTTTATTGAAGCGATGCACAGGCGATTCCAGCCTTGGCAACTGTTTTAGCACTAATCGTATTTCCTCTACGCCAGTGACTCATGAAAATGCTCTGCGGCGCCTATCCGACAAGATAGGCGTTCGGACAAGGACAGGGAGTGGCAACAGTGAGGAGTCGTCAGAGCTGGAGAGAACGCCCCTGGCCAAAAAGCGGTGAATGGTTGCAAAGGATGCATGCGACATGCTCAGGGACATCAAGGACCTCATGGACAAGGAAAACAAGAGGCCGGATCCCGTCATCAACACTCTTGCCCAAATGATGGACAAACAGACTCAGGACCGGGCACTTTGACGAGAGGAGCTGGAGTTGCAGAGGGCGCAGTTGGAAGAACAGAGGAAGGAGCAGGAACAAAGGGGGGAGACCAACCAAGCGATGCGGGATTTGCTTGTTCGCCTCATCCAGCCCCTCCAACCAGCAAAGAGCAGTAATAATATTATTAACTAGAAGTTTATAAAATTTATTGGTTTACACGTAAATAATGTTCCAATAGGGGGGGGCAGCACCGAAAGTGAGACAAAGTTTCACTCCTGTACAGACATGTATGAGCATTAGTTAGTAAAATACCACAACAAAAATATAATGCAATTGGAGACAACAAAACCTTTTGCATTTGCCGCCAGTCCAGAGTGGCAAATTCCGTTTTTGCCTTACCCCATCCCCACTCCACACAAATCCAATGCTGGCTCATCTCCACATTGCAAGCGTGCTGTTCCGGCATTGGAAAAGCCAACTTGAAGGGGTACTGGATGTGGGGGAATTTGCCTGAGTACCCAGGGTCACCATAGACAAAGAGAATTTCACCATTGGGACCAAAAGCTGAAAAGGGCGTAGAGCACCGATTTGAAGGCAAACAATGACAATTGCGGCACTCACCATGTTCCACAAGAAGATCTTTGATCCCGCTCTGTTTCCATAAAGTAATGGCATGAAATGGGCTGTTGAATGGCCCCCTAAGATGAATCATGATCCTGTCCGGGGCCATAATTCTGTGAAACTTTAGTGCCAGTAATTGATGATGTCCGTTAAACAATTGCCGCTGATACTGCAATGGTCTGCATATCTGCCAGACCGTGCCGTCCACGAATCCAAAGCAATCCACATATGGTGCACTGGCGTCCCAAACAGCATCCGCATATTCCCGGAGAACCTCCGATGTGAGCCAATCCTTGTCCCAGTACAAAACATCACTGAATAGTGTGCAGATGTGGGCAACGCCCCACTGGTAAATCCGTGAAATCTCACTGCCTTCATGGCCAAACTCCTTGCCAAGGTCATCCAAGCGGGTGGGGAAGGAGAGGCGGCGGAGCACGATACAGAGTACCTCAATCCCAGGTACTATCAGTCTGTTGTCCGTGCTGACAATTGCGGGTATGTGGAGGGCTTGTTGGAGACGGGGCATGTCGGTTTTGTCAAACCTGACCACAGACACCACCCAGGTCATCCAATGCCCGATCCGTGGAGAGAATGGCACAGCGACTCACCTAAACCTCCGCCTACAGTCCGCAGGTGTCATTGCGTCCAGATCCATGCGAGTGGAGGGGAAAGTAGGGCGTTCCTGTGGGATGATTGAAGCGGCAAGGGTGAGCGCCACCTGGAGCAAAATCCGGCACCGCCGCTGTTCCTGCCTCCGTTGCGTGCTCATGACGGCCATTCCTACAAGCTCTAAGGAGGATCGGTCCATCAGGGAAAGAATTGTGTATTGATGTTTTTAAATTGTGCGCAAGGTCAATAGGGAGTTTGCGCACCGCCCTTTTTTCTGTAAATTTTACCGTAGAGCCTCAGTGGCGCAGCCCCAAGGAAAAAACGAGGGTAAAATTTTCCTCTAGCCCCCCTCCACAGGAAAGTCAATTTTAGCGTGACTTTTCTCAGCAATGCGCGGTGGTAAACGTGGAACTGCAGTTCGGAGAGGTGCCCTCACTTCAAGAGGCAAGTTTTTCTCGCGGATGCATGCCCCCCGCCCCCCCTCGTCCTCATGGTGGTGCTCTCGTCGTTGCCAACTTTCAGGACCCGTTGCAGCAACTGTACCGGCCACCGACGGAGAAAACACGCCTCTGGACCTTCTATCAATGGAAAAAATTGCACGACCAGCAGAGGAAGTGGTCTCAACCATTGGTCCAGGTGCTCTGACACCTTCCGGTGAGTACTTGTTCCGAGACTTCATTTGAGGTCGATTCGACTGGGAATGGACTGCCCATCATTTACTCTACATTTCCTCCTACAGTAGTTGCAAATAGAGGCAACGGCGGTGTCCGCGGGCCTCAATTTCGCAAGCTCGTCGGTCCTGTTGGC
>KQ965833.1:8469-127332 GCA_001574975.1 Gonapodya prolifera JEL478
TGTGGTGTATGAGATGGACTCTCCTCATCAACAATCCCATTCTGCTTCATCCAATTCTGCATTGTTTTAGACTTTAAGATCTCACCAGCATTTTCACTTCTCAAAATCTTCAACTCAAATCTATTGTATTGCTTCTCCATTATTGTCCTGTACTCCCTGATCTTCTCCTGTGCTTCATCTTTTGTTCTCATCAAGAACAGTGAAATGAACTGTGAAGCTTCATCCAGCAATAGCAACATGTACTTTTTGCCTCTCAAGCCACTAACTCTTGCAGGTCCCCACACATGAACATGAACACGTCCTCCTGGTTGAGAAGCTCTCCTTCTTTCAGGCTGTTGAGTATCAAGGAGCTTAGTATTGGAAGTGGACAGTGCGTACAAGAAAGTGACATTATAGTTGCAACGGTTGGAACAAGCATGCAAAGTTATGGGTATAAGGTTCTTACTCATATTGGATGACAAATCATGTTTAGTAAGCAGAACTCAGCACGTTTGGTATAAGTAGAGAGCATTTTCCCCATGTAAAGTGAATGAGACGAGAATTCCACTAAGTCCCACAACCCTAGGGTCTTAACACTCAATGGCCCAGCTCAGACTTGGACTTGGCTTGGTTTTATTGTATTATTATTTCAAATAATAAATTTAAACTTCACAATTTTCTATTCCACCATGATCTTAAACACATTACTTTCCTAATTGTCTCCGCACTCATTGCCCCCCTCCTCTTCGCCACCAACTCCCCGCCTCCTGAAAACTCCTGTTCCACTGCCACACTTGATCCCAGGATGGTGAGGTAGTCCTGTGCTACCCAAGCAAGGCTCGGGTAGCAAGACGTGTTTATCTATAGTGATGTGTTGGTGCGATAGAACAAAGTCAAGAACCACAACAGCATCACTCACCTTCCACCACTCCAAGGGATCCACTGTGAAAGGCTGCACTCCCTCTGAAAGGTATTGGGACAGCTCGTCACTGTCACCAACCCTTGTCCACGTGGTCCCACTGTCCATCATATGCTGGAGGAACTTGTCCTCCAGTTCCATCATTTCATCCTGCTGCCCCCTCCCTTCCTCTTCCGATGCCCCTCCCTCTCCCAAATACTCATGGAATACATCCGTGACCTGGTTTGTTGCCCACTCCACCCACTCCTCCTCCCACTTGTGCCTCTCGAAGTACAACATCTTGATACAGGGGTCCAGCACTAATACAAAACAACAACCAATGTTAGTACTAACAGTTTCTGACATCGACTACAGCAATCAATGCCTAAATTCAAAAAAACATGCAATTATGCACTTACCCATTCTGACCACATAGCATGCACTGTCCCGAGCTGCGTAGTAATCCCGCAGCTTCCCAAATGCTGCGTCCCTTGCTTCCTGCGTTGAGTTATTAGTGAACGATTCCAGCTTGTTCATTAGGAAGTTGAAGATGGGGATGACAGACCCCAATGTTGGTCACTTGGCGGCAGAAACATGGTTGGTTGTGGTTGAGAAAAGCTATAACAGAATAAAAACAAGTGGTAATCAACCAAAAAGAGACTCCAGACTGATCATGCAACTCACCTTGAGTAGGTCCACCACATCGCTCAGCAGTTCCCACTTGTCCTCCAAGATCCTGAATTGCATGAGTCCTGCATCCGCACTGACGATGCTCTTGAGGGCCTGGGACCAGTCAATTCAATGTGTTCACGTTGAAGAAAAGGAGTCTGTGGTCAGGCTCAAATGCTCATTAAACAACCACCCCAAAACCAAACTCACCTCTTTCAATTTTAATGCCCTTTCTACCATTGCATAGGTTGAATTCCATTGTACCCGCATGTCCCAAATTAATTCCAGGTGAGGAATCCCCTCGACATTGCAGTATCCTGCAAGTTGTTGGCGGTGCTGCGGTGCGGCTTGGATTGCATTCACAAGACCTTGCAACTGCAAAATGTATTTAGTAGAGCATACTTGCAATAAAACACAGTCAAATCACTTACCTTCGCAATCGCACCAACCCCTGCCATATCCACTCCAACCAAGTCCCCATTTGCTGATTCCCATGTAGACACACCACCAAATGTGTTTTGATTGCTGCTTGTGCTGCATTATTGATGGCGTGGGCAATGCATATGATGTGGTTCTCCATTGCAAACTTGAGGTCCTTCTTGGTGCAAGCCTTTAGCAAGGACTGCACCATTGTCTTGTTGTTGGCGGCGCCATCAGTGGTAATACTGAGGAACTAAAGCCACATTAGATTGCATCGTGATGTTAAAAATATACTAAAATCACTCACCTTCAACAAGACCCCCATCCTGTCCATTGCATCCATCAACGCCTCTGTGAGCCGCTCTCCAGTGTGTGATCCTTCTAGACTCACAAAGTCAAGAAGGACTCCTTGAAGAATCCATTGCGCATCAATCCAGTGCACAGTGATGCCAACAAAGGGGTGTCCATTCAGCGAAGTCCATCCATCCAGGGTGAGCGACACCCAGGACTTGTTCTCCTATACGGAGTATTAGCAATCGACAACAAAAACAAATAAACTAAACTCAAAACGCCACTCACCTCCAACTCAGTCCTTAATCGGGATGATTTGTCCTCAAATCGTTGGTCCACATCCTCCCTGATTGTGTCTGCAGAGGGGGGGATGGCGCGCAAGTTGATGCTGGAGAGGAGGTCGCAGAAATGGGGGTTCTTGACAACTTGGAAGGATTAGTCATCACACACAATCCATCTGAGCAGCCCCTCCCAAAATCAGGCTTGGTGTAAACCACCCTAAAAGTGCACCAACAATTAATGTAACAGATAAAGCAATGCAATAAAACTCACCCTTCCCCATCCTTGAGCTGCATAGGCTCCATCCCAGCCTGGCCAATTTGGTGCTGCCTGTTGAGATGCTTCCACATTGTGGAAGTGTTACCATTGATGGCGCTCAGTCATGACCTGTGGATTGGTCCAGAATAGAGCAGAATGAGAATGCCCAGATCCCTCACTCACTTGCATATCTTGCACTCTGCCATCTTCTTCTTCCCAGGGCCTGGAACTGAATCAAAGTGTTTCCATATTGCACCAGTTGATCCCTTGTGTCCACTTCCTTTGGTGGAGTCCATCAGTGTATCCTCAAGGTTGACATCAACATTGGGGTCTCAATGGAGTTGTATCCATTGATCCTGGTGTGCGGGGTAAGGGGGATGGGCTGTCGTCGAATGTCAACAGGCTAGACATGCTGAATCAAATTGAATAAAATTTTTGTGGTTTTGTGACCCAAGTCCAAGGCTGGCTTGGCTTGGACTTGGACTTGCCTGGCCCGACCACAGCAACCCTTTGGACTCAGCTTGGACTCGGCTCAACTTACCTTGGACTTGGCTCGTTTTTGCATGGCTTGGCTCGTCATTTTTTGGGCCAAGCCAGGTTGAGTCTGAGTCTCAGGCGAGCCGAGTTGGAACACTAACCATGAATATTGGTGGAAAGCAATGCAAGAAGAAATTGGCACTTTGGAGCAGATGGAAACTTGGACAATAGTGGATACACCTTTGACACAAGCAGTACTAACTGGTAAATGGGTCTATGACTTAAAAGTGCTGGGAGACAGGAAAGTGAGGTTCAAGGCATGTTGGTGTGCTAGAGGCTTCAGTCAGCAACATGGCATTGACTACAACAACACATTTGCACCAGTCATGAATGGAAAGTCTTGGCACATCATACTTCCAGTTGCTGCAGAGAAGAAGTTGTGAATTCAGCAGTATGACATCTCCAATGCATTTGTTCATGGAAAGCTTCAAGAGACTGTTTACCTGGAGCAACCACATGGATTTGAGAAGTTTAAATTGAAAATCTGCCTTTTGAACAAATCTCTTTATGGTTTGAAGCAAGCAGCAAATGTTTGGTTTGGCATTCTTTAAGATGTTCTTCTTGAGATGGGATTTGTTCAACTGAAATCTGACAATGTTGTGTTTGTGAAGAAGAAGTAAGATGTGATTGAGATCATTGTTGGGGGACATGTTGATGACATTTTAGCAGCTGCTTTAACTGATGAGCTACTGGATTCATATGAGACAGAACTGGCAGAACATTTGAAAGTGAAGTCTGGAAACCTTAAGTTGTTCTTGGGAGTTGAAATTGATCAAGATGAAAAGACTGTCACTATTTCAATCTGTCAAAAGAGAAAGATTTTTGAACTGTTGGAGAAAACTCAAATGCTTGATTCACAACCTGTGAGCACACCACTGCAGCCAAATGTTGAGCTTTCTTGAGCTGATTGCCCAAAGAGTGATGGAGAAAGAGAGGGTATCAACCACAGATTCTACCATGAAACAGTGGGAAGTTTGATGCATATCATGATCATGACTAGACCTGATATCTGTCCTGCTGTGAAGATGCTTTCAAAAGCTTTAGATAATCCAAGCCAAAAGCATATTCAGGCTTGTACTGGCTGCTAAGATACCTTGCTGGTACACAAGACCTTGGGATAACATATCTTGGTTGCAATGACCCACTTAGATTCAGAACAAATGTTGAGCTTCATGGATATTATGATGCTGATTTTGCAAGGGATGTTCATGATAGAAAGTCAAGGAGTGGATATATTTTCGTGTTGGGAGGAGGTGCTATAATCTGGTTTGGTGGAAAGCAGGATCTTGTTGCTACATCCACAACACATGCAGAGTGAGGGACGTGCGGCTCACCTGAAATGTTCCCATAGACAATGGGTTTCTTTTCACCAAATTAACAGGTTGCTCTGCTCATTGAAATGCATGAAGAGTGAAGAGGGCATGCAACAAAGCCAACAACTCACCTTTGCCAATTAGAAACATGTGTCCTGTAGCTACCCACAAACCTTGTGATTCTTTCTCTTCATTCAAGATGTCCACACAGCACCCTGGGCCCTTACTTAAGGTGCACCATGAGCATCACATTTTGAAGTCACACTGCTCCTTCTGGTCCTGTGGGCCAAGGCTACAAATGCCAAATTTGCTTTCATTTGCATATAAAAGAGCAGAGGATAGAGCCAAGTAACTGGTGGTGCCATTATTTGGGGACAAAGTTGCTGGACAACGTTCTTGACTGGAATATTTTGACACACTCACCTCCACTTCCTTCATGCTGTCCTATGAACCATTTAGTGAAATCCTTGTATTCTGCATGTCCCATGCTGGCCAAGAGCCATATACCAATGGACTGTGAAATATCAATGCAAATTGTTGATGCAATCTCAAGAATTGTGCCTGACAGTGCAAATTCTCCATTGTAACAGACTTTTCTGTCTGCTACAACCATAAAATAGCACTGCCAGGGCGCTGGATGGTGTTAAGCAGGCAAGGTGGATTTGTGGTACCAATTTGATTGTGTTCAGTGATCACTATGGTTACAGCAGAGAAAATACAACTAAAGTGGCACAGTGCACAGGCCACCGGCTAGGCCCAACAAAAGTCCCAACACTACTATGAACAGAACCACAACCAGAACAGATAGAAACACACTACAACTTGGTAATCTGTAGTACTCTTCATGTTGTGTCCAACATTGTTATCAGCATTACCCCAAGATAAATTCCTGATCCACAAATCAGCAACCAATATGACTTAACACTCCCCACTCAAGACATTCCCATTGATTCCCTATGTCTCTCAAATGACTGCTTTGCAACTGGCTTTGTCATAATGTCTGCAATATTCTTCTGTGTTGGACAATAGAGTTGGGAAAGAGTTCAGGTTTGGTACAGTAGTGGGAGCAAAAATTAATTTTGATTTCCGCACACAGCATGGAGAATTTTTTTTGGCACTGGAAATCAAAATTAAATTTTTGGCCAAAGTGTTGTGTTTTTATATTTGAAAAACAGTTTTGCCATGACTATGAACTGTCTTATAACAGAGCTATGTAGGATTCTATACATGTAGAGAAACCACTCTGGATTGGTACTGAGACAACAGTTGGATTTATTTATTGGTCCAGTTGTTGAGAATCTGTTGAATGATTAACGCCATGACTGAGTGAGTGGAAAACTCGTTCAACTTGCAAGTTGAACTTGCAAGTCAAGTTGAGTTGGGGGCAGAATTTTTCCAAGTGAGTGCGAGTTGGGGATGCCCCCACTCATTAGTCAACTTGTGAGTCACAATCCAAGAAATAGATTCCATAATCTTGTAAATTTCACAACACACATGCCATCACACACTGCGCACAGAGTGGACGATTCTGATGAGGAACTCTTGGAAACTGCTGATGGGGATGGTTGGAGAGACTACAAGTGTCAAGTCAGCTGTAGGCAACATGACTCTTGGGTATACTGAGATGGTCACTTCAAAAAACAGGCAAGGGGAAAAGAAATGCAAGCAATTTGTCTTCAGAGGGGGCATAATGGCTGCCCAGGGTCCAAGTAAGTTCAGGCTTTAAAGTTTTGTCAAGTTCGTGATGGTTTACTTGTTTTCAAGGCACGACCTCAACAACCATAGTTCCACCTCATCTCTGGCAGTGCACATGCGGAAGTATCATGCTGAAACTATCAAGGATGCCACTGTGCTTGCAGCAATGCACAATCCTTCAAGACTCAAGGATGGTCAAAAAACACTGACAGCACATCTTGGACAAAGGAAGCATCAGGTACGTATTTTGGTACTGCAGATGATGGAATCAACTCCATCTTTATCTAACATTCATGTCTCAGGAGGTGGATGAGGATCTCCTCTGGGCTACCCTGCTGGACTGGGTTGCATGTTCCAACCAGCCTCTCCAAGAACTCCAAAATGCATTTCTCCGATGGGTCTTCCATGTCTTAAATGAAGAGACACCATTGGTTTCAGTGGATATGATTCAATTCAATGTTCCAAGGGAGATGGAATGGGTGGAGACTGTGATTTTGGATCTTCTCAAGGTATCTTTCTGTCTTTATACAATTGGAACATTTGAATCTACTGAATGATTGCGACTGCATTGCTTGCACCACCAATACATGGACAACAAAGGACAACCAGTATTCCTTTGAGGCACTGACTGGACATTGGATTGGGAAGGATTGGACTCTCAAGTCCATCCTACTGGACTTTATCCACATCCAGGGACCTCATAGTGGAGAGAACCTTACAGAGAGATTGGAGAAATCTTTGAGGTGACTTGGATTGCTGAAGAAGGTGATGGCAAGCCTTTGATGCAAGTTGGTATTGCAATGTCTCAAAATTCAACTCTTCAAGCTCATCGCCATTCTGACAGACAATGCTGCAAACAATGGAACATTGATGCATGCCCTTGAAGCTGCAGACGGAGTGGCAGATGACTTTGACAGTGTTGACTCCCATGTGAGGTGCTTCGCTCATATCCTCCATCTGGCAGTCAAAGCTGGTCTCCTCTGCCTCCGACTGCCTGGTGTGGATGAAAACGCTATGGGAAATGCAACCTCTGCAGCGGAATCCACTATTGAGAAGGTGAGTTAGCTCAGACATGAGACATCCCACACCGCTCGAACTAATCATAACTACCACCCTTCTCCAGCTCTACCAACTCATCTTCAAGATTCCCCACTCACCCACGCTTAGAGAAAAATATGCTGCTCAGTTTGCTCCACCAATGAAGGCAAGGGAGCTGGTTGCTCCCATCAACACCTGTTGGAGGTCAGACTTTGACGCCATTAGAAGAGTCCTGGAGGATTGTGTAGCATTGGAGAAGCTCATTGCATTGGAAAGGGTGCAGCTTCATGACTGGAAACTTGAGGATGTGGAGTGGGAGTACCTGGAGACAGTGAAGAAGCTACTTGAGCTGGGTGACAAACTTTTCAAGCTTTTACATGCACCAACTGAGCTCATACCTCAAGCCACTTGCATTTGCTCTCTCGCAAGTGGAAGGCTCGACGTACCCCCCACTCTATGTGGTGATACCACTTTTCAACTGGATCATGGACAAACTCAAGGACATGGACTTTATGGATAACCAGATATTTCAGGACACTAGGAACACTGTTTTGGCTAAGCTACAGGCCTATTACAAGAGAACAGATGACTCTTGGTTGTATATGTTATCGCTCAGTGAGTTGCGCAACATGCTTTGGTCGGTCACTTTTGTTTCACGTTCCAAACCATTATCACCCATCACAGTTCTCCACCCATTGTACAAGCTTCAATGGATGCGGGAGCAGCAGTGGAAGGCGGTTTATGTGAATCGGGTGCAACGAGTTCTAGAGGAGACATTCAAAAGGTATGCTGACACAGGGGAGCGGCCTGCAAGACTGCCCACAGTTGATACGATGGATTGCGGACTGGGAGACAGCTACAACGTGGACTCTTACAGTGATGGTGCTGACAACAACACAGAGATAGGGCACTATCTTGCCAAGCCACCATGTGGAAAGCGCCAGGACGTTCTGGACTACTGGAAGAGTTGGAAAGACCTTCCCCACCTCCAGCAGATGGCAAGGGAATACCTTGCCATTCCAGGAACAAGCGCTGAATCGGAGTGCATCTTCTCTTCCGCCAAGAGGGTGGTGTCGGAGCAGTGCGGTGGATTGGGACCTGAAATGATATGGCAGCTTACTTTGTTGAAAATGTGGAAGCTTAAATATACACAGCTAGCATGTAGAAGTCTTTAACTGTAATGCAGAAGTGAAAATGACAGGCTTGGCAGAAAAAATATTCTGCCAACCAAGTCAACTTGCAAGTGCAAGTGGAAACTTCAAAAAAAACTTGCGAGTGCAAGTTCCAAGAAAATTTTTCTGAGCAAGTTCGAGTTTGGGCAATTTTCAGCAAGTGACTCACTCAGTCATGGCACTAGGAATGAAAGAATGGAAAAGGCTTTCACCTGGAGAAATACAAATAATGTGGCAAAGGACCATGCATCACTTTAGGAAAATTTAATAAATTCAGGGCTTTAAAATAATACCAAAATGAGCTTGATATGTCCAGTATTGGTGGAGTTATAGATTTTGTGATGTTTGTTACAGCCATACAAGAAGTATGTATCTGGCCAAATAGAACCTAATATATTTTAACAAAACAACATGTATTACAATTCACTACTCAAGTGTTCACATAATAAATTTACTGAAAAGTAGTTGGCAGACTTGAAGTGGTTTAACTTTATCCAATAAAGAAATGAAGAATAAGGAAGACAACAGAATGTTAAATTCTAGGATAGTGAGCACTCCATTGCAGCCAAATATTGAGTTATCAAGAGCAGACTGTCCAAAGACCAAAGAAGAAAACTTTGGAATTGATCAGAAACAATATCAAAGTGCAGTTGGAAGCTTGCTGCATATTATGATAGTGAACAGGCCAGATATTTGCACTGCTGTACAGATGTTGACTGAGGGTCTGGATAATCCAAGTCATAAACATGTGGATGCTTTAAAAATGGCTTTTGAGATATTTGGCTGGAACACCAAATGTTAGAATCACTTACATGGGACGCAATGACCCACAGAGGCAAAATGTGAGTACAGAGCTCCATGGATATTATGATGTGGACTATGCTTGTGATATTGCTGATAGAAAATTACACAGTGGATATTTGTTCTTATTGGGAGGGGGAGCTATAAGTTGGTATAGTAGAAAGCAGGATTTAGCAGCAACCTCTACAACTCATGCTGAATATGTGGCACAAGATCATGCAACCAGAGAACTCTTATGAATTAAGCAACTTCTAAATGAGCTTGATATGGGACCAACTGGAGCTGTGAAACTTTATGGACAGACTGATTGTGGAATACCAAAATTATTTGGTGTTGTGATTTGTTCCACCACTTAGCTGTCTCTCTTGCCTCTCATACAAATCTGGCTTCTACTTATAGCAAACTAGCTGAGTTCTGCTTACTAATCATGATGTGTTATCACATATGAGTCAGAATTTTATATACATAACTTTCTACCCTGAATTCAATGGTCCTATTCCCAGTGCCACTTTACTTGTAAACTGTCCATTATCCCATATCCTCAACACCACTTGACAACACAACTGGTTTCCTTGACCAATGGTGTAACCACTCATTAGTGATGGGGGAGGTGCCACAAGAAATGCTGTGTTTGGAGGCAGCGGGGCCATCAGGGATAAAGTTTAAAGTTCCACCATTGCATCTTGTGCAGGTCAAACAGACTTGGCAAACTTGGGCTGCACCAAAATGCCACAAGCAGCTGCAGAACACATGGCCACTGCACTACAAGACTTGTGGAGTGATGGGAGAGATTTCTGTGCAACTCACCTCTTGCAATGTTTGCAACACAATACAATGCAGCCCAAGTGCAACAGGAACAACTGCACTAGTAAAAAGCAGTGGTGCACCAGAAAAAATCAGCAGTGATGTGCCTTTTGCTTTGCATTGGCCTGTGCAATATTTGGTGCTGCCCCAAAGATTGTATTTTTTTGAATGGGGTTGTGAATCGAATAGAACCCTTGTAAGACCATACATCAAATAAGCCAATGCTGAAAGTCCTTAATTGTGTTGGCAGGTTTTGTAGTGGGTGTTGCATGAACTAAATTTTTGCACATTCTTGACTGAGGTAAATCACTGCAAGGTGGAAAAACACTCATGGTTCAACCCAACACCAGCTTCTGGAGCCCACAAGAAACTGCCTAAATAGGTACTGGGCAATGTGTCACTTTCTGTACTGTTATTCTCGTAGTTGTTACCAGAAATCTGTGATACTTTGCTTTGTGGAGAAAATGGATTTCAGGGTAAAGTGGGCAACTGTCTGCTCACACTGCATGTTGTAATGGAGCACAACTGTTTGCTAAATTCCATCATAATGCATGGCAGTCTCTCAAACTGTCCTTGTATTACTGAATCTGAGCTGATTCCTGTGCTAATCCAGATATGAACAAGCCCTCTTTCATATCCTAGTTCTCTTCTAATATTCCATTGTTATCTCACTTCTCCAACATCATTATAACTTGCCAATATAAAACTCAACTTAAGGTTGGTGAAGGCACAGGTGATGCAAGGTTGGGATTGGCACCATTCTATGAAACAGCACTTGGTTTGCTTTGTTTGAATTGAGCAATACCCTTGTTTTTTTAAGGACATTATTACATAGGTCTGTAAACCCAAAAGCTTTTCAATCATTAGTACAGTCAATGTGTATGGCTTTTTGATGGTACTGTGAAGATTGTATGATCCAAAAACACAAACAATTTCTTGTCAAAGGTTCAATGCATCTACACAAGGCAGCAAACACAAACACAATGCTGTAGAAAGCTCTTTCTATATTTCACACACATCAACACTATTTCAGGGCAAGAGATATCCATTCTGCTTATTTTGAAAGGGAGTACAAAGTTGATCTGCAGGTCAAGGCCTCCTGCTCCTCGCCTCAACAAAACTGTCTTTGTATTAAATATGATCATATCATTCAAGTCTATACATTGCAAGACACAATGCAAACATGGTTTTGGGTGAACGGAAAATGTAATAATTAAATACGCAATCCTTCCGCAGAGGAAAATAATTTAGGATCTTTGGGCTAAAATTTCATACAAAAATTTAATTTCACAAAGGGCTATGCTACAATGTTAGTGTCTGAAGAGGAATGCAGTTACAATGGACCCCACTGCATTCACACTACAATGGCTCACCAGTATTATAACCGCTGCAATTATGGCAACGATCAGCAGCAACCAGCACATTTTGTTCCTTGCAAGCTTTTGGTAGCGACTTGCAGTGCGGAGCTCCACATTTGCCGTTTCCACATTAGACGCAACGCTCACCACATTTGACTCTATATTGTCTGGATGCAGCATGTTGGATTAGCACTAAATGAGCGCATCGCAGGAACACTCTTACCTAGCATATACTGCTGCTCATGTACAATGGTGCCCAAATCCCGGAAGATTTCATTTACTTCCAAAATTGATGTCTCGATCTGCTTCAAGTCCTCTTCCCTCTCGGCAATAATAGCGTCATTGTACTCAATCTCATTGTCAAGTAGCTGAATCTGAGCTGATCTGGGAATGGGTGAGGACCACTTTTGGTGGGCCTCCGGCATTGGCGGCACAACACATTTTTAAAACTTACTGGCCGGATGACCTTGCCATTAGCGGTGCGTTGACATCGTCGTCATCGTCGTCTCTTGCAAAATGTGAAGAAGGTTTCAACCGAGCTGTGCCCCCCTCGACCGATGCGACATCTCACTGTGCTTTGACTTGTTCAAGGAGCGACCGCTCATTTTCTGCCACAACTTTTGAGACTGCTTGAAATCGCTTCAGAACATCTTCCATATCCCTCCCCAATTTCGATTGTGCGTTCAGACGTTGTTTCTACACATTCACAGAAAGGTGGATACGTGGCGAGAGGTCTTAACCAGAGGCTTGTCGCAGATTCTACCTACGCTTTGAACCGTTGAGGGAGAGGACAGCTTTTTGATATCGAAAACCGTCTGCCGAATCATCATCCGAGTGTCCTCGGTGAGGGAGTGTCTGGAGAGAACCACAACACCGTCACGAGACGGCAGCTTCTCCAACAGCCATCAAACACCCAACAGCTTCGCACGGAGTGCAGCGTTGTCCCGGTTTGTTCCCAACGTGGCCGATAAGCGTTGAATCTGGGCAGTGTTGGAAGCCATGGAAAATATCGATCGGGAAATCGCGTCCGTCGATAATCGAAATGCTCGGTCATCGTCCAGTTGGTCTCGTCCTCTTTCTAGGTCCGTAGCGTCGCCGAAAGACATTGGTGGTGGTGGGATCCGAACTTGCTGAATAATTCAGCCGAACGTCGAATCAACGAAGCTACCGCACTATCTTTGGGGCCGTTTCTTTCGGAGCTTGCACGGATGTACATCAAAGAGCCAGTAAGTATTTGGGTCGTGATACCATCTCGTCAAGTTCATCTTTTGGTCCCCGAGCTCGTTCGTTCTTCACATGTTCGCCGAATCGTCAGCAACACACATGCCAAAATAGACCAAGTAAAATGTATTTCTTGAGGCTATTTTCAGCGTTTTCATGTCCTCTTGACTCTTCTGTGAAAAGGCAACATCTCCGATAACGCTCCAGTTCCATCCGAAACCTACTCTTCCGATTCTGGTCTTCCTTCTGGAGACATCTGAATAAAGAGGGTCGCAAAAGGGGATGGTGACATTTGTAGAACAATGTGGAAAAGTTCCTGAATATAATTATATGCATTCTTACAACGGGCACAGTTTTTACCCAGGGACGACACGCAACACGACGAAAGTGAAAGCAAAAAGTAAGATCGTTATCCAGACCATTGCCCACATCATAACTGCGGTACTCCAAAAGCTCTCAGGGAGTTGACGCAAGCGGTCGCGCTCCTTCTTGAGCTGTTTGAAGTTTGTGTCAGTTTCCGTTGAGACGCTATCCATCACCTGACGATGCAATTTAGAAGTTGATTAGGTGAAACCATTTGACGATTCAAACTGCTCGTATTTTCTGATCTTGTTTTATCAAAGCTCCGAAAGAAGTCGCATTTGATTTCAGCGCACCAGTCATTCGAATAAGATCCTCGGTCAAATCTGCCTGTTCATTATTTCTGCGTCTGCGAATCGACTTGGTTCCAGCATCCGCCACGTTGACATCGTCTCCAAATCGCGATCTTCAAATAACCAAAACGTTTGTCACCGTAAAGGCACCGAGTCAAAAAAAAATCAATCCAAACCTTTGGACAACTTTTGGTTCAACGGTGTGACCTAGTTCTGGTAGAGGCGGTGCCCGTGGACTTCGAATCTGTTTTAAACACGTTATCTTTCAGATTGTTTTCATCTTGCGAAACCACTTGACCAGTCACCTGTTCGAAAGAAACATCACTTGCCTCCGTTTTCTCTCCTTCTTCGCGCAAGTTCGGATCCCAAAAGGTTGGAAGTTCTCTTGACTCAAAGCCAACGCAACGTGAATTCCCCGTAACTTAAGACGCCCAGTCCCATTCCTCACCATTAGCTGTTCTGAAAGTCGTGCTACCTGCATTCATTCAAATGTGTGAACTCAAGATGAGATGTTGGGCCAATGAGCAAGGCAGTACCCTTTCTCGAATGTCTGCCACTGCATCGTCGCTCGTCTCACGGAGCCTGAAATCGACAGCTTCTGAGTTTTCCCGCTGGCGGTGGTTCGAAATAGGGCCTCGAACCAGAGCTGATCCACCAACAGCTCGTCGAATAACTGTGTCGCAGTGATGAAATTTCGCCTTCAAGCAAAGAACTGAAGCTCCCCCAGAAGCGACGATGCATCTTCTTGCTCAGCCTTGATCAGCGCAAGGAGCCTCGTCAATGTGATTTCAGTCTGTCGGTGATTGGGAAGAAATGTCTCTGGAGACATCACCTTGTGACCATAGCAGGACGACTCTCTTCTGCAGCAACATACAGCGCTGGTTCCTGCTCCATTTTAATGGCATACGAAGATCAGGAGAGGAAGCTAGACGCAGCGCTGCGCGAGCTCACAGATGCACTCAGCGGCATCATATCTTCAGCGCAAGTCGAAGGCAAAGGAATGACATCTTTGGCGCAAAATCGAATGGCGCAAGCAACGGAAGCATCAAATATTGTAGGTGAATCCCCAGAGCGTTCAACGTTACAGGATTTTCGAGACTTCCGTTGGCAAGGTGCGATCCGGAGAATCGATTCTTTCAATCACCGACGGTTTGCGCCAATCGCTTCTGCTGCATGATTATCGTGACATTGCAGCCCAGATGACTCGGAGGCGTGCGACAATTTTAGAAGCATCGGAAGATGATGAACACATGAACACGACAATACAAAAGTTACAGCGTGTACTAACACGAATAGAGGAAGGGAATAATGGTTGAAAAATGAGAAAACAAGCGGTTGTTTCGAAATTGAGCGCACCAAATTTTTTGGCAAAACGCGTCCGTGCACCCAACTTTGCGCCAGATTCTCTCCACTCCGCATCCATGGTGAACGCCGTTGATATCGAAAAGGCTGAGCGACGCAAGAGTGCAATCGATGACCTAAAGCGACGCAGGTGAGGTCGAGGCTTTGGGTTCGAAGCTGCGTGTGCCTTTCGACGCCGATGGGGCCAGTTCCATCAACTGTTTCCTCCGATGTGATAGGAGTTCTGTCTTTTTTGGGCGTGTTTCTGGCGGTGTGCCATCAGCGACTAAGAACTTGGATCCATCTGAGGTGAACAAGAAGTTCGAGGAATGGATGCGTATTGCCGCCGATAATGTGAGCGCCAGAAAGAATTTCGATGTCTTCGATTGATTTTGTTTCAGACAACTCCTTTACGAAGAAAATCACCTCCACAAATTCGTGGACTGTCGCGTTGATCGACTACTTTGCAGATTTGGATATTTTGCGGGAAGGTCGTGGGTCGGTTCACTGCTATTCTCCCCATCTTTAGTCCGTTGTTGACTTGCGCCTTTCAGTGAAATCAACTTCCAAAAGGTGGATCAATGAACAGTTTGTCCCCACGTGTTCTACCCTTCTCAACACTTTGTGTGCAGGCATCTTGTACGCTTGATGCCTCAGTCAAGGTATACACAACACGTGTTGACTCTGTTGCTACGGAAACCGGGAAACTTCTCTCTGGCCTCGCGGAAAGTAAATCTGGTTCGAAATTGCCTTTCTTTCTCGGAATGGGTCGCATCATTGAAAGAAAACACTTTTCTTTAGAGAACTTATCCCGTAAAAGTGAAGAAGATGATCTCGGCGAGCGCGGTGCAGCTCGCTTGAAGGTGTAGTTGAGCAGATCAGCATAACTTCGGCCACATCACAACATAAAATCTGAAATTTCAGGGACATCGAGCAACGAACACACTGGAAAAGGAATCCAACCTGGATGTGAAGAAGTACGATTTGGAGTTTACAGTCGATCCGCTTTTCAAGAAAACATGCGCCGATTTCGACGAGGTATGGTTAATATATTTTATGCCTAAATTGATATCTCACCGTGGTTTCTGAAAAGGGTGGAGCGAGAGGTCTATTGTTGAATCACCTTTCACTCTTTGGTCAGGGGATGATTGTTTTTGACTCGAGCGACGCGGCAGCAACAAACACGCGAGATGACATTGAAATGGAAGTCGGACCGCTGCCGATCACAGACGTATCCAAGTTTGCAGGTAATGTCTGCCTCTGGCGTGGCCTGGAGCGTTGAACAACGAACTCTTACTCTCCACAGAGATATTCAATATTGCGGTCACACAAGAATTTGTTGATGCAGAATTGTGTCCCAGCCTGGCATCATTGCGATCCCCAAACAACGAGGTACTGACTGCTTTTCCTATGGACCCGATATTCGAAAATGCAGATGCAGACGATTATGATGACGTCGGACCACTTCCGGACTTGCAACACGACATGGATGAAGTGCCTTATGATTTACCAGAGGAACGAAGTGACGACAGCTTCGGAGAAGACGACGGGGCTCATCCAACTATCGCAAATTTTGTCGCCACCTCTCAAAATGATGGGGCGCTATTCGAGTATTTTGATTCAATGATGTTGCGCAACTGGGCGGGTCCTGAACGGTGGAAAGCGCAGAGGGACATGAAAGGTGCAATATTTATATTTCGGACGTCACACGGCTTTCGCTAATCATCACTTCATAAGCAATTCGTCGCGACAAGTCGAAGGTCGAAGCTCCGACGGCCAAAAAAGAGCGGAGGAGTCCTCTCATTGATTTTTCCAACAGGGATGAAGAAATCGATTCGGATACACCATTCAAACCCGCCAAATCTATACCCAAATTGGCAGCTACATCCACTGAGACGTTTTTACTTCCAGAAGATGAACGCATCTCCTCCAAGAGCTTCCTTTCTCTCTTTCTAAAACCCAAATTCAAGGTGAGCATAGAAGCCACTGTTACTTCCCCACCCTTTTGCAATATCGTTCATTCTGGCCAGGCTGCATTGCGAGGAGTCGAGTCTCGTGGTGAATATTCCTCCATTTCAAAAGCCTCTGTCAACTGCATTCCCAAGGTATTTTTAGGGACTTTGAGCCGACCGAACGACGTTGAAGTGACCGATTCGGATGCAAATCCATTTGAAATTGGTGAGTGGCTTCTTTTATTTGTACCCCGACTATAAAATATAATCGAAGTTCCCAAACTCAAATCTAGATCAGACACAATATTTCTTGGACGCAGATGAAGACGACGAAGGCTTTGAACAAACAGGGCTTGATTCTATCGGACTTTTGCAAGATTCTATACTTGGATCCAACGCACTATCAGTTCTCTCAGGTTCAAAAACTCACACGGGCACTGACTATGCGAGCCAGCTTGTTACCGCTCCGAAGAAAACGGCGAAACACACAATAAAGTACGACCGCACAGCCAAAAAAGTCGATGTAAAGAAGCTCAAGGATAATATCTGGAAGTCTCTCGATGTGAGTACTTTGCGGGGTATGAATTGATCTGTCGGTCGACACAACAGTGTAAATCACTTAGGAACATCTCAACGAGAAAGAAGAAAAGCAGCAATTCAGCTCTATTGTGCGAGACCTCCAAACATTTTACCCACAGCAAAAGTTGAAGGACATTTCTGTTCCATTCGTCTTTATTTGCCTTTTGCATTTGGTATGGATATTTGGACGTTTCAATTGGTTGTTCTTTCTTTGACCAAACGTCATCGTTCGATCGCATAGGCAAATGAGAAGACTCTCGCAATTGATCAAAGTTCTCTGACGGAGCTAACTGTCTACAATCCTTAATGTAGTGCGATTTATTTTCCTTCATGTATCTTACGTGCTGGTAATATCGCAAGTGCTCTGTGCCTCATCATTAGTGCCTGGCTCCTCTTTGGCATTTTCAATGGTCGCCGTCCATTTTGGCTTCGCGTTACCCGGTCGGCGTGAAATCTTTCGCGCACGCCGATCCAAATGCGCTTCAACGTCCGTTAGTGACACACCCATACTAGCACATCGCACCAACGCAAAGTATATCAGGTCCGCCGCTTCCCACGCAACGTCGNTTGGTGTCTGAGCCTGGCAGAGTTCTTCCGCCTCCTCCATAATTTTGGATTCCAACAATTTCGAATCATTGAAAAGCCGCTGGGTATAGGACCCGGGTGGAGAGCTCTTCTTCCTACTTTGAAGGAGAGCATCCAACGCGGTTATACCGCTGTCACCACCATAGCAAGTTCGGGTGTTCAGATGACAGAAGCCTTCCGAATATAACATTGAAAGGAAAATCAAAACTCCGCCGCCTTATCTAACCTGGTACAAGAGCTCACCTGGCTCGTCTTGGTGCACCATGAACCGCAAACAGTCCTTGTCACAGTCGACATCCATTCGGAGTAACTTCTGCATCGCCCCCGATGTTAGTCCTTTAATCCAAAGCCCACGCGAACGGGAGTGGTAAACACCATTCCCACTTCGTATCGCTTCACTGATGCTCTTAACCGACGAATAAGCGACGCCAAGAGCAACACGTTGCTCATCCACAACTACAGTGGTGAAGAGTCCGTCGGAGCGATCCGTGACCAAGCATGAGCAGAATGCATCGCCCACGTCAAGTTTTCCTAGCATAATAAAATAATACGTCAACAAAAGCCTGCTCCGAATTGAAGGAGAAATCACCACTCGACACACCTTCTTCTGGAGACCCTATTGTAAGCATTGATGAGTCAACTAAGACGTCCACCCCACTTTTATCGAGGGCCCCGACAAGCTGTGCAGTCGCAGGCGGTTCGCCCAAACTGATTGCGCAACTTCGGGCGAACCCATCCTGAGTTTTCGGCAACACTCCTTTCAAAAGGCCCAAGACGTCCCGTGGAGACTCCAGCGTAACACTATGGCTACCTTTGCTTAGGGCTGCTTCTGGAGGAGACGAGGTGGTTGAAGTCAGGAAATCCAAAATGTATCCAGAGCAATGAGGATTGCAAATGTCTATCCACTGCGCTGCAGATTGAGGTCCTTCGATCTCAAACGAAACAACAACTCTCTCTGATGGAAATCCACGCAACAGGTCCAAAAATCCTTGAATATTCTCTGAAGAGGGTGATCGCGGAAAGGGAAAGACGAACTTCGATGCACCGGAGTCCAACGCCGTTAGAGCAACCTCTCCAAGGGAGCCGCTACCTGCCGTGTCGTCATGTGCATCTGATTCGATCCGTACCCAAATCGTGGCGTGTGGGATTGTCAAAAGTTCTTTGACAGTGGTGGAGAGCTGTGCCTTCGATGCCACCAACAGCACATCTCCAACAGTCTTGAGCTTTTCTAGCAGAGAGCTAGTACCGTCGTTCTCATGCTCATGCGAATTGCGGATGTCGAGCTTTGGAATCAGCATTGCAAGGCGGGTTTTGGTTTTCTTTGCACTGTAGTTACATACTGTAATACTATATCATATTCTTTAATGTTTGGAAGCATTTTCAATCCTTTGATGCTTGCAGTCGCAGAGTATCGAGCTTCGTTGTAGCTAACTGATGGATCAGTGTGAGTGTAATATGAAAAATGAGACGGAAGGACACCAGCAGGAAGAAGTTGTTCAAATTTAACGCACCAAATCAAGCAGCATCGACAGTTTGAACTTCAGCAAGTGATTCTCACTCTCCAGCACTCGAATTCTCTCCTCAGCTGATACTAAACGATCAGCAAAGTCTTGTGATTCCTCTGGCGTGACAAACGAATTCCATTGTCTCAGCACAACTCGGTGACCCGCGCGAGATGGTGTCAATACTCTCACCTGTAAGCCACGCTGTACCATCGTACATGGCAGTCAGTCCCCCAAGGTTCATCTCGATTGGGTCATTCGAATCATTGAACTGAAACTGACGGACTTCACTTGTCGGCGACCTTACGAAGGTACGCCTTTTGGTCGGACGACTCTTTCAAGTGTAGAAACAGAGATTTTACCGTTTGATCGACTCGCTAAACCGTCGAAGTTGGCGCTTGACGTCCATAGGCGAATGAAGTGCTGTGCCTCATCTGCACCGCACGAATTGGTACCAACCCCTTAGCCGTAACATTCGTTTTAAGCGAAACGGACATGAGGGTTCCGAGATCAAAATCATCGACGAAATCCTCGGTTGTACGTAACTGTACCCTCATGTTGATATGTATACTTTTCTCTGCACAGCAGTGCGAAATAGCGCCGAGCCTCCTTCTTAATCCACTATACAATCTCAATTTACATGAAAACTAGGCTAGTGCATGTCCGCCGAGCTGTCAAGAACCCTCCGGTGCTACTCATGCAAATCTATGAGATCCAATAATAGTGAATAAATTCAAAATCCCCTCACCACTTGACCGCACAAGGCGTATTTCGGGAGCTTTTCGAACTTGTTGGCGCTGTGTAGACGTCGCCCATGGTGTAAGATTGGAAGGTGTCTGCGTACTAAGAGAGCGCGGTTCCATAGCCACACGGATTCTGCCAGTGTACGGTTTCCAAACAGGTCATTAAGTTTGCAAATGTGGAAGTCAACAATCGTTTGACTCAACTCCTTCGCGATTGGTGGAGGATCACTAGATTGCAATTGGTCAACTGCCATGGGTCCACTCGCTTGCTCTGCAACATTTTCAGCCTTCCGTCGTTTATTCTCATTATCCGGGATCGAGGAAGCCGAATTTGATATGCCCTCATTCTTACGGAAGTGAAATGGGTTAAAATTATTTTAGTCACTGAAAAAACAGTGAGGCAGCTGATGCGAACCACGAGTTGTCGCTTCTTTTTCTGGAGGGGCCGCTGTTGACCATTTTCGAAGACGTTGCTAGGAAGCTCAGAACTTTACAAGGAAGCTCAATCAGAAGTTCATAGAAGCGCCATTTCACAAAAGGGGGGTTGTTCGCGCCCATCATCACAACACGTACCGTTTCAGATTGAATATGATGATGTCCATATTCGTCTCATCGTAAAGCTCCCATGAGCGAACAAGTTTCAAGAAGTCCTGCACTTGCCACGTCAGATCCAGTCTCTGCTTCTTGAACGGTTGGGACGCGTCGCGTGGTTTAACTTGGAGTCCGACGTAGAACGTAGATCGGAAAAACTTCCCATCGCCTGTGGACGGGTGGTGAGCAGAGTTTTCGGTAGTCAGTGGACCCGTCGATGAGAACTCTTTGATGAATGGGTGAGCGAGGGCAAGGGTGTCAACAGATTCTAATCGATTCACGAGCTGGCGCAATCGAGACTCCACCAAACCGGACCTGTAAATGCAAACGTAACTCCAGTATCAGGGAATTATCCGTCGTGCAAGTAGCCCCGTACTTTCAGTTGGAGAGATTGACTGGAAGAAGACACCACCACTTGAGGGTGACATTGCGTATCAATCAAGGGGTTAATGAGGAAAGTTCGTCACAAATCACCTTGCAAGTAATGCTTGTAGCGGTCAAAAAGTCATGGCTCTCAAATAACTCTTTCCATTCGCTTTCTCCTTTGACAACTCTCTCCACAATCTCTGCACCCCGTCGCAGCTCCTGAAGCATGATTTCTAACGTACTTTGAGTGACATTCTGTGTGGAACACATGGAAGGATATGCAGGAGTGATAACAGGCATGCGATGGAGCTTGTCCTAGGGATATAGTTTTGGGTTCCACACCCTCACTTGGAGAGGCCCTTCCTCGATGGGCTTTAGAATCACCGGCAAGGGCCACTTCCATTCACGATAAATGCGGAAAAATTTGGCGAGGATAGTTCCGGCCGCGGCGTTAGGGAAGAGTTGGCAAACGCGAGCGACCAACATCGCCCAAGCTACCCCACCAGGAAGCCCATCACGTTGGAATAGATGGCACGGCGCTTTGCCCAAAGTTTTACAGCCCTAAGTGCCATTCTGAAGGCAGGTGTGTCAGGAACTAGCTTGAGTATTTCATCTGTGACACGTGAACCTTTTGACAAATGTGCGATATTCAGAAATGCCGTCATAAGATACCGTTCTCTGTCATTGAACTCACCGTTCAAACTTCGAATGCTTTGTTCGTCAAGACCACGAAGTAGGTTGTCGTCGCCAAGATTGAGGTCGTCAGGAATGGATGGCAGTCCCAGGCGAGCGAAAAGTAAATCAATCTGCCAAAATGGCAGTTTCGGTATTTATCTCCAACAAGCCATCCGCAAGATGGAAAGCATACAGGAATTCCTTGAAACTGAAGCTTGATTACAGGCACATAAGCGTCAGGAACTGCGGTCAGCTCTGTGACATCAGGGTTTGCTGCGAGCATGGCAAACATATCGCTGAAGAAGTCCTCCCGTGACACATGCTTGGGACCCACACACAGGGTATCAATATCCTGTCCAAAAGAGATCGAGTTGAAACAGAATACCAAGAGACATCCGGGAACCCACAGCCCCACTGCCGTGCACTCCGAGTTGGAAAGATCCAAAAGTCCATATTCGACCTCCAGCCTCATTAGCGACCGACGCTGGTAGATTTCTGCGAAGAGAGACGTGTCTCACAAACTCTCGAAATAAAGAGTTGAGTTGATTCAAAACGGCCTCTCTTCGAAACCGCATCACTAATGAATATGAAGAAGACAACCTCGGACTGAGCAAAAAAAGCACAAAACTCTTTCGAGAAATCTCCTCGCTTTCAAATTGGCCAAACTCTGACAGAGTCTCGAAGAGGCGTTGGGTGATTTCCAAATCCTCTGCTGTAGGACCGACGGTGCTTCTTGGTGGCGTGATTCCATAAGTCTTTCCAGGCACTTTTGCAACAGTCGGAATGGCGGACATAGAGAGCTCCTGAACGTTCGAGGGAGAGAGCAGCCGGGCTTTCGAAATGTCGTGGAACGAACCCTGACGGTGGCAGCCACTCATTTCACCAAGTACCATTTTCCCCTCTGCGCTCCCGATTCTGGCATAATTTACAAATTCGTACATTCAAAGCCATAGACGAAGACGCCACTTCAAGTCCAAAGTCATCAAATCAAAACTCATGACGTCCCAAAGTCAAGCACAAGGGGCGACATATCCGTGGGCAAACATGTCACCCACTATTGCAGGGTTAGCTACCAGGCAGATGAGTCGTTCAAAACTCCTTGTATCCCCCCATGCGGCGGCTTTTTCGAACCACCGTGCTGCTTCCTCTGTGTCCCTCTCACAACCCAGTCCCCGTTCAAAAGCCACCCCGACATGATACATTGCCTGCACGCTTCCGCCTTCAGCCGCTCGCAAGTACCACGAGAAGGCTTCTTCTAGGTCCTTGGTGCACCCGCGACCTTGCTCCAGATGTGCAGCGAGCTTCGCTTGCGCTCGCGCATGCCCTTGTTCTATTTACACGTTTGTCAAGCAAGCGCGACGCACTCAACACGCTCAGCATGACACTTACCGGCTGCTAGTCGGAACAGTCGAACCGCCTCACGATAATTCGTTCGAACTCCAGCCCCTTCAGTGTACAAGACAGCGAGGTTCGTTTGAGCCCACATATTGCCCTGTCTCGCGCTTTTACGATACCAAAACAGGGCCTTCTTCGGGTTCCGGTCACAACCAAGTCCTAGGAAACAAAAGATCGGACTCACTGACCATCGGTAAAGCGTCTGAACGAGACTCACCCTCTTCATAGAGATGCCCGAGAGTATTTTGGGCAAGGTCGTTTCCACCGACTGCAGCGAGTCGGACTATCAGATCAATGTTAGATCTAGATCACCTAAAATGACTTCTTCCACCCGCATGATCACGTACTCCAGTAAAACGCCTTCCTCTCGTCTACATCGACCCCAACTCCGTTTCGATAACAGCACCCAAGGCTTAGCTGCGCCGGTGCGTGTCCTGTCGCAGCACTCTCCCTGAAGAGTTTAACAGCCATGGCCTCGTCCACTTCACAGCCAATCCCGTGTTGGAATGCATATCCGAGCGAGTGGAGTGCGAAGGAGTTGCCCTGTGCCGCAGACTTTTTGTACCACTCTATGGCAACTTGCTCGTTCTTCTCAAGACCGATTCCATATTGAAAAGCGTGACCTATCGATTGAATCACCGGATTTTCAAAGTCTGTTAAGGAAGTCTAACGTACACAATTGCCTTTGACCCACCGAGATTGTGCTGTGCCCGAGAGTGTCCCTGAATCGCCGCTAGTTCGTACCAATGTGCCCCTTCTGATACATCTTTGGGGCCACCAATTCCGTTTTGGAGACAAAAACCAAGATTACACATTGCCCTATGTGCCGGCCAATCAGGTTACAAAGGGTCCTTCCGACAATAGTTGTAAGAAGAACCTACCAGGGATACCCTTGTTCGGCTATAGCCCCAACGAACAGAGATTGTTAGCATGTTTCCACCTGTTGCAGGAAGCTATATCCCACTGACCTGACATCCGATACCACTGGACTGCTTTTATTTCGTCACGCTCGACTCCCAGCCCTTCCTCGTGCATATAACCGAGGGAGTTCTGTGCGTAGCAGTTCCCCAGGACGGCAGATCGTTCATACCACGAGACTGCAAGCTCGAGATCCTTCTCCACTCCAAGGCCTTCTTCATAGCAATGTGCGACATTGTACATGGATACGGACTCGCCCTTTTCTGCTGCGCGCATGTAGTAGCTAAAGGCACGCTCCAAGTCCTGGTGGCAAACGGCAACGACAGTTGAGAGCCAGCCCAACGTCGTTCCTGATCATAAAAAGCATACCTTTTCAACTCCGAATCCCTCTCCATAACAAAATCCTAGAATTCCCTCACCCCTAGGCTGACCCGCATCTGCAGAGCGTCGGTCTGTGTGCGACGTCAGGGATCGTTTTTCGTTTAATCTATTCAAGTTTCGTGCACAACCAGCCGTAACACAGCACTCACAGTAGTGCACAGATTGCCGCGGATCTTTGGCTACGCCTACTCCGTCGTGATAGCAGACTCCGAGAGCGTAATTCGCTAGATAAAAAGGGAGTAGTTGAGATAGCTGTCTCGGAGCGTTGAACTATCGGAAATGGCGCACTGACCAGCGGGATGATTTCCCTCGTCCGCTGCTAGAATCAACCACTTGACAGCATCCTTCCCAACCACTCTCACTTTCTTTATCCATTCCTCAGCTTCGACGCGGTCAATTTTGACACCAGGGCGTCCATATTTCCTCAGAAAAGCCAACCTGGCTTGAGCTAAACCTTCTCCCGAAGCTGCAGCTGAAACGTAGAGGGCTTCTGCCGCCTTGAAGTCCTCCGCATCCAGACCGAGTCCAAATTCGTTGCAGAATCCGAGAATGGCCTAGAGACCGAGACTTTCCGTAACGTGACTGAAAAAAGAGTGAAGACCTCGGCCCTTGCAACTCACCTCCGCCCTGGGATGACTCCGAACCGCGGCCCTCCTGAGCATCTTGACTGCCAATCTCTCGTCTTTTGTCGCACCGCCAATCCCGAGAAGGATCCGTTCGGCCTCGCACACAGAATCCTCAAGGTCACGTTCGAGGTCCTGTTCACTCGCACTGCCACTCTGGGGTCCCGGAGAGCTCCGCCTGCGTAGAATGAACCGCCCAAAAAAGGAGGACACCGAGGCGGATCCTGATGGGCTGCCTAAAGGTGTCGCCTGGGTGGAAGGGGGAGCTGCTCCGGACGGGTTCTGGGATCTGGAAAGATCCAGCGAGGGATTGCGGCGATTGGAGGAAGGGGGAGGGGACGAGACGACGTCGCCTGACGGATCGGTGGGCGGTTTCACGTGACCGTTCATTGTGTGGGTGTGGCGAGCAGGCTCGAGGGGAATGCCTCACACTTCCGATCTTGAGAAAAAGGGTAAGAACACAAGCTGGGTATCGGACCGAGGCGAATTTCTCAATCCTGCATCACACCAACTGTGTTCTTGCGCAGAATGCGTTTCTCTTGTGTCGAACTTGCTTTGTGGTCGGTCTTCATTAGCATGTTTTATAATTATGAGCCGTACTTATCTCGGACAAGGAATCGGCCGCTCTCGACGTGGAATAACGTCTGGACGAGTCTGCCCTCGAAGCCAGTCGAAAAATTTGCTGAGGCTGCTCCACCTTCCGAGGAAAACAACCCCCCCCCCCCCCCCCCCCTTTCACACACGCGTGCGAAGCTGCGACTACTCGCACTTACGATTCTTTTAGAGACCGCAAAAAAGATATCCCTGTACCACGGCATATCGAAATACACATCACTCGTCAACCCCCCACAACACGATCCCTTGCAACGTAAAATATGTGTCCCCAGCCCCCGGCCCCCTCCCCGGTCACCCCACCAACGGATCATCCCCCTCGGCAACCTCCCCGCCATACAAGTCTTTCAACCACTTCCACTCCCTTCGTCTCGGTCCTGCCCTTGTCCCCGCTAGTGCCGGAGCCTTGCGCGCAATCCCCTTCTCCTGACTCTTCTCCCTCTCCAGCTTGTGCGCCCCCGACTGGTCAGCGGCGGCACCGACGAGCTCGTCCTCGCCGTCGCCAAACAGTGCGTCCAGAGCTGCTTGAGCTGGGTCGTGCCCCTGCTCGCTTTCGGGCGCTGGTGGGGCCGCTGTTGGTGACGACCGGATCCGTAGCGCCGAGATAGCTTTCAGCGGTGTGGGTGTCGGATTGGCGCCGGCACCCCGCAGTGTAGAGCACTTGGCGAGCCCGGGGCCGTCTTCAGCAGTCGGTGCCATTTCCAGACCCCTTTCCTCCCGTGGCGCCTCACTCCCCATCTCCCCGTCCTCCCCCGCTTGCTGATCCCTCCGTCTGGGCCTCATACCTTCCTTCCACCTGGCTCGTCCACCTCTCGCCACTTCCATTCCCGCGTCTACCCCAAGGGCAGGTGCAGCGACGCGCTTGGGGTGGTGCCGGCCCGACCCCGTGAGCGAGGACGTGGACGCGGCGGGGAGAGGCGGCGTGGGTGCACGATCATCGGATCGCGATTTGCGTTTGAGGGGGGATGAGGGGGTGGGTGTGTGGTAGGATGCGTGGGTCGCGGTTGTGGGAGAGGACGAGGGAGAGGAGGAGGATGAAGAGCGGGATAAAGAAGTGTGGAGAGAGGATGGAAGTAAAGGTGTGGAAGACGTGGGTAGTACGGGCGTGGGTGATCGAGGACGGGTGAAGTTTTCGAGAGGTTCTTGTTTGATTGGTGGGTCGTCGGTTGGTTCGTCTTTAATTCGGACGGCTTCCGTGGCGGGTGCGTGAGCGGGCGCAGAAGGGTCGTCCACGGTTTCTGATTTGATTGGAACAGAGTCGTCTGTGGCGTCTGTTGGCTCCGGTTTTATGAGGACCTTAGTGTCTTCTGACAGGTCCTCGGGCTTTACTTCCGGCTCGTGTATCACATCTCCACGCGCCGCGTGATGTAATTCGACAGGTCGAACTGAGCGAGGGTCTCTGAGTACTCGAGTGGGAGTCGCAGGAATGTCCGGAAGGAACGACGTGAGGGGATCCACGTCGTCGTCATTGTCAGTGGCAGGGGCGAGGTGCTTCGCGATTGTGCGGAAGGACTTGATCAGGTCGTATCTGCGCGGCCGTGGGTCGGCGAGTGAGGGCGAGGCGAGCAAGGAGTCGAAGTCGTTGGAGGACCAAGGTTGGAGTGCAGTGTCGTGCTCCGATACACGACCTGATCCTCGGGCGGCGGAAAGGGCCTTACGACATAGCGTGGTGGTCTTGCCGCTCAGATTACCGCTCTGCTCCTGTTCCTGTGTCTCTTCCTCCTCCCCAATGACGTCCGACAATGCACTCCCAAACACTCGCACTGGCCCGTTGCGCACGTTCCCCTTGTCGACGATGATAGTCTCTGACTCGAGGTCAATGACGTCGTCGTCATCGTTGTCACCCATGGCCTCGTACTTTGCCCATATTGCCTCCCAAGAAGCCTTGAGTCTCAGCACTGATGTGTCGCGTGCGTTGTCGATGTCTTGCTGCGTGGGGTGTTTTGGCAGCCGCGGGCGTGCGGGGGGCGGATTCATGGCGGAGGGAGGTGCGGAGGACGAGGATGCGGCGGCTGACATTGTGCGGGACGAGAGAAAGTGCGATGATTCTTGCGATTCGGCGTGCGAATCCGCGAGCGGTCGGATGTTTCTCGCAGAGTGCAAGCGGGCAGAGAGTGGGAGGTTCGAGAGGATGATGGAATGCGAGCAATGAGTGTGTTTGGAAGTCGAGGTGGCTCTGGAGGAGACCACAGCTGCATCCTGCGACACACTCTCACTCCCCGTTTTCTCTTCCCTCTCAATGTCGCTACAACCGCTGCGCCTCTACCGCTCGATTTTCAAACTGCACAGACAGATGCCGCCTGCCCTCAGGTACATCGGAGACTCGTATGTCCGCGACGAGTTTAAACGACACAAGGGGGCAGACGATTTCTACGTGGAGCAGTTCACGAACCAGGCAAGTCTTCTTTTCAGCATTTTCCCTGCCTCGGCTCTCTAAACTAGCCATCACTCTCGGCTTCTGTCCCTCCGACGGACCTCATTGGACCTCGGATCGGACCGTCGCCAACCCATCGCACCCTCCCACCCACTCCTTAGTGGAGCACATACCTCCACGACATGGCGGATCAGCTGCAGGCGAGCCGGGCGATCGCACAGTCCGTCCCCGGAGCCTCTGACTTTGTTCCCGAAGTCGGCCGGAATCTGCCCTCGGACGCGCTCGATAAGATGACGGACCAGCAGATCGGGCAGCTCTGGGCGCTCAAGGAGGAGGCGAAAAAGATTCCCGAGAACACCGGAGAGGGTGGGCGATAGCCGGTCTCGGTTGGGAATCATGTTTGTCTCGGAGTGTCTGACAGTCAAGAGGTTCTATCCAAATGGGCCCAAGAGACTTGACATAGCGCCGACGTGGGGCATGATGTTTCGTGCTCATGATGTTTGATAGCCGCGGGGAAGGTGCAAAACTATTCGGACTCGATAATTGCCTCTTCTCTGGGGGAGTATCTCTGTACATAATCAATTAGACGTACCGCATTCCATAATTCAGGTTGTTGTGAGCAGGCGTCGTAGAGTGGCCTCCAAGGATTCCCTCCCAACAACCCCAAATGGAAAGCTCTTCCACCACGCTCCACCCCTCGAGCCAAAACGACCCACACCTGAAACGTCTCAAAACAGCCCTCGTGACCTGGATCAATGAAATCATGCGCGCCGAGGCGGAGGAAATTCGCGACCCCGTTGAGGACCTGGCGGACGGGAGCATCCTGCGCGCCTTCATGGGCAAGCTCACGGGTGTGCCCATCGAGGACTCGGGAATCGTCGGGCTGAGTCTCGTCGGTGAGTTGGTGGGCTCCGAGGCGCTTTTGGGCATTGTACACCGGTTGAACACCAAACCGGCACCCAGCGAGGCAATCTAAAGTCTCCTCGGCTCTGACCCACGCACGGACCCACTTTGGCGTCGCCGGTGTGTGGACGCCCGAGGGAATTGTATCCAAGGACCACGTTTCTGTCCTTTCGTTCCTCGTCGAGCTCGTCAGGGCCGTCAAGGCGCCCGTGGAGCTTCCGAGTAACGTCTCGATTGCGCTCATCAAGCGGGAGGTGTGTTTTCACCCGCCTCGTTCCCTTCACTCGGTGCGCTCCAAGCAATATTACTTGGCTAACACCACAACGCAGGACCTAGGCAACGGCGACTTCCGCAACCGCACCGTGATCCAGAAACTTACCGGCAATGAAAAACCCCCACCCGCAGCGGGAGAGTTCCTCGTGTCGACACGGGACGCCTTTGACGAACTGCTCCTGGACGGCGCGCAGGGAAAGGCGGCCAAGATCACCGAGCTCATGATCCGGTTCGTCAATACCCAGTTCGAGCAGACAGGAATGGTCGTGGAGGGACTACATGAGTTCTCGGATGGGGTGCGTGATGTTTTTTTTAGCTGCCGCGCAGCAGATTGTGGATCCGTACCGTCACTGGGCTCTTCAACGTCACTATCACCCACTCTCAGCGCTTCATCATCTTCCTTCTCGGCCACGTATGTGGGTTCTTCGTACCACTTTCCCACTTCCACGCTCGCCCAGCGACTCGGCAAGAAAAACTTGAGAACGTCGCGGCCGCTATCGCTATCATGCGTGACTGGAACGCCGAGACTGCACGACTGCAGCCGTCTGAGATTGTTGCGGGGGAGGGGGTTGCGAGTGAGTGTGGCTTCCGGGACTGGGACTTGGTGGTGTGGCTAACAAGCGCGACCTCGGCGGTTGTAGTACTTCGGTGCCTCTACGCAATATCGACGCTTGCAAGGAAGAACAAGAAATGAAAACCTCTGGTGCCATGTCTGGCTTGGCATCAATGAAGTCGCACGGATAGGGTGCACGAAATGAAACTACGAAACCTTTGCGAATGTTCTTCACTGTCATTTGCTACTCTTACTACTCCGTTAACTTTACAATTCGACAATGGAATGAGCTTGATTCATCAACTGCTTTCGCCGCATGCTTAAACTCTGAAACAACCCCTGGCCCAACCAACCTAACGTCATCATGCTGTCCGATTAATCTCCTGGTTCGAGCCAGCCGCCGCCGCCACGCCGCCCTGCTGCTTGAGATGATACTGAACGTAGGAGTGGATCAAGTCGGCGATTACGAAACCTTGGTTCGTTTGACACCGGATCACACGTTTTTGCATCATGTCGCCGATGCGCATTACGAATTCATTTTCGCTGTGGGGTAGGGGGGAGGTGACAATGGTTTCAACTCGTGCTGAAAGGTTTCGGCCGGGGTCGGGGTGGGGATACTCACTCGTATCGGAAGTTGATGATCTCTTCGTACCCATAACTCGCCAGCACCGCCCGCGTTTCCGAATGCAGCACTTTAACGCCCGCAGCGTCAACGCAGATCATGCCCCCATTCGAGAACCGCGGGTCGTTGGACGCCCGAACTGTGAAAATGGAGGTTCCGAACAGCTCCCATTGTTTGAGCAGACTGATGAACTGGTGTTTGGCCTCGACCTCCGTCAGCGACTGCACACTAGAAAGAGCCCGCATTAGTCGCAGGTCGATTTCGTGCGGGGGTGATGTTTGCGACCATGCTTTGTACAGGATGGTGGGGATGAATCGACGCAAGGCCCTGGCGAACATGTGCGTGAACGTCAACGCTTCGGGCTGCTCATGGGAAATTACTCACTGCTCTTTTGCACCGTCGTTCGAAAGCTCAGAGACTGAAACGTGGATTCGAATCATCAATGCCAGCACTTCCATTACGCTATCCATTCGGTCGTACTGCAGCTCTCCTGTGCTGAACAGGACACCGCTCAGCACGTCTCGCTTCACTTGGAAGTAAACAAGATTCGTTAATGCTTCCGATGCGTCTGGTGCCTGCGTTAAAGACGTTCGCAGATAGTGTGACAATCGTTTGGAAGTTGCGGATAGCGTACCTGCGTCAGCCACAACTTTCTGCAGAACTCTATCTGATACGAAGTCTTCACAGACTGTTGAGCTCCAGCCGAAGCATTCTGGGCTGTCTTTGAAGAGCTTTCGGACGGCGGGGTCTCTACGCCCACTAACAAGTCTGACAAGTACACGATATCCATCATTTTGTCCGTTGGCAGAATCGGTAAAGCCACCTGGTCCTTGACACGGACGTACAGTCCGAATTCATTATCCGAGTCTGAACCAATGTCGTACTTGTCCTCTACTTTCCGAAGAATGTCCTTGCATACCGTGTGCGAATCGTACAGGAACGTTTTAGAGGTCTCCTCAGGGAACGTGACTTTGATGTGCATGGGTTTCCGACTCTAACATGATTTCCCATTTTCGAGGATTAAGTGAATGTTTGCTCCCGATTAAAAATAACAAAATTGCCCACCTCGATAGATAGAATTTCTTCTGGCTGTGGCGGTAAATTTCGGGGACTGGATTTGGTCCTCGCGAGTCTCGTTTCACACTCTTGAGCAGTTGCACCGAATTCCTTGCTCTTCTCTGCAAGTAAGAAATGTCGCAGATATGGCTCCATTGTGTTTGAAGAGCAGAAAAATGTGCTGCAAATTAGCATAAGATCCCTACGAGTGTAATTCTCTGACTCAGCAAGAGTCACAAAGGAGTGCTGGGGACAATATTTCACCTACCAGGTCTTTTTACAGCTGTCACTATTTGTGTACGGAGGTTATTAAAAGAGGTGCAGACAGCAAAAAACATTCTGTTTCGAGGATCTTACCCTTTCGCACTTTTGCAGTTGGTGACTTGCTTCACCAGCTGAGAATAAACCTCGTCCCGAAGCATATCATTTTGAAGCGATGTATGCACCACAAACAAAGCAGCTTGTGCACGTGGTTTCTTTGTTGGGAGGTCTCCAGAGTACATCCTTGTGAGAAAACGGGGCTCAGCGAACGTGAAGGTCCTGCTGAGAACGATAACCTTACATGATGTGCTGAAACAGTTCTAAAGCCATGCGGATATCAGCTGGATTGCCAAGCTTGGTAAGGGGTGTTTTGATAGGTCCCTAAATTTCATGGGACTTGTTAGTGTCCCCGAACTAGAGGCGACCCAATAAAGCCAATGCTCACCGATTGGAACTGAATTCTATTCAGCAATTCTTTCTCGTCCCATACTGGCACGTCTTCGTTCTCCGTCTTGTCACCTTTGGCCATGGCTGTGAACTTCATTCGGAGAGTTCCAGTTAAGGTCGCTTTGATAGCTTGAACAGTACTCTTTTCAACGTCGAAGTACCGGCGACCGTAGTTAATAAACGAAAATCGTTCATCTAGCGGTTCGTTTGGTTGTGATTCAATCGTGGTTTCCTCAGAGGCGCCAGGTGCAGGTGGAGGGGATTCTCGGATGACCTTTTCGAGGTCTTGAGCCTTTGCGGCAGCAGCAGGCCTCAGTGGCACTTTTCCGTTTTCATCTGGTTCCACTGGATCTAGCAATAGCTCCGCATATTCGATGGGGCTGCGCGGATTAAAAAAAGTTACGAAGTTCCCAAGAAAGAAACGCCTAGGTACTTACAACCACCCATCCTTCCCTCGAACAACACCACGACACCATCCATTTTCAGGGTCACGTTCAAGGATCTTCAAAAAGTCTCCTTTTCGCAAACTCAACTGGTACCCTGCGGTAGCATTGAAATCGTGAAGGGCAACTGCCGTGTTTGACATCTCTTGTAGCGGTATGATGTAAGAGTTAATCGCATCTGCAACTGCGAGTCCCTAATTTTGTGCAAGCTGTGAGAATAAAAGAAAACGAGAGTGTCGAGTCTCCGTTTCACCTTGACCGAGAACACGTGTTCTTGCTCATTTATATCAACTACCAGTGTAGTTTTGGTCGCTTGTTTGACGACAAGGTCATCATACTTGCACGACAACGCGAGCATCGGAGAAGATGCGTCCGTCCCGTGAAGAACATGGCAGCCACGATGATCCACGCAAAGGCGCAAGTTTTCCAAAGAGTAGTTAGGTGAGGTTGCACGCCATTGTTGAGAGAAGTAGAATACCGGGGAATCCAGAGCAACTTCAAGGACGCGTAGTTTATCACCAGTTGCTGCAGTTTCTTTGATCGTTTCAGTATCTTCAGGTGACCAGAAATTGCAATTAAGGTCGTCCATAATTTGTGTGAAAGTGAGATTGACATCGAGCTCATCATCGAAGCGCTGGCTTGGAAGAATGAATCCTTTTCGAATTTCCAATTTCCAAGGGTGACTTCCGGCGTCTGTTGCGGATGTCCCCTGTAATTCGATTTTCGCAAGAACGTCAAGGAGGTAATCGTAAGCTTCGAGTCTGTGAACTGCCAAAGCACTGTTGACTTTTGACACCCATCAGTGAAAACAATACGCAAATGTACCTTCGGGTCCACTTTTCACCACAAGGACATATCCAAACTCTTCGTTCGAGAGACCCTTCTCCAGGACGAGACTCCTCACAACCTCTTCCGCAATGGTCGTGTTCTCCGCCTCGAATACATGCTGGGACCCATCAACAAAGCCCGCTGCAAGCAAGATTGGCCGACCCTGCTCTTCTGCAGTGAGCTCCACAGATGAAATACCGTTTCTTCGACATCCAAACATGTGAATTCTCGTGAGCTGACGTTGCAACCAAGGACGGTAGTCTTCCGGCGCAATGGAAGCGATATGATCAGGAAGAAACTTCATCAATGGACCAGAAGGTGCGACGCAAGAGAGCAATAACCCAAGTAATCTCCATGCTCGTGGCGCCGCCGGACCATTTGCTTGTTTGCAAACTTGGCAGAGCACTTCGTCTTGCAACATCTGACTATCAGCCACCTTTTCGACAATGTAATTGACGTAATGAAAGGCGTCCGACGTTGATAATGCCTTTGTTCGCACAAATTGGGTGACAACTTTGTAAAGCTCAACTGAAAGTGCAGAAAGATCAGGGGAGAACTTGTGCAAGGATGCCTTCATTAATCCTTTCGTATACTGGAATGATTGCCCGTCTCGGAAGTAAGCTCTGGCGTACCGAGAGAGGCCAGTGCTTGAGCCTACGTATTCCGAAGACTTGTTGGGGTCGCCTCGTATGGTTCCGCGACGCGATTGCGGAGCTGAATCAGCCCCAGGTAGTTCAGGAAGATCTACATCGCCGGCGGAAACTTCTGGATCCTCTAGCTGGCTGAGTTGTAAGAATTCTTCGCTCTCAAGAGGACTGAGCATCGGACTCGTCCAATCTTGAATCATCTTCTCAAGTTCGTCAGGAAGAGCACAGCCATTGAACGATGCCCGCGTTCGTCTCAGTCGTATAGTCGCCTTCTCACTTCGCTTGTCTTGGGAAGCCTCTAGATATTCCAAAAGTTGTTTGCGACGTAACTTTTCTTCTTCAGGGAGTCCTTCCATATCATCCAGTTCTTCGGGCTCTCCCGAAATTGCTTTGGTGTGACGGGTTCCGTCAGTCAGGTCGTGTCCAAGATCACCACCAGATTCGCCATTTTCGTCCTGGACCACCACCTTTGCCGTTGAATTTTCTTCCGCGAGTTCAGCTGCCTCTTCCTCCATACGTTTAATGTCCTCTTCTAGCTTCTTTGCTTCATCCTCCTCTTCTTGACGTTGTCGCTCTTCTTCTTCCTGTGCCAGACGAATGGCCTCTGCTTCAGCCTCGCGAAGAGCGGCTCGATGACCAGCAAGTTGCTCGTGGTAATCTTTGCGCACTCGAAACCCGCGCCACCCTATGACACCACAGCAATGGGTTGGCGCATTTGTGATTCTCATGAGTTAATTCAGTGGACGTGCACTTACTTGCTTGACATTGGATAATGCCCTTCCTGAACGCGTCTCTTCGACGCCGCGCGATGACCTTTCGAGCGACTGCGGAAACAATGAGCATTTCGATGTCCGTTTATCATCACCGAAACCACAGCATGTACTCACATTGTTGAATAACTCCCGTAGAATGAATTGTCCTTTCATATCTTCTCCGACACACAACCATCCGGGCAAATGCTTGAAGCTTTATAACATATGCAACGAGTGCGGTGGCACGCAGACTTTCAAGTTTCGTCTCTACCATGTTCTTCATAAAAGCCTGAGAGCAAAAGACGTCAGGGATAGCCGCAAAACAGGCGCATTCCTTCAAGATTACCACCTTACTGTTCCCGATGCACCAATTGCTCTGCAACTCTGGTCCTCCGAGCCCCAAAATTTTCTTGCAAGCATCACGAACAGGTAGTTCTGCAACTTCGCGAGAAAGAACACGATACCTAGAGAGAACCAACCATGCCATTGAGTCCTCTCTGAAGATCAAGGCACTAATAGTACATACCGGGACACAAGATCTTCGAACTTTCAGAGTAAAAGTGCAGGGCATTCACAACGTTGTCGACCAAGTAACAGTACAGCGCATCCTACAAACCTTGATTCGAACTGAATATCCGGCTCGTCGCACTTTGATAGTTTCAAGCATTCCGGAGTACCTAGGTGAGGTCAACGTCGCATCAAGCGAAACAGGTCGAACAAAAAGTTCGATTTGTGAAGCACCTGAGCTGGTCCAAAACCATTTGTGACTCAATTAAAGCAGCCTTTTTGGCCTTATTCGGCTTGACGCAACGAATAAAGTACGGGTTACAGCCACTGAGAGTTGTGACGAGCTCTCCCAATGACTGGTTGAACTGAGCTCCCAAAGTGGGGGTCTTCTTCACTCGCACAGTCCCTGAACTTGATGGCATTTTGCGCGATACAGTTCCACTACTAGGTGCGCCTTCTGCGTCCGATGTTGCACCCCGGAATAAATCCGCTACAAAAGAAACATCACTGGAAGCCAAGAGTTCAAGAAGGTCTTGCCGAAGAGTGTCTCGATTTTTGTCAAGAAATCCATCAATGACATAAATCACTGTTCCCGCAAAGTGCCTGTGAGCAACACACGTAAAATTGATGATCTCACAACAACATGCCTTCCGCGATCCGGATGAAGTATTCACCTTATGCCAAACGTTGACCCAGACGTCTTCGCTTTAACAAAGTAGCCATCTTTGGCGTGGTTGTTGTTCAATTTGGCGAGTAGAGCTTTTGCGACGGGGCAGCTCTGTTAGGCACATAAAGCAAGAGAGGAGACCTTACAACTGAGTAACTCAACAGTTATCGGTGCCCTTTGGGAAGTTGCTCTCTTCGTCGAGAAGTGACAACAGACCAATCGGTTTCTTGCATACTGGGGTTTAAAACTACCAGTTACGCAAAGTCGAACCTGCAAAGTGGCACCACTTACGAAGATCGATGCACGGTTGATTGTCAACAAAGTCTATGGACTGCCACGCTGGGGAAGATTGATTTGGCGTTAAGTCGAGAAGAGCCACTGTGAAATTCCATTGACGAGAAACTCACGTATACTCTCTCGTTGGTACTCCTCCTGTTCCAATTTAAATATCTGAAGGTTGAAAAACGACTGAAGCTTCTCATTCGCTAAACTGCCATGCGCAGAGACACGTATCATCAGGGACAATCACGCCTGTGTTCGAAAATGTCCTCACTTGATGCAAAGTTGCTCAAAACTATTTGTTTCAAAGTCCTCGAATCCAAAAATATCCAAAACGCCAACGGAAAGAGAGCTATCTTTACTTGTAGTGGTATCATTGATGTAGGACACAATCCAACTAAACATCCGAGAATACAGAGCTTTACAGTTGCGAAAGGGATTGTCATACTACTGCTGTGGGGCAGAACAATAAGGAAACGTACTTTTCGCAAGAGCGTCTCTTGTATCGATTGCCTGAGCTGTCGTGAGAGGTGTCACAAACAACTCTCCTCGTGTAACTTGCGAGCGGGACGTCAAGAGGGTTTTCAGCTTTTCCTTGTCAACTCCGATCCAGGGGGCGATGAAGTCGACCACTTCATATGGTTATACTTTCGTGTCAATGTTTCGACCGAGCAAACGCGGTGGAGGGGTTCATCACCTTCCGAACTGACAATTTCCGCTTGTTCGTCCTTTTCAGGAGCATTTTGGACTTGGATGTTTCCCAGATGCAGTATACTTGCCAACACGCGGAAGATATCCTTCTCTTGGTCCCCAAATTTGAGTGTGTGCATGGCGTCTTTGATTTGACGGAAGTCCGCACACTCGTCAACACCCGGAATACTGACACAGGTGCTTCGAGAAAGGTACTGGTAGCTGGATGGCAGGCCCAGCTTGTAAAGTTCTGGAGTAGGCCATGACGGTGAGCCGAACAAGGTGAAATGTGCGAGCTAAATCCAAACTCGAACCTTTCTCATCTGCACTTGCTCCTGCAAGAAAGCTGTAGAACACGTGATACGATCGTTCACCATTAGAAGTGCTCGTGATTCGTGACTAATCGTAAAGTTCAATTGAAGGGAGTGATCGGTACTGCATGGCAGAATGAGGCCCCACTTTCTCCAAAAGATACTCCAACGTCCTCGCTCCACAAATCGATCCGTCTCCACTGAATTGAACCTGAATAAACTTCCCGAATCTGGATGAGTTGTCATTGCGGACAGTTTTCGCATTACCTGGAAGTGATATTTTTAGGTGGTACCACGCCCCACGTGACATTCGTATAAATGAGGAGCTCACCAAACGCTTCTAGTATGGGGCTTGCATCAAGAATTTGTTCCTGCACAAGTGATTGTTTGGTGGACATTGCGGCGAGATACTGGAGGATAAGTTTTGTGGACTCTGTCTTGCCCGAGCCAGACTCCCCACTGTCCGTGCGAGAGTTGAAAGAATTAATGCGGCGTCAGGGATTCAGGTCTTTCGGAGAATGTGCCCACCTAATGACACAGCACTGATTCCTCCTCGTCTTCAGCAAATTGTCGTACGCCTCATTCGCAAGTGCGAAAATGTGAGGGGGAAGCTCGCCAAGAGACTGTCCCTTGTATCTTCGGACGCATTCCATGTCATAAATCGGAAGTGCTCTTGGGAACACAACGTGAACGTTGGAACTTGACACAACGAGCATGCCGCTAAACAACACCAAAACTCACCGATACGGGTTCAGGGCGACAAGAATGTTGCCTGTATATGTGTATATATCCCCCCTCTTGTAGCGTAAAGACAAGTTATGGAATAACGAGCTTTCATTCAAATCGGACAAGGTGACCATGTCGTCCACTCCTGGAAGACGAATCACACGAATCACCCAGAGTATGAGCTATGGACGCGCAATAGACGAATAGAGTGACTCCTAAACGCCCACCATTCACTGAAGTGGAATGCATGGAACGTGTCCCGGACTCTGGAGCAGACACTCGCTCCCCGAACAGGGTCTCTCCAACAACATTGCTCGCGTCCTTGGATACAACCTGGTGAGGGGCACAATACGTGAGCGATAGCGTCACGCTTTTCAGCCGCGGGGATGACTCGCCTTTGCTCCAACTTCGAAATCGCCTTGGGCGAACCATCGCCAGTCTCCACCCGTGATGTCGGCCAGGGTCATATCGTGACAAGCCAGCCGACGGTCGAAGGACTCTGCCTGAAAGGTTCACGCGAAGGCGAAGAGGAATGGTTTGATTGAGGAATTTGGATGTTTCGATGCGTGATTACTGTACTTGCACATCCCCACGTCAAATCATTTTCGACTTTTACAATCCACCGTAATGTAATGTTATTCTGGAGCGACGAACGATAATTACATTTGCCCTGCGTGATCCCTCCACCCGTATTAGGATGCAAGAACCAGTCCCACATTCAGTCGCCGAAAAGGTGCAATTCTAAAACACCGAGTAGTGAAGAATATAGGTATCTATCGCTGCATCCCTCGAAATGAAACCACCCGGTGAACTCACTGCACTCAACTGATTCGGCTTAATTTTCGGCTCAATTTTGTGGTGGCGTCGAGAATCAACCGGACTCGACAACCCGCGCCAACTGGGAGACAATGGAGCTCTGGGAAGAATCGACAAACCACGAGCCGGGTGCAAATTGCTGAAGTTTCCTTCAAACTCTGCTGGACTCAGCTGTGGATCGCAGTTTCCTCATTCAAGCCGCGCTACTGCTGGCGAACCAAACCTGCGGGCCCTCGCTTCACGGCATCGATCGCACAATCTTGAAATGGCTGCCTGCACTGCCGCTGGAGGCTTCGTCGGATGTTGTGCTCCTTGTGAATGGAGGATGCACTTCTCCCGCCGATCGCTCCCAGCGTTGATATATCGTGATGTTTCCAACAGTCCAAGACACAACAAGAGGCCCTCATTGCTCTTGCTGTGCTCCTCAACGAGTCCGATGGGTGCGATGACGATACTTTTCTGCCCAAGCTGTTGGCATGGATTGATGTTCTTCCAAGAATGCAATGCGACACAAGATTTGGTGGGTGAGATAAACTTTCCGTTCTAAGGAAGGGAGCGAGCTTCACTATCTTATGCACCTCGACATAGTACTCGCCAATTGAAAGATTCGTGACAGAGTTCACGACGTGGATCCAGCGGCTCGCAATCACGTTGCCGTCAGCCGCGGACCAGCTCACGGAAAATCTTCTGAACTCTCTTGTGACCGCTGCAGCGCAGCTTGAGGGTGGGAGTGGGCAATTGGGGGTGGGAGGCGAGACGCGAAGCAAGGTCTCGGTAAGCGCCGACCAAGGTTGTCTGCCGGAGGCGAATGATCTGCGCGAAGCGGCTGTTACGCAGAGCGCGGATCGCATTTTGCCAAGTCACATTACACCAGTTGCACACCGTACCGTATAACGGATTCTTTTTCCAGACCGGTTTCCGATTGTCAAGGGAATATTGTCTACCATTTCTTCACTCCGTTCCCATGGAATCACGAGTCCTTGGACTTTTTCGTCAAGGCTTTCACATGCCTGAGCTCCGAACGAACCCTTGCTGTTGCCGGAACCGTGTTCTCTGTTGCCGCTTGGACCGATTTCGTGCTTGGCGGTTCTTCGTTACCCACCATCGAAGCCTTTTTGAATTCCCTGTTTGGGACCGCCAGACAGTTTCTGCGGAATCTCCTGACTTCTGCAAGTGTCACTGTTCCAGAGTCTTGGTGCCCCATCGACTGGGACGTTTGAGACCTGGAAGAAATAATTAGCGATGGGCGATACGCCGCAGACGCCACTGCCTTGCTTTCAGACACATCGAAAGTCCATGTCAATTCGGTTTTGGAAAACGCTACCAAGTGGATCGTTAGTCTCAGGGCAGCTATAGCACGACTTGCAGACGCCGGGGAAGCTGCCGGAGAGCCAACGAAGTGGAGCTTGAGCTCCGCACTTGTGAGCCGAAGCACAGTTACTTGTTGCGTGCAACTTGACAATTGAACTCTCTTCATCACGAAGCACGTGGGACTTCTTAGTGTACTCATCTTGGGAGGTGCGATAAAAGCCAAAGCGTTTTTCGGTTATGTCTCAGATGTACTCTTTGACGACAAGCTTGGCACCAGGCAGAATAATGACATCGGATGCCACACGGTTTGCTTAGATGTACTCGGTGTTCTTGGTACTGTGTAAGAGACGCGCAACATTATCTCGCTTTAAGTTTTCCTCTCACGCTATTGTTTTCACAGCTTTGAAGGATTCCGTAAGCCTGCAGGGGAAAGTCTTAAACGATTTCTATCTCAGCCGCTCGCTCTTCTTGCAAACGTGGACGCAAGTGAGTTGGAGGTACTGAGAAATTGTGCTTCTCAGTCCATGTTGCGATTACTTCACGTGAGTGACCTTTGAGGGTCGGCGAGAGGTAAATGGTTTTATCCATTCTCTGTCACAGTTGACTGGCGACAAGAGCTGATCCGAGGAGCCACCTACTTTTTCATAAACGCGCTTTACATTTCGGAAGCAAATCGAAGCACCAAGGACGAAGCGATCGTGTTCGGAAATGTTCTTGTGATCCTGCAAACCTTGACATCGCTGCGTTTGCTGGACGAACGTTATTCAAAGGTAAAACGAAGCGAATATTGAAGTCAGCTCAATTCATTGAACGTTCTTTATGTCCTTCCTCGCACGGCAATTTGACAAACGAGACACAATCCATTGACCAATTTTGCACTTGCAAATCCACTGAACGACGCTGTTTTTCAGCTGTTTGGACGAATTTACAAGCAAATTCACAGCTGAGACATGTCGTAAGTGAAAACGTGTGCAGTGAAAGACGATGGATCCGAAATTATAATCAAATGCTTTCTGGATCAGATTTTGCGGAGTTTCAGGCTTCTGGGGGCTGGATGGACGAGTGCAGAGCTCATCGACATGCTTGTGGATTTAAATGGTGCCAGCATTGTTGGAACGGCGACACCCTCCTCTGTGAGTTCCACTTGCGTCGGACTGTGTCACTGACTCTTGATCTGATGTTCTTTTGAAGTCTGAAGAACTATCCACCAATGTCGCTCGCATTCACAACGTCCTCATGAACCCATCGCTGGATACACTTCTTGATCAGAGTGATGGCAACATTCAGCGGATCCGAAGATTGTGGATATGTCTCGCACATCATTGGCTTGATGCGACTGGAGTCTGGGCGGTCAGCGCCGACACCAAGGTGCTTCGAGATATTGGTAAATACTGACCCAACAAGTTTACTTCCGCTTTGTGACGTCATTTCGTGAACACCGTTTTAGTTTTGAACCAGCCTCAAGGTCTCCAGTTTTGGTCGCCCTTAACACCAAAGTATCAATAACAACTCAAGTTCAATCGTCCTCATTGCGAACATTGTTCTCCGATTCGGTTAGTTTGATTCTGTAGATTCAACTGTGGTACTTCCTTTAGAGTCTCGTTTTCAGTTCATTGCTCGCTCTCAAAACGTACCTTCGGGACGCTACGCATCACGCCAGAGTGGCGATCTGCTTTTCGCATTCATGGCTGTTGTGTGGGCATTGGAACGTCTTCGCGCAACTACAGGAGATGCAGCAGCAGCATTATTATACCTTGGGGCGTTGGGCCCGTTCGAGAAGGAGTACAAAGAGATTACAGAAGCACTGCTAGCCGAGGTAAGGCATATCTCAGTCAAGAGTGGACTATAATTTACTTCTGTTAACCGCTTCCCGAATATTCTGTCGAGATCTTTGCACAGGAGAGCGTACCTAAAAGATCCCGTCCGAAAAGGCAGAAGCCCAAGTTCTTCGTTTCATGCTCGCATCGGGAACTCGGCTCTCACGTGTCCGGAGAGGAGCGATCCAATCTACTCAGAAGGTCATCAGCACTATGCCCCAATTTTGCAGAGCACTTTTCTTTTGCAGACAGCTGTTAGACTGCCTTTCGCGATCGCTTTTGAAGACACGTCTGCCCTCAAACGTATATCTGCAAATGCCTTCAGTATAAAGCAAGTGAATCAACTCTTGGAGTACGTTGCAGTACTCGATCGTCATGACCACAAAGGTGAGGGACCCAGTACTGTGTACTAACACCGGAGTGCTCACAGATTGCTAATTTGTGCAGAATCCGCGTTGACGAGCGTTACGCTCTTCTGCAGGAACTTTTTGCTGCAGTCGCTCAGTAACTATCCAAGCGGCGTAACGCTTGGTATTATGCAGGATATGATGTTTCAGCTCCAATTTGCACCTGAAACGGAAACCGACTTGCATTCCAGTGGAGACAAATCGGGACAGTTCCAGAAACAAGTGGGCACGGAGATTTTCTTAGCGATTGTCTCGCGACCATTCCACTCTTTGCAATTTCGCTTCATCGGGGGGCGGCAGCGAACTCTCACGGATCCACGGGTTTGTAAATGAGCTTTCGAGTGTGGTGTGTTACTGACTTGTTCCATCAGCAAAAGCAGTGGACAACCAAATTCAAACGTTGAAAAACAATTTCAATGCCATTGCACAATCTATTTCGCGAGGCACGGCTGCATAACAGTCCATGAGGTCCAGAATTGAAAGATTGCTTCACTGCACGGCTGCATTTTTGGTATCCACGAAGAAGGTAAAATGGGGATAGAAGTTCACAGTTTCAGGTTCCATCTCACAAATTCAGGCAGCTGGATGTCGAACTCGTCAGTCTTTTTGTTCGGACGCCAATGGCTTTTCAGTCCACGCCGATCCTTCGCGCTGCCGAGAACTCGTGGACGTGGTTGCTGAACGCGTTCCCTGAATCCGAAGGAGGTGTCATGCATGAGATATTCACTGCTCTGGAGGAATCGATCGAAAAGGGGTTGTATTTATTTGGAAGCAAACCCCCGCAAGTGGAAGAATGGCGATCATAACTTTCAAAAACTGACACACACAATTAGGTTGGCGAATCCCTTCACGACGAAAATGGCCATGACTGCACCAGCCGGAAAGATTCACAAGGTGCCGCCTGGTGTCGAAGAGGGTCACTTGTTGTTGCTACAAGTGCTCACTCCACGGATATCGTCGAGTGACGTGCGGTCAATGGCCCAGGCACTTGTTAAGAAGATAACAGATAATCCTAACAAAGTAAAGCAAGTGGTGGGATCCAAGTTGTTGCATCACCAAAGGTTGACATCAAAATGTTCCATTTTCGGTCGCTCGAACCGGAAAACGTATTTCCAACTACTTCGCTATTTTTTAGGAGTGGCGAAGGAGACATTTGGTGGCGGAGGTCCTCTTTCTTACGATTTGATTCGTCACGGTGCCCTTCGGTTGGGGCTCTCATGGTTTTCTGACGCTTTTGCACACTTAAAGCTGACCACATCTTGGTCGCCGTTCAGCTGGGCGGATTCCTCTCAACCGTCCACTATTACTGAAGAGTTGGAGTCCATTCGAAGTGTCATTGCAGCAGTTCAAAGCCTCCCTCCCCAGACTCGCCCTGACAGTTTTACAGGACCATCATATGGCAGCTTCGAGACTTTCAACACCACAACGACAAATCACAGAACTTCTGAGCATTTTGATCGAGAACGAGAAGCAGCGACTACTCGTTGGATGAATCCACAGGGAGAAGCTTTGAATCCATCCGCTAATCCTGGCTTAGAACAAGTGCGTTTCGACAAGTGTTCGCTTCGTTCACGATTTCTCAATTTATGCCCGTTGTAGGTGCGCTGGCAAGCGCTGATTAGTGCAGCAGCCACTGTAGTTCCTTCTGCTATTGTCCACATACCAGTTCGATTCAGCTCAAAGCTTGTGCCGAAACAAGAGGTCGCTGCATTTGTAGAGTCTCGGTCTTGGGATTTCGTACACCTCGGAGACAATATGAGATTCATATTGGACTCCAAGTTAAGATCGGGCCGTGGTCAACTTGGACTCGATGCTCGTGTGCGTAATTACGGAATCAGATGCTTTTGAAAAATGTCTCAGGTACACTAACCAACACTCAAATAACAGGCGCTTCTTGTATTTGCACCCGTTTTTTGGTGAAAGCTATACACATGCTCGTTGGTGGCAAGAGTAGTGCACCACACCCCTGGATTACACAATATTTGATTCGAGTGCTCGAATTCTACCCGTCAGATGTCGTGTTCTTTTACATTCCACAGGTAACTCCTCTAAATATTTTATATGCTTTAACGAATTGGGTTACTGACCCTTCGCTCTCACTCATCAGGTTGTTCAGGCTCTGCGATATGATTCCAAAGGTTACTTGGAACACTTTATTTTGGAGACTGCTTACAGTAGCCAGCTCTTTGCCCATCAAGTGAGCGCGCCCTCATTCACCGTATCTTTGCTGCCTCACACGCATTGATGATATAATCTTTTCAAGATCGTTTGGAACATGAAAGCAAACATGTACCGGGACTTCGCAGGCGGCGAAGGCAAAACGGAAGATGTTTTAAAACCTCGCTTCGAACAGATCATTGAAAAGATTGTCAAGAGGTAAGTATCGTCGACCGTGCTGTATGACGCGAGAGAATAGCACCTGAGTTCCGCTTCGCCAGTTTCTCTGTCAAAGACCAAGACTTCTATGAACGCGAGTTCCGCTTCTTCAGCGAGGTCACCGAAATCGTGCGTATTTCTCTCAGAGCCGGTCTGCTTCCACGAACTTTAAGCACTTTCATCCCTTCCTTAGTCTGCAAGCTGAAAGACTTCATGAAAAACCCGAAAGAGGAGAAGAAGGCAAGTCCCCACAGTCGCCATTAACTCCTTCCGCGACTCTACATCGGTCTTGACTCATGATCCTTAGAAAAAAAATTGACGAGGAGCTGCGAAAGACCAAAGGAGAACCAGGCGTAAGAGAATCCCGTTCCTCCCCAGAGATGGCACAAGTGACGGAACGGTATTTTTATTACGACAGGTATACTTACCTTCCAATCCTGATCCAGTCGTGGTGGACATCAACTATGATTCTGGAAGACCCCTGTAGTCACATGCCAAGGCGAATTTCAATCTGCTGAACCAGCACTTAGTCGTGTCATCCTAACAACGTCCCTTAGGCACCATACATGGCAACTTTCAAAGTCAGGCGCCGCAGTATTTCTTTCAAGGCTCGATCTCCGACAGAGTTGCATCTTGACGATTCGGAAATGGATAACCGAGCGGCAATATTCAAAGTCGGAGATGAGTATGTCGCGACAGTTGATGTGCTTTCTCTCCTTTCCTCATGACCGTGAATCCATGCATGACAGTTGCCGACAAGTCGTCCTGGCCCTTCAATTGATCGCAATCCTCAAGAAATCTACGCGAGCGCGGTCTGGAGCAGCTTTACGTGTTTGCTTACCGAACCGTTGCGACGACTCCTGGGGTAAACTTTCCTCTGCGTTAACTGTCGACGCCTCAAGTCTCACAATTTGCGTACAAGTGCGGTGCCATCGAAGTGATTCCGAATGCATCGTCGCGGGACCAGATTGGACGGGAGCAAGTGAACTCGCTCTACGAGTACGGTTCAGGACTTTGAGCCCGCCATGAACGAGGGTTGACGTGTCTCTCCTCTCGTACTCCCCCCGCCGCAAGCTATTTCATCGCGCAGTACGGCGTGCCGGATACGCTCGAGTTCCAACGTGCGCGAAGTGCGTTCGCGCGTAGTCTTGCGGCGTACTCGATCATCATGTTTTTCCTGCAGATCAAAGATCGGTGAGTCGAGCTTTTGGTACGCCGTTGAATGAACTATTGAACAGATGGGTTTTGTCGGACTGGCACGCGTGTGCACCTGCAGTCACAATGGCAATTTAATGTTTGGCAAGGGGGGTCACATTCTGCATATCGACTTTGGGTTCCTGTTCGACATCGCTCCGGGTGGTCTTGTGAGTGGTCTGCGCTCTCCCTGCCGCAGGGCCATGCCATGTAAGGTTCTAACTTGCGGATACTGTGCATGTCCACGTCCAGCCCCCGCCCGGATTCGAAAGCAGCCCGTTCAATCTGACGACCGAGTTCATCCAGGTTCTGGGCGGGTCGCCGCAGGCCGAGACGTACATGTGGTTTGTGGACATGAGCATCAGAGGGTACCTCGCCGCGAGGCCCTATGTGGATGAGATTGTCCAGATTGCAGAGCTCATGATCAAGTCGGGATTGCCGTGTTTCAAAGGTATGGTCGGGTCAAGCTTTCTCATTGGACAATCAATCCCCACACCGCACTCAATCTCACTCGGTTCGGTTATCTCCCCTCCACGCGAAATCCACCACCCACCAGACGCAACGCTCCCCCGCCTCCGCTCCCGGTTCCAACCCGACATGACCGAACGCGACGCTGCTCAGTTCATGATCGAGCGCGTCAAGGAGTCACACCACAACACGCGGACGATGCTGTACGATGAGTTCCAGTTCAGGTAGAATGGGATCCGTGAGTGTTAGGGGGAAGGGGTGTGGTGTGTTGGTGAGTGTTTTGTTGATGGTGTTCTGGATTGTGATTTTTTAGCTTAACATCGGTGATGGGTGAGAGAGATAAGATTATGCGACTTCATCTTTCCGAAGGTACGCAAAGTTCGACCGTATGAAATACAAATGAACGACCAATTCGTGATGCAATTGAAAGGTGTATAGCCGGTAGCGCACTAGCCAAGATGATTGTAGAATTTAGGACAAAAGAAATAGATCAAATCTATGTCTTGTTTATCTCAATCCTACCCAATTTCGTCAACTCCCATGAGCTACTTCGTGGTGGTTGGCACGCGCGACAACCCGCTGTACGAAGCCGAGTTCGGGTCGGCTCGGAGTGACCTCAAGGTGTGCCATCGTGTGCGGAGGAGGCATTGTAATTGCTGTCTTGCTGTCTTGCTGTCTTCACTTTCGACTTCGACCTGATTGTTGCATCCACATTCCACCCCCATTTATTTTGACATCGCCGCGATTGGCACTTCGGACCTGATTGTGCCTTCACGCCGTCTTCTCTTTCCTTCGTTATTCCTGCATCCGGTCGAAACCTCCATCCACCCACCCAACCCCATTCTCAACCCCGGCGCGGTGGTAGAGAGAGGAGCACAAGCATCTGAACCAGTTCATAGTGCATGCTGCGCTGGATATGGTCGACGAGGCGATGTGGGGGACCAAGGAGATGTGAGCTTCTCGCTTGGGGTTGCCAAGTGGCAGAGTCTGCTGAAAGTGTTTTTGGCGGATTGGATTGACCGACCGACTGGGTGCTTTTTCACAAGGTACTTGAAGACGGTGGACAAGTTCAACGACTTTTTCGTGTCTGCGTACGTCACTGCGAGTGGTGCGTGTGGCAAATTCGCGTGACGTTTTGCAACACGGGTTTGAACGACACACTCACCAGGAATCCGATTCATGCTCCTCCACGACTCGCCCAACTCTGACGGGATCCGCAACTTCTTCACTGAGACGCACGAGCTTTTTATCAAGGCGCGTTCGGTTTCGCTTTTCGTTCGTCGCACCCGTTGCCCTGGTGCTTTGGGCTGAAGATATGATACTGCCCCCACTTTTTTTGCCAGACGCTGCTGAACCCGTTCTACGAGCTAAACTCGCCCATCACGTCGCCGACGTTCGATACCAAAGTGAAGGCGCTGGGGAAGAAGTATCTCGGCTAGGAAATATATCGCTCTACTATTGTTTCATGCTTTGTTTAATGTGCTTGATATGTTTGATACCCCATTATATTACACGTTCCACTATTGGCTGCCGAATATGAGCATCGGAGATAACGCGTGCATTGGACCAAAGCAAAGGAAAATCTTTATACCCACTTGTCCCCACCTGCAGCGACGGGATGGCCAAGGACGCGGACTCTGCAGTCTACGCAGCGCAGGACGAACTCGCAGTGGGTGCAGACTCTGCATCGTCGATCTTCCATCACCCACCGACACTCGTTCCCACCAGACCCGCATCTCGCACCACGTGTCCGCTTTCGACTCACTGGTATCGCTCATTCCGCCTGCATTCTACATTCCAAAGAAAGAGACAGCAGATGACGACGCGGGCGGACGGTTCGCGCACAACAAGAAGAGGAAGGCCCCGAAGCAGGACGTCAAGGAGGCGACGAAGAAGGCGAAGAGGGCGAGAGTGAGTGGTGACAGTGGGATGGTGGTGGTGAAGACCGGAAAAAAGCTGACATGACACGGTTTTGGTGGCGGTCGATTCAGTTGGATCCCGACAATGTGAAGACTGTGCTGGACATACAAAAGGAGGAGCTCCAGAAGCACAAAGCCTCACCAGAGAACGACGACGGCAGTGATGCTAGCGTGGACTACGAGTCGGCAGACGACATGTCCGATTCGGATGTGGAGGAACACACCGAACCACCCGCTTCCCACAAACCCAACCCGGGCCTTCCCCCGGCCGCGACGCCCTCGGATCTCCGCGCCCGATTGCAAGCCCGCATCGCACAACTCCGTGCAAAACGCAACGCATCTCCCGTGACCGATGCGCGGCACGGATCCCCCGACTCGCACGAGTCTTCGCCACGGTCCAAATATGACCTCATCCAAGCGCGCAGGGCTAAAAAAAAGCAAGAGAAGATGACCAAGAAGATTGAGGCCAAGGAGAGGAAAAAGGAGGGCAAAGGTGGTGCTGGGGTCAAGGGTGTCAAGGTCGAAGGTCCGGTGGCGAAGAATGGAAACGCATCTTCTTCTTCCTCGTCGTCGTCGTCACGCCCAGCCCCCATCGCAGACGACCTCTCATTCGGCGCCCTCACCATTTCCACAACTTCCACTCCCACTCCCTCCTTCAAAAGCACCAAACACAAAACCACGCCAACATCATCCACATCGGCGTCGCAGCAACTAGCCAAACTCGCCGCACAAAAGCTCAAACTCGACCAGATGCGCGAGCGCGGCGAGACGGACAAGGCGGACGCCATCGAGGAGAGAGCCAAGTGGACCAAACTCCAGGCCCTCGCGGAGGGGGAAAAGGTCAAGGATGACACCAAGTTGTTGCACAAGACGGTTAAGAGGGAGCAAAAGGCTAAGCAGAAGAGTCGGAAGCAGTGGTGCGTATTCGTATTGATTGGGGATTTCAGGGGGTTAAATGGTGTGCAGGGCTTGTTGGGATTTTGTGTTCGGTTGGGTGGGGACAACGGGATCAAATGGTCGCACGGAGATCGAAACACCGACACCTGCTCTCTCCCTGACTCACCATTTCGAACCTCTCCAAAACCACGACACTCCATCTCACGTTGCTTCCCCCGCTCTCTTCACCAGGTCTGCCCGCCACACCACCGAAACGCACGACCAAAAAGAGCGGCAAGAAAAACGCCGCGAGAACATCGAGCTGTACCGCAAGAAGGGCGGTGCGGCGGGCAAGGCGCTCAAGGCCGCCACCAAGGCAAAGGCCAAAGCGCAGGGGAAGGTGGGTCCTTGTGCTTTTTGTGGTACGCAATGGAGTCGGTGGTTGATCAACGTGCTGTGATCGGTTAGAAACCCGCCCGGCCGGGGTTCGAAGGAAGCTTCTTGCAGAAACGCGGCAAGGGGGCTGGGTCCAAGTGATGTACATGATGGTGCATGACGTCGGGGCGCGGCCCATGTGCGAGCATTTTGAGTGGACGTACACGTCGAGTGGAAACGTTATGGGTTTATCTATTCCGGTGTGGGACTTTTTGGTTTTGTACATACTTCAATCACACATTGCTTATACCACAAATGGCGCAACACAATACTGCATGGGTAACCCCCGGGTTTGCTTCTAGAGGGAATCGAATGTTCATTCACCCAACGGGCCATGGGAGATCGGTTATCGGCCTCTACTCGTCATCATCATCTTTCCCCGGCGTGTAATCGTCATCCTTGTCCTCCTCGCTCTTCTTCTCGGTCGGCTTCCGCGCAACTTGCTCGTGGGACTTGTTCTGGAACACGTACGACACAACGTCATGCGAGGACTCGTTTAGCACAATATCCGCCACCTGCAGCCCGCCAAAGAAAGCAAAATCAGACATCTTACACACCACCTATCGCCGTGCATCATCTCACCCGACTCAACTCCATCTGACTGATATGATTCCACTGACTCGTATCTGCCGCCGACGCGCCCGCATTGATCTGCCCCTCAGGCGGGCGCACGAGCTGGTGGCCCTTGAAGCACCGCTTGCACTTGAACTGGTCGTGCGTGTCGCAGAGCGTGTCGCCCGTGTACTGGAACAGCTGGCGCAGGTTCTCGAGCGAGAAGTGCCGCTCGACATTTTCTTCTTCGTCCACTACGCATGAGGAGAGGGATTGTTTGTGGGCTTGCCTGGAGGTTTGGTGAGGGCGAATGTGGTGGGAGGGTCCTAACTTCGGATTGTGGGATCGTAAAGAAACCTACCGTTGGAAAATCTTCTCTTCAAGGGTCCCAGTCGCAATGAAACGGTAAATGTAACACGTCTTCGGTTGACCCTCCCTCCATACTCGCGCGAGCGCCTGCGCGTCGTTGGCAGGGTTCCAGTCTTGTGGGCAGTGCAACAAGTGTAAGCGATCACACATCTGGAATGATATCACGAAACCGACAACTCACCTGGATCAAACAGCACCAGCCTGTTCGCGCCAATCAGATTCAGCCCGCAGCCTCCTGCCTTGCTACTCAGGAGGAAGATGAAATCCTGTTTGTTCTCATTATCGTTCAGTTTCTCCACGAGTTTTCCCCTCTTGTTCACTGTCATGCTGCCGTCCAGGCGAAGGCAGCCCCACCGACGTTCACGGCAGAGCCGCTCAAACAGGTCCAGAGTTTGCGTGTAGTTGGAGATCAGTACAATCTTGTCGTCGGTGGTTTTGCGAATCATTGTCAGCATTCGGTCCAGAAGAAGCTTGGGAGGGAAGTCGTGATTCGGAGCTTCAGACCACCTGAGAGCACAACACCAGCAGTACTGGGCTCACCATCTTCCCTGACAGTTCCGTTTGTACCGCCTTCGGGTCGAATCCCGGCGGAAGAGCCTCAGTTAGATCCTGCAGGTCTTTCTCTTCCAAGAGTGCTGGGTGGTTACAAATCTTCTTCAGCACCGTGATAGCCTTCAACGGTTGAGTTCCCGCGGAGCCATCGAGAAGCCGCTTCACAGACTTGGACGTGGCGTAGTGCTGGTAGAGTTGGAGCTGCGCTGGTGTGAGACGGCAGAAGACGACGTGTTCGTACTTGATGGGGACTGTCTTATGATGAGAGGACCAACATATGCAGAAGCGGAGAGAGCAGACCAACTTACGGTACTTTGTGAGAAGCTCAGCCGTTCTCCTGATGATGAATTTATTCGCCACGTCCAAAAGCTCCCGCAATTTCCCCTCACTGGCTTCCCTGTCCTTATCTGAGGCCAAGGCGTCACGACCACGCAAAATGGGCAGCTCGAAGTTCTTCCGAAACTCTTGCCCGGTTCCAAGAAGGCCGGGGTTGGTGAAGTTCAGGAGGGAGAAATACTCTTTGAAGAGAAAGAATAACGTGTGGGTATTGTTAGCCCCGACGGCTTTTCAAAATATTGTCAAGGGGGGAATTACCCGTCAAGTCGTTCTGAATTGGCGTCCCGCTGAGAATGACCCGTCGCTGCGCTTTCAAGCCGTTCAGAGCCTGGTAGGTTTGCGATTCCATATTCTTGAGTCGGTGACCTTCGTCACAGAGCATCAGTCCAATTTCTGCTTTTTGCAGAACCGGAGTATAAATGCGAAGCGACTCGTAGGAGATAATGAGGACTGAATTCCACTTCCTGTTACTGTCTAAAGCTCGCAGCAAAACACAAGCAGGTGACATACTTGGTGCGGCTACAGCGCGGCCTTTGGCGACACACCACTGCTGGAGGTGTTTTGTCAACTCCGCTTTCGACTCCTTGCCGTCACATACCTGCAAACCAAGGCGATAAATGCCTTTAGCACCAAGGTGTACTAAACCGATTCGCGTGACGTACCAGACATGCAGCACGTCCGCTCAGCCATTTTCCGATTTCTTTCGCCCAATTCTTTACCAAACTACTTGGACATGCCACGACAACCTTATCGACCGTCTGCTTTCCGGGGTTAGGCGATTGGCGAAGCAGAGTCCATAACAGAGTGATGCATTGGAGCGTTTTACCCAGACCCTGAAATCATGCACCGCGAAAACAGGTTCTGTGATGTCGGCTTAGGGGACCAACACGGAACCCACCATCTCATCCGCCATAATACATCCGTAGGAGCCTTCCTTTTTGCGACCGGTGGTACACTCGTAAAGGAAACGTACACCTTCAATCTAGTGGTGTCGACGAATCGGAGGTACCTGCAGTGGCTGTTTGAAATACATGTCGACAGGCGAAGCTCACCTGGTGAGGTCTCAAAACCATTCCTAGTCTCGGATCCACGACGACGTGCACTTCTTTCGCAGCAGATCCGCTTGGTTCCTTCAACGCCGAGGATTTCAGTGCAGCAAGTTGTTCGGTGATACTCAGTTGCGGAGGTTCTGAAAGAGAAATCAAACAGGTCACAGATATTCTGGGGTTGAGACTATAGCGTGAGCATTCGTACCATACAAGACAATTGCGCCATCCGCTTCGGGATCGTGTAGTGGTCGATTGTTCAAGAGATTGGATCTGGAGCCCCCCATGTCGAACCAGGTTGTAGTAGGTCCGTATTTAGCCTTGTGAATATATAAGTGACATGGTTTTACCGTACCTCCGGTAACCCAGAGCAGGGGGAGGGTTAAAACGATCATTCTCGTCGACACCCACCCCCTTCCCTGGAAGGAACGATGGCAGACGAAACTTTGAGCCCAGCTTCCCGTCTTCAAGGGATTTTCGTCCAAATGCGGTCACGGGCTTCAAGGCTGATTGGGCCCAGAGCTCACGAAGGGGGACTTTGAGTGCCGGCGCTGGTTTGGTGGCAGGGGCGGACTTGGACCTGGCAGCATTTGCCTTGTCCAATCGGGCTTTCTGTGCTGCAATCTTCTTTCTTTCGAGAGCCTGCGCGTCCGCCTCCTCATCGGCCTCGGTATCGTCCGGATTTGGGTCTTCTTCGTTTGACTCCGGCAACATTCCCGGACCATAGTCCTCGTAGCTTTCGTCATCGCGGTCCCCTTCCAGCCTCCGCCTCTTTGCAGATGGTCCATCGACATCCTCGTCGTTTCCATCGCCCATGTTGGAGCGTTGGCTCGGTTGCCGCGGGGTTGAGGAAGGCAACGATCGCCCCGATGAAGACGAGGACAAGGGGCGCTTCGCCAGAAGGGGCATTTCAAAGAAATTTGTGAGACGAAAGTGAGCCGGTAGAAGGTTTCGTTAATTGTTGGAGGAAAGTGTCGATGCGAAGACAGCATGGCACGAACAGCTGGTTGAAAAATTTTGCTACAACTTGCTACAAGGAAGGGAAACACCCCCTAAAATGGACGGAAAACTTCGATACAGCAACTCAGGACCTAACAGACGGCTCAAGTTGTATTCCTTCTCGGTCCGATGGGTTTTCGAGCCAAGATTGACATATATGGCATTTCGATATTAGTTCAACGTCTTAAGAATTCATATATTGACATGTTGGCCCTTTCTCTCGTCACTGTGAGAATCTGAAGTTCTTCAGATGAGTATTTGACGAGGAAGACGTGTCTGGTTACGGCGTAGCGAAAAGCTTTTCGCTCACAAAGAAATGCTGTAAATTGCGCCCTCCATAGTATTTTCGAGGTCTTTCTTGTCAGTCCACGGTTGTTGGAAGTGTTCTGAAAAAGGGCTCACTCACTGTCTCTGTATGAAATTGCTTGTGCCTCATCCACTAACCATTGCGGCTGACTCCAAACAAAACACGTCCTCGCAGAAGTCAGCTCGTTCCTAGTTGGTACTACTAGTCGCATAAGCAGTAACGTCCCGCTGCTTCAATGCGACCAACACTCTCAAGCAACTGTCACTTCTCTACACAGGTTCCGCGACGCCATCATGCCATTGCTCAACATCGACCCTTGGGTCTGCGCCTCTCCATCATCGGAATCACACTTCGACGCCAACTCCCTCACGTCGTTCGTCTTCCTCACCCTGTACGGTGTTCTCCTCGGCCTCGGCCTCACATCTCTTGTTCAATCCACACTCACCATACAAGCTCGAAAGGCGCTCATCCACGCCGCGCACTTCTGTGGCGGAATCGTATGGACACTCGCAGTGGTAACGTGCGGCGCGCCTTGGACGTTCCCCCTCATCGTCGCGCAAACATACCTGTACGGCTCGGAGCCCTACGATAACGCGCTTTCTCCTCGATTCTGCGCCGTGATAGAGTCGTCGGGGAAGCGGATTGACCGGTACTGGGCGATATCTTCGATCGTGATGCACGCGTGGTTCATGGAGGCGCAGCGGTAATTTTCACAGGCGTAGCGCCCCGACCGACCTATATCTGGTTCGCCATCGCGGGGTTCCAGTCCAGTCACTTGGCGCGAGCATTTTCATACAACCACTGCGACAAGCTCGCCAGCGGCATCGAAATTCTCGTATGCATCCTCGTGGGACTATGCGTGGCTGTCGAGATCGCGTTCGAAGGCGCCAGAGTGGTCGTGCTGGTGTGGTGGGTGGTCAGTGCGGTGGAGCGGTGCACACATCTTCCTTCGGCGATCGTGGGCGACGCGGGATGGATGCGCAGCTACGAACTTTGAGAGGCGCTTGAAAGAAAGGAGACGCCGGACGTAATGGAGGGCGTAGTGGAGGAAAGCTCAGAGAAGAAGAATGAAAACGTTTCCGAATCTGCTGACACGATGGTGTGAACTATTGCTCGTGATGTGTAATGTCACTTGGTGGTCACAGCGAACGTAAATACAGATTCACAATGTTATCACTAATTTCCGCCATTTGCTTTTTCAAAAGTGAAAGTGATGATGTTGGTGTTGATGATGGTCCCCAGCCCAGTGGCCACTGAGATAGCAACGCCAGCGCTGCCTCAACCGATTCCCCTTGCCCGTTGCCACATCCAACCCTCCCGTATCCACCAGCTTCACCGACCCGCGTTCTCTCCAAATGTACTCGCGCCCCAAACCGATCTCAAACCCTCGCCCGCCTTCACAAACCCTCCCCTCAAAAGTCCCAGCTACCGAGCCCGGCCTATTCTCCACCATACCACTCATGTCCGCCGCGAGATCGCGCCCAGCCGCGAAATTCGGATACCCTCCAGTCTCGTCCCCGCAAAGCGTATTGTTGAGGATCGCCATCCTCCACTGCTCGCTCGAATCCTCACTCCACGACACATCCCCAGCCCATGCCGAGCTCTCGGAATCAGCCATTTGGAAGTTGACAAGCTCGGCGGCATCGGCGACGAAGGGGATGTGGGAGAGTTGCTGTCCGGTCTTTTGAATGACAAAAACGAAGAATAGCAAAGAAAAAACCGGTAGAGAGCACTCACCACGTCGTTTAATCCCTCCCACACAGTTCCATCCCACACCGCATTACCGACGGCGTTAGCGCCAGTATCGTACACCTCGGTGGCGGCAGGTACCTGATGGTGATCGTGTCAGAGGGAGCGGTCGCGGGGGGGATCTGCGGAGTGTCTACGGGGAAGGCCGGGGGGCACGCAGGCGGCGTGCAGGTAACGAGTATGGATGAAACACGGGGTACGAGTACGAGACGGGCAGTCACACCGAGTGACCAGGGGGTGACGACGGGGGGGTTCCGAAGCAGAGCTAGTTTTGGGTAGAGCTGAGCTTCCTTTGTAACAGATACAAAGTCGTTTATAAATCGCCTAAATTCTAATTTACGCTATGTCTAATCCGCTTATGAGAGGTGGTTGCGTGTGATTTCGTTGACGTGTCGGTGTGTAGAGGGTGGCCTCAGCGGAATCGGACTCAGCAACCTGCCAGGTGCGCCCAAGCCCCTCGCAATCGGACACAGCGACCCATGAGTTGACGTAGGGGTCGAACCCGGTCTATCCATGCCGATGGGAAAGGATTTGCGGAATCCCAGGCGCGGTCGACACACCGTCATGGGAGTGACCAAAGAGGGGGACTCCAACAAGCTCATCTCATACCATAGCGGAATCTCCCATCTTGTCTACGCCAAGCACTTCCACTACTACAGAACGCTCGCCCGCTGGAGACGTTGTCACTGGGGCCAATGCAACTACGGGTTCCGGCAATTCTTCACCAAACCTTGGACTTATCGTTGGAGAGGTTGCTGGAGTTGTGGGAGCACTTCTCGTCGCAATTGTACTTGTGATAGTGGTGCGGAAGTCTTCTCAAAAGAACACAAACGTCGAAACCCAAAGTGAGTACTTACTTTGGCCATGTTAACAATCGACCTGACCATGACCCACTCCGCATTCGATATAAAGACTCCGACGCAGCTAGTACCTCCCAAACAACCTCTCGCTCCCTTTTAAGGCCGGCTCCGTCGTTATTCCCCACCAGCTTCTCGCTCCCTTTCCAAGGCCGGCTCCCTCGTTTACACAACCGCCGTAGCATCCCTCGCAGACATCCCATCACACGGCGCGAACTCATGGACCACAACCGCCCCAGTTCCGCTGCAACTCTCTTCAGTGACTTTGCCCGCATCAGCCAAACACAACGAGTCCGCGTCGTTTCAGTACCCTTCTGAGTCCGTCACTTCTGGCAGACTCACCCAGGCAAGCATGGATAAAAGCTTGTCGGTGGAGCAGGGGCAGATGGAGGGCACGACGCACTAAGTGTTGGATAAGGTGAGTGCCTTGCCGCTTGATAGGTGGGAATGACAAGGTGCATATCTGAGTTCTGACCCTTTACATCGTCACATATGTCCACAGTTACTCGGCGCCACGCTGGGCACTTGACCTCACTGGGCGTTTTCTTACCTTGCCGGAGCGGCATATGCAAATTTGTCTCAATTGAATCTACCAGAGCCAAATCCTGCGTGTGTGGTCATTAGCGACGTGAGTCCAACCTCATTAGAATCGATGATCCTGTACTACTGTAACCCTCTGAATAACTTTGTTTCTTGTTTGTTCATGTCTACTTTGCCTGGCCCGCCACACTTACTGTGGTTTTCCAAGTACGTCACTGGTAACCCTGACGAACTAACTGTCAATCATAGGGGCGCAGCTGCAGCTTCACACAGTGTACAGAAGCGGATGGGGTTTCGCTACTGCTCTTACAGCAGGAACGTCTGGAATGTTGCCACTGTAAGTTGATGATGTGCGAGAGGATTATATGAAGATGACAACGGTATGAGCGGTAGTGCTGACACGTTGGCCTTTTTGCAATGCAGCGAATACCTGGAAATTGAGTTGCGACTGCCGACAAATCATCTCCCCCTTCACACGGGCAGCGACATGGCGCCCAATTCATGACGCTTCGAGTCATTGTCGATCAACGTGCCATCTAAACTCTCGTCCAGACCAGGATGGGCGCAACCCGAAGCGGCGGTATTCGGGAGTGGTGGATGGAGTGCAGTCGGGAGTATGGTACCGCAAATCGGGTCGGCGCCTGTATATAGCGAAGAGATAAACCCAGCGGAAGTGTGAAGACTTGTCGTGAAGATCAGAGATTTGGATGTGTGAGGTCCTGCGGCCCACGCAACATTGAAGCAGGTATAACAAAATTGCCCACAAAGACAATTCAAACGTGGAGTCGCACTTACATCTGCCGTATCCATCAAATTCCTAGACACCTCTCTCCTCTCCGACCCCCCTGACCGTCCCAACCACATCTCCATCAATCTCGAGCAATGTCACCCCCTTCTTTCTCCCTTTCTCTCGCCCCCACCGAGATCGCCCGCAGCACCGACCACATCGTGGCTCTCCTGCGCTCTGCAGGCGACGCAGTCATATCCTCTGTCTCCTCGCACCAAACACCGAAGGCTTCCACTCTCCTTTCTTCCTTCTACCGCCCCCAAGACACTGCATCGGCACTGCAGCACAAAGTCACGTTCCCCTCAATGGTCTCTTCTGACGCGGCAGTCCGCTCAGCTTCCGTGAAGGCGAAGAAAACACTCGCAGACGCGTGGGCCGAACCATTCGCTCGCCCGGACGTGTACCGCGCGCTCAAATCTGCAGACGCCTCATCCCTCTCACCCACGGACGCCACGCTTTACAAGCGCACCCTGGCACTGTTCGAGCGGACGGGGTCGGCCCTGTCTGACGCAGATCGTGCAAAGTTCCTGGACCTCAAGGCCAAAATCTCGGCCCTCGAGCTCGAATTCCAGACCAACATCAACGAGGACTCCACGGAACTATGGTTTTCTGAAACTGACCTCGCTGGCGCCCCTGCGGACTGGATCGCCGGTCTTCCAACTGACACCTCCCGACCCGGACTTCGCAAAGTTTCGATGAAGGCACCCGATGTGACGAGTGTGCTCCAATTTGTGAACTCCCCCTCTACACGCCGCGCCGTCTCGGCTGCTTACAACTCACGCTGCGTCTCTTCAAACCTTCCTGTCCTAGTGCGACTCCTCGGGGCACGCCACGACGCGGCTCGGATCCTGGGGTACGATTGTTGGGCGGACTACCGTCTTTCGGCATGCATGGCACGTACGAGTCCGGCAGTCATTGTCTTTCTCATGCGCGTGCTTGATGGAGTCAAGAAGAGGCGCGAGAGTGATTTGGAAGCAGTGAGGGAGCTCAAGGCCAAGACAGAGGGAACTGCTTTGGAGGAGACGAGGGTGGAGGTGTACGATGTACCGTACTACGAGAGCAAGCTTCGCCAGGCCTTGTACGGCGTTGATGATGATGCTGTCCGCGCGTACTTTCCTACTTCGCGTGTCGTGGCTGGTGTGTTAAAGATGTACGTTGTCTATTTTCCCAGAGATCGTATGGGTGGTGGAGTTTCACTGATGCTGATCCAAAATATGCACTTGACGAAGCTACGAAGACGTCTTCCGCCTCAAATTCACACCTGTCACCGACCGATCGCTGGTCTGGAATGACGAAGTACAGTATTACCGCGTCAATGAGCGATCCGAGTCTTCGGATGTGGAGGGGGAACTGGTTGGGTAGTGAGTTTATCTTCTCTTCCTGGATTCTGCAACAACCGAATACGTAATTGTCACTGCCTCAAAGCTTCGCACTTGACATGCACCCGCGTCCTGGCAAGTACTCACACCAATGTGTCGTACCTCTCGTTCCGTCGCTCTCTGGCGACGTGCCTGTTGCGTGCAATGTTGGGAACTTGGCACGCCCTGGGAAGGATGGCGAGGGCGTGATGCGGCATGCCGAGGTGCGGACGTTTTTCCATGAGTGAGTTTTGGTTGGGTGGGAAAGGGAGTGAAGGAGATGAGCGCACTTACCAATTACGCAACAGGTTTGGACACATCCTGCACCATGTCTGCACCCGGTCGGAGCACTACTTGGGGAGCTGGACATGGAGTGTTAATCCGTGAGTTATCTTCTGCTCATTGTCTCGATCCGTTGGGTTGTCCGTTCAACAATTCCGGCTTCCTCTCCCGATCGGCCGGCCGCTGCGACCGCCCACCTTAATTCCAAACGTCCACGGCTACCAACCGTTTCCAAACATTTCCATATTTGCTCCTCACTTGCAGCTATCCCGGTGGAGTGGAACTCGACTACCTCGAAACTCCGTCCCAAACCCTCGAAAACTTCCTTTGGCAACCATCCATCCTGCGTCTTCTCTCCTCGCACCACACGACCTCCGCTCCTCTCCCCGAACCGCTCATCACTGGCCTGTCGCGGTCGCGAAACATCATGTCGGGGTACCACTACTCCCGCCAGATCTTTTTATCGCTGTGGGACATGGAAGTGCATTCGCGCGCGTGGAAGTGGGAGACTGAGGTGGATGTGAAGAGCGGTGTGGAGGAGTTGAAGAAGAGTTTTGAGAAGGGGTGGAGGGAGAGTACGGGCATGGATGTGGTCGAGGGGACAATGATGGCTGCGAGCTGGTGAGTCGAGGTGACGGCGCCGTTGATAATGTGTCGTTGTGAAATGAAATTTGGGTAACAGGTACCACCCCGCGATGGGATACGACGCTGGATATTATTCTTACTTATGGGCTGAGGTGAGTTGTCGGGTTCAATTTCCTCGCTTTCTGATAAAACAGTCCTTATTTACAATCCCCCGTGCGAATAACATTCTCACACCAACCTAGGTCTACGCCCATGACGTATTTTCCATCTTTGCCTCATCTCCTCAGTCGTGCCTGGACGCCGACACCGGCGCGCGGTACCGTTCTGCACTGCTTCAACCGGGCGCAACGCGTGACGCGGAGGACATGCTGAGAGAGTTTTTAGGAAGGGAGCCGAACGAGGAGGCGTTTTTGAGGGAGATTATGGCAGAATGAAGTCTCGGTAGTTGGAATATCATCGTATCAAACCCCCGCCGGAAATGCGTCCGTACAGTGCGAGCGCGCACGACGACGAGACAACTAGACTTATAAAACGTTGTTCATTGAATGCCAAAACCCTGTTGTGGCAGTTGTTCGAGCAACGGAACGGACCAACCCAAAACTAAAATTCAATCCACCACCACCTGCGGCGAACGGACCCATCGCCACCAGCATTTCCAAACAGCTCAGTCTTGGCGATTTTCCAACCGAGGCGCTCCTGTCCTTGGCATGCACTTCCCTCTGCGAGATACAATCATCCTCAGTAGAGCTAGCTCCCACCTGCGCGATGTTTTGGCATCCACGATCTTCCGTACCGTCAGAGTGACAAATTTGGGTGGACTCGATGCCCGAATCCTCGAACGCTTCTCGGTAGCACACGGGGGTTGCGTTCAACACATTCGATTACAGTGTTTCCTCTTCCCGAACCGAGAAGAGGCTCTCGCTGTCGAGAATGCGTCCGACAGTGGTGCGTTGTGGTAACGAGTCCTATTATCTTTCGGCAGTTCAATGCTGGGGCGGATCAGGCCGCGTACGATCGGCTCATGGAACTGGCGAACACGAACGCTGCTCAGGTTTCGTGATGCATTGCTTCACATTCCAGAGTTTTCGTGATTTGGTGCTCTAGTGATCTTCACCATGCGCCGTAATAGAACCATTTTCAAACCCCATGTAGCAGCTGAATATTCACATATGACGTTATGTTGGCAAGTCCTTCAGTTTTAACGCTCACACCCGCCCGCGCATACGTGTTCATGGCTGCAAATAAACCTATATTCCGTTGACTCAACCACAGACGTGCTCGGCGTCCCAGGTGAACTGGGTGCACCGTGTCCTTCGGTGCTAACCCTAATCGAAACAAAACATCAACCCTTGGACAGAATCTCCGCAATTCAACCAACCCGGCGTACCCTCGCGTCGATGCTTTGGGCCACACTACCCGTGAACAGCGTGTGTGCGCACCACCGCCTGTACAAGTGCGAACACCGGGAGGAATCAGCGGTGCGGCGTATCTATACATGGAGTGACACCGCACAGATGCCTAACCAACCTCGCACAACAGTCCAATGCTGGTGCATCGTCACGTACAAGGTCTTTGACAGCACTTACATGCACGGCCGCCACTACCCGCCAAGGGGGACACGCGAATGCGCCCGCCGAAAGGAGTGCCCGCCGCCGGCATCATATCGACGCCCAAAACAGCAGTATTTCGGGTTCAAACGACATGCACGAGGACTTGGCAGCGTATTGTGCTTCTAACCGGTGCAGCGTTCGTGCAGAGGCATGGAATGGGATGTTGGGTGGCAATAGGGCAAGAGGCAACAGCACCGGCCGGGTCTTGGCACGGTCACCCAGAGGCTATGTTTTCCCTTGGTGAAAAATCCAAGGTACACTTTTATATTACATTGTCACCATACACACACAGTACATTATTTCCAAAGTCAAAGCACTCTTGGTATCCGAAATTTCAAATCTCGTCCACTTCCGACACTCCGTCACGATTATCCAATAGCTCCCTCCAATTTCGACATCCACAATCCGACAACCAGGCGTCCGGAAAAGGATGGCGATGAGGCACACGCTGTGCCGGGTCCCGCCCTGACCCGTCCCTTGATTTTATGGTCACGCACCCCCTGCACAGATACTTCGCACTCCAGCCCCGCCCACGTCTGTCTTTGTTTCCCTTCGCCGCTTCTTCTCCGCTGTCTCCCATCCGCCCTCATCACCCGCCCGCCGCCTACCCCCGCAGGACCCATCCAACCCCGCACTCGAACCCCTCGACGGCGCCAAACCATTCATGGTCCTGAGCCTGCAGGTACGAAAGGTCGACGTGGTACCCGAGCTTGTCGACAAAACTCGCCGACCGGACCGGGTCGAGTTGTGGGCGCCCCGGAGCAGGTGGGTGGAGCGAGGATTCGATAAGAGGAGGGATGCGCGTGGGCGCCGGAAGTGTTTCGAACACGTGGATCGAGAGCGTGCTGTCTCCAGAGGCGATGGCGACGAGGAACCCTCCCGGCGTTCGGGTGACGCGTGGGGGAGGGGCGGGCGGGTCGAAAATGTCCGCGACGCCCACTACGTCCTCTGCGGCGCCACCCTCTCCCAGGACGTTTCGACACGCTTCCGGGTCAAGCACCCGCGAGAAGATGTGTGGCGGGACGGACGCGGGCCAGGTCGACGCGCGCAGGCAGGGTCGCGGTGAATGCATCAGGCCCGGGTTGATTGCGAAACTGCATCTGTGACGGAGGGGGCAGAAGGGTTTGTGAGAAAGGGTGGCCGGGTAGCGAACGAAACAGGAAAAGGAGGGGAGGTTTTCGTGTTAACATATGCGCCCATACGTTGAACAGAAGAGGGAGAGAAATGTAAACCCCGCCTGGGTCCCAACGTCCAGGGGCTCGCGGCACGTCCTAGTCCACAAGATCCGCCAGATAAGAGTCCCAGCCCACACCGCGGTGCCTTGCACACACCATCCCAACTGTTTCAATCTCGGCTCGCCCCAATCACCCAAACGACACGCGCTCCCCCTCGGCGGCGGCTGATCCCCTCGCTCACCCCAGTCCGCCACCCCCAAACAACAAAACAACAATACCCACATATGCCTCTGCACGAAATCAAACACGCCGCCCCTCACAATCCACCGCTCATTATCATCCACGGGCTCCATCGCCTTCCTCTTCTCCTCCTTTTCCTCCTCCGTCTCCTTCCTTCCCTCCTCCTCCCTTCCCTTCCCCAGCTCCTGCTCACCTGCTCCATCCTCACGCACGGCATACCGGACCCTCCAACCCTTCATCGGCCCATCCGCCCCGTCGACGCCCACACACCGCAGCGTGATGCGGCGGGTGAAGAGCATGGAGGAGTAGGACGGGTGGATGGGCGCGGGTGGGATCGGGTATGTGGAGGGGGAAGTGGCGATTTGGTGGATTGGGCGGCGGCGGTGCTGCGCGTGCGCGGGGCCGGGTGTTGGCGCGGGCGCGCCGGGCGTGGTGGTGGTGGCGGGAGTTGTGGGCGGCGTTTGGAAAGGGAAAGGCGGGTTCGCGTTTACAGGGAAGGCGTTGTGTGGAGTCGTGTGCGTGTGCGTGTTTGGAGGAGGAGGAGTAGGAAACGGTTGTGTCGGATTCGGTATCCCAGGACCCATTGCGCCCCACTGCGGTGTGTTCATCTGTGCAGCCGTATACGTATGCGTGACGTTGTTGACTGCGTTGAAATCGAACCCAGCGGCGGCGCCCCACCCTGGGTGTCCCTGTCCCAGCACGCCAGGACCGGACGAAATGACGTTCTGCGCCAGCGTCTGCCACTCTGGCGTCGGTGGTGTGAAGAGTGGGTAGACGTGCTGCAAGTGCGCCTGCATGGAGGAGAGATGTGAGGAGAGAGGTGGGATCGCGGCGTGCGGCGAGACCGAGTGCGGGAGTGGGTGCGTGTGCTGGTTGGAATGAGTGGCGAGGGTCGTCGGGTGGTTGTTGTGGGAGGAGAAGGAGGTGACGGCTGTGTGTGTTGCATTGACGGGTTGTGGTCCCGCCGTCTGTGCACCACCCGGCGTCGCGCCCGGCGTCGCCTGTCCCAGTCCGTGCACCTGCACCCGCGTCTGCGCCAATAAATTCCCACCAGTCGTCGCGTGCGCCGCTCTGGCCTGCCCGCGCGGGTCCCTCAACTGAGGGTTCATGCGTGAGGTTCCAATGACGTTCCACTCCCTGAGCAAATACTGCCTCCTGGACTCTATCGCCGGGTTGAACGGGAACGAGTCCGCGAAGGGCACATGGAACAGTATGGTTGAGGTTCGTAAGGCGCGGAGGAGGGCCCGAGTACCGGCGGAACAGAAGACACGCGACACGAGCCGCGCACGCAGGATGAGGTGCGCGGGCAGACGGGTCAGGATTTCGTACCAGACCTCGGCGGGGAGACATGGTGGTATGGATGTAGCGGCGTCGACGTCCATTCTGTCAGGGGAAGGAGAACCCACCCGCGGCGGCGGAGGGGATTTCGCCGGGTCTTGCACCGAGTGTGCGCTTTCCCCGAGCCCTCCCACAGGAATACCGGCCCCACTCCCGCCCCTGCTCCTACTCCCGCCCCTCCTCCCACGTGCGCTATCGGATTGTCGCCGTCCGCGTTCGCTCTTGACATCCCGACCGGCGTCGTCGCCGCAGCGTCTTGACACAGGCGTTTCGCCGCTCGCCACCTCTGTGACGTCGTCGTGTGCCTTGCGCTTCCTGTCTGCGCCGTCTCGTGTGGTTCCGCTCATTGTCTGGATGTTTTTCCAACGTTGGTGCGTCGGCAGTGTTCCCTGTCCACAATCTCCCAGGGAGTGAGTCCCGGTCGCAATGCACGCGCACTCTATTTCACGCCTCGTGCGGTTGTCGCGTCCGGCAGCGGCGTTGGCGGCGGTGGAGGTCGCTGCTGACGGGTGTTGGGTATTGGAGGGGCGATGCTTGAGGCCCCAAGTCCAATCGGTTTTTCTGCACACATGGGACATCACATGCCCCATCCATCGGAACACACTGCTGCACTCGCATCATGCAATCGCACCCACGATTTAGTCCGATTCGTCTTTCTCGCCGTGTGTCCACTTTTTCTGTAGACAAGTTTGTTGATTGGGTGGTGGTGGCGCAGTCTTCCACAGGGACGGGATCCAATTTCCACCGTGGTTCCACAACGCGACAAACCCAGCCGAAAAAGCAACGCCCAGCCGAAAAAGCAACGCCCAGTCGAAAAAGTAACGCCCGGTCGATGCAATTCGTCGCAACTCTTCGAATCCCGTCCGCGCCCGTGTCGCAGCGGTTGTCCCACCAAGCAGAAAACACTTTCGGTAAAATCTCCGGAATTTCGATGCAGGTCTCGACCGCTCGCATCTTCCGCTTCTCCTGACTCGCTCGACCCACAAAGATGCAATTATAGCACCACCCGTCATTTTTTACCCCCCTGGTAGCGTCGCCGTGCACTGCACACGATCGAGCAGTGCGGAGTGTCACCCAGAGTGTTCCAAAATTCCCGAGGTTCTTACTTCATTTAACAAATATATTTCCATCCATTCATCACCAGAATATTAGTGAATTGCACCAATAAATTTGCCGCCAAAAAACCAGTGCAGCCCGGGACCCACTGCCCACTCCCTCGCCAAAGCAAACACTCGAGCGGTACTGTTCCCGCACGAGAGATCGAAGCATGCGCGCCTCGTCTCGCGTCAGGGTGCATGTCGCCACATCATGTCAACATCACTTATATGTACTTCCTCCACTCCTCATGCGTACCTCCGCGGGATCACAACGACGCACAGCACACGACACGCCACGACACGCTCCTGCCCTGCCCCTGCCCCATTTACATTCACGCCTTGAACAGCCTTACGACCCCGTCCTCGGCCGCCACAGCCATCACGTTCTGGAACGGGTGGTGGGCAGCCGCCACGAGTTCAGTTTCAGAGACCTGGAGGTCGTGGGTTGTGGGTTGTGGGTCGTGTCATGGGTGGATTTTGTCGAATGCAACAAAAAAAAAAAAAAAAAGGTGGGAAAAGGTTCCTTGAGATCCATGTGTGCGAGCCTGGCTGTGCCCCCGCGGCCGGCTTGGCATTTCCCACTCCTTTGGGGCCTCCACATGCATCTCCTCATCGGCCATGTCGATCGGCCGAGGAAAAACAAGGGCTGGTTTGCACGTGTTATCGACCGTCGCCGACGTATTATACGCCTTTGTCCTTCCATTTCCCATTCTCTAGGGACGTCCATTTGCATTTGCATCCCCGGCCCCATCCATCGTCGAGGAAAGTAGAGTTTGGTGGCGCGTGTCGTCGATGCTTGGCTGTGCCCTGTCCCGGTGGATTACCCTACCTATTCCCGTTCTTTGGAGTCCACATGCATCGCTATTCCAGTCCGTCGTCCAAGGAAAGAACATGTTCGGTTGTCATCGTTATCGTTATCGTCGACGATTATGAGCATCGCTCCTATGCCTTGTGCTCCGCTCCCTTGCCCTTCCCTTTCCCATTCCCATTCCTTGGGGAAAGCGCCCATGCATCCCAGGCCCCATCGATCGTCCGTCGTCCAAGGAAAGAAAACGCTGGCTATACGTATGTAGCATCTTCCACGGTGATAAGCGTCGTTGTGCCCTGTCCGTTGCCATGACCTTCCCATTCCTGTACCCTATTCCCCATTTTACCGTTCCCCTTCCCGATTCCCACTCCCCAACCACACACCCACCTTATCACCCCCCACCCTACACTGCCTCCCGCCGCCCACATCAAACGTATACACTCTCCGGTCGTCCGCGACGCAGTGCAGAAGTTCGCCGCGGGGGCTGCATACGGTAATCACGAAGTCCGGTGTCGGTGTGCCGGCGGTGGGTGGGGGGTGGAAGGCGCGGATGAGCTGGGGTCGGGTGGAGGAGAGGTGGGTTGTAGGTGGGTGGTGGGGTGACGAGAATGGATGGGTGGTGGTTGGTGTAGGGGGAGGTATGGCCGTGGATTGTCGGTGGTGTTCGGTGTAGTCATAGGCACGTAGGGTAGGATCGACACGGTGGAGGCGGGTACGATGATAGGTTGAACGATGGGCGGGTAATAGTCGGGAGAGGTCGTCGTAGATGCGTAGGTACGTGGATCGCCGGGTGTACAGTTGAACACAAAAGTGAATGTCCAACCAAAAGATCGTCCATGAGCATGAGGTTGCCCTTGTGTGGGGTGGAGGATGGTGTTGTGTGTGTGTTGGGGTTTGTGGTGGAAGGAGGTTGGGAACCCAAGGGCGAAGAGAAAGGATGGTAGTACCCACCTCGAGCTGATACTGCAGGTCTTTCCGTAGCTTCCCCGCCATGTAATTGTACACCTCGATGATCCCGTCAACTCCGCCAGTGATCAGGTACTGACCGTCGGGGTAGAAGGCGATAGATTCGGGGTGTTGCTTCTCGCGAGAACTGCAACATTCCATTCAGCCTTCGTTGTCCTTGCCTTCCCTCCAACCCACCATCCAAAGCACACGCACACGAACCTTGATAGAATTATAACACAGCCCAGGCACAGCGTCCTCCTCGGCGCGCTGCGTGGGTGCCGTGCCGCGGAACAGATCATATGCAGTTTCGGGGGTATCAGGCCCACGGGGATGTCGCCGCGGAGGTTAGGAAGAGGTGAGAGTTGGAAGGGGGAATTGGAACACCGTCCAATCGTTTGAATTCATTGAGATATATGCGAGCAGTATTGACGAGAGTCTTCTTCGCGATGGCAAGCTCCAATACAGCGAATTGAAATGCTCAAGTGCGCAATTTGCGTCCCCTGTCAACAACTCACCTTGGGCAATCAATTGCCGCCACCTCTGCTTACTCGAATCCTCTCCATATGCCTCCCTCTCATCAAAAAACGTCTTAGACAGCAAATGTTCCAAGTCGAGGTACCGCTCCGGCTGGTTGTCCTTGTGGACCTGCATGGGCTCAGTCTGGCGCAACAGAGACCGCGCCGCGGCGGTCTCGCGCATCTCGACGGAGCTCCAAGACGATCTGCTCGTACAGGTCCACGAGCTTTTTTGGGGGCAGGGTGAGCTGGGTGGTTTTCAGAACTGACTCCCAGTCCCCGGAGAGGATGGAGGAGGAGAAGGATTCGACGCTGTCGACGGTGTTGAGGTGGATGGTGCGTTCTTCTTGCAGAGTGCGCAGGGTGCGGAGGAGGTTGTTTTCTTTCAAAAATTGCTCGATCAGACGAATCACGTTGCTGGATTCGATTTCGAGAGAGGTCATGGCGGTGGCGGGAAGTTGGGAGGGAAGAGGGGAAGAGAAGGGCGGAGATGCCGAAAGGTGGCGAAAAAAAGGAGGTTACCGGGGGTTGGAGGAGACGAAAATGGGGTTTTGAGCGGAGTAAAAATTCCTGGCTCTTTAGTACACTACACTTTACTTTGCCTGTCAGAAACTTATGCGTGGAACGTCACAAATACTTCAGAGAATCTGTTTATGACAGAGAGAACGCTATGTATGCAGTGCTGAAAATCGTGGATCGTCGCCAATCGTCGTACGTCCGTTTGTCGGCTCATCACATTTCAACACGGAAAGACAGCCTTGATGATACGTTGAAACCGTTCGTCCTTTCGCGTGGACCGCATGGAGGGGCAAGGCTTTCGGCACGTAGGACAGACTTTCTCCTTTCTGGCGTGACATGTAGTGTTTTGGAATATTGACACGCGTTTTTGGAACCACGTCCCAGTTTCTACTCACGCGCGGAGAGATGGTTGGACAAGCACGCTTTACAAAATCTGTGAAGACACTGGTATAGACAATCGATGAGTTTCTCGACGCTCTCGGCTCAGCCCTTTGACGTGATCACATACTGCAGTCGTCGCCACGCAATCATTCATCACGTCGAGACATATGGGGCATTGGAAACTCTTCTCCAGCTTCGACATGGGTAGAGTGACACGTTGGTCACCCTCCTCCGGGAAGGCGACGGGGTCTCGGGCGAGTTCATAGGTGGAGAGATGACTGAGTGCTAGACACGTCGATCGACGAGGAAGGTTAGGAGCACGTCATTTGAAACATGACGCATAGAGAATCATGAGCTCACCATTTACTTCGACACCTTTGGGCCGGTAGGGATGCTCCTATGATCGAAAAGGGACGAGTTGGTCGAGTTGGTGATCATCCCATTACAAGTTGAAACATGTGACTGCCACACATACTTTCGACCAGACTCGACCAGATGACATTGCGAATGACTCTTGGCACCGACTGCTTTCGTAGTCTCCCGGAGCACAGGGAGATTGAATCACCGCTCAAGTGTGACCTGAGCACATCGGTATTACTGCCAAGCATCCCAAAATGGGGGGATGGTCGTCGAAATTGGAAGTGGAGGGGAAGGTGAGTCTCACTCTATCGCGTTACTCTCACTGGAATCTTAGCTGAGTGTTAATTCTCGCAACATGTTGCCCTCAATATTCTCCCGCTCGATTCCATGTAAAACAGCACGCCTACATTACTGGGGGGTCTGAAGGACTTGGTCTTGAACTCGCGAAGAATCTGGCTGCTCGTGGTGCCCATGTTACCGTTGTGTCGGTAAGCAAGGCACGATATATGCAAGGGTGGTTCTCTCGATAAACCATCACTCTTTTCCCCCGTCGGACTCACCCGCACTAATAGAGGTCGGAGAAGAAGCTCCTAAAAGCTATTCAAGAGATCAAGGTGACCACTGAAACGATGCTGACAGGACCTGCAAGCACCATTTATGTTTTGAATCCTCATTTCTGTACATTGGTCTTCACTCCGGTAGGCAGCGGCACTCTCTGAAGACCAAAAGATACAGTTCTTTGCAGCGGACGTCTCGTCCAACGAGGAATCAAAAGCCGCCCTGAGCAAGGCTGTTGATGCTGCTGGTGTCCCCTACTTCGTGTTCCCTTGCGCAGGTGCTCTTCCTACTATCGCAACACAATTCATTTCTCCACGCTTACTTTTTTTGCTTTGGAAAGGTCTTGCTCGTCCAGGATACTTCCTCGAAGAGGACCACATCGCAATCCATGAGCACGCCATGAGGGTGAACTACCTCGGTACTTTGTACACCGTACACGTGAGCGTGGACTGAAATCAGCTTCGCACTTGAAACGTGGAGCTGTCATCATGATTTGACTCGTAGGCGGCGGCAAGGCTCATGGCCTTTAACGGAGTTCGAGGCCACATCGCGTGCATTGGCTCGGTCATCTCCATGGTGTCGTTCATTGGATACGGCAGCTATGCTCCGTCAAAGGCGGCTTTGAGATGTGAGTTAATTTGTTTGAACTGTTGAGGTTACCCAACCCTCACCAGATTCATGCGTTGCGGAAGCGCTCGCCGAGACACTCCGGAACGAATTGAAGCCCTACGGGATAAAGATTCATCTTTTCCGTGAGTCCATAACCCCGCCACCAAGAATAACTTCGCACGCGAACCCTCAACCTCACTCGTTCTCATGTTAATTACCGACGTACCTATTTTCATCCGACCACGTCCCTGCCACCTTGACGTCATGTTCACTAATCTTCCCCCCAGTCCCTGCCGGAATCGACAGCCCCGGTCTCGTCGAGGAGAACAAAACCAAGCCCAAGCCGACCGAACTCCTCGAAGCCGGGGACGTACCGCAAAAGCCCGATGTCGTTGCCAAATTACTCCTCAAGGGAATCCAGCGCGGTCAGTACGCTATCACGACCGATATACAGGGAGAGGTGTTCAGGGCGAGCACAGCCGGTGAGCGTTGTGTCCACGACGGAAAAAGAAAAGTGCTGGATTGACTGCAACAAACGTGCCTTGGTAGGAACGACGCCGTGGAATAACTACCTCTACGACTGGCTTTTTGCAATTATTGCAATGGTAAGCTGTTCACCGTGTCAAAGGCGCTGGCCAACGGTACTTCTCCGAGCATGGCAACCTTAACGGGAAATTCCGTCTCCCAACAGATCGCCTTCACCTTTGTCCGCTTGCAGGGTGATAGTTATGCAGTGAAATACCCGTACCCGTTGCTTCTACCAGTTCCCGAGAAGAACGGTTCGAACACTTCCGAAGAGACGGTACAGCAGACGGAAAATCCTACTGAGAAGTGATGAAAGCTTTCAGTTTGTTACTGCAGTGATTTATATCATACTTTTGACTGTATCCTGTTATGAGTACAGAATTGTACGTTCACCTAATTCACCCAATCGAAGTTGTCATGCCTGTTTCTTTCGTCACGCCTGCGGGGACCCACGTCAGTGACTGCGGGTACTACAAGTCGGAGGACTCGTCGCACACCTACGGCGAGCATTAATGCGCGATCGGCTTCGGGCGATGCTGGTTCATTCTGGCCCACCGGACCAGCAATCGATGGCAGAGGATGGGAGAAAGGTGTTTATGAAATCGGAGCTTATGTATGCTCACTGGGGATCAACCATAAGCTTCAAACTCGGACTCGTTGAATTTGTCAGGGCTCCCATGGACACATTTTTCTATGCTGAAGGACTTACTTGTCGTTTTCTCGGCAGGAATGTGGGCTCACCAGCTCAGTTGCCAAGTAAGAACGGGAGGAACCTCTGAGATGAAAGAACGGACTCACCGGCCCTGAAATACATTGCGCCAGAACTACCAAGGACTCATCGACCATGGTTGGAGACGGTCTGGAAAGTACCTGTACAAGCCGAAGTTGCGGAAGAGGTAGTCGCCCGCATCTTTTTGCTGAACATTGATCAATTCCTCACCATCAAGTTTGTCAATTCACCGGCACACGAATCTCATAGCTCTGTCCACAATACACCATCCGTCTCGACACCACAGAGGTCATGTCCAGAGAAGTCGTTTCACAAGTCGACTTAACAGAGCATATTTTGACTGTTGAGACTACCTCCGAAGGGAAACCCGCCGCAGCTCTATCGTCCGCACAAACGAAGGCGTCTCACCGAAAAGCCTCTCGAAAGAAAGTCTTAGCTCAAGGTGTGGACTGGTGGGGGGTGATTCAAGAGGCAGAAGGTGCCCCACAAGGTCGGAAACATGTGCTTCAGGCAAGTTCAGAAAACCTGCGATGGTGATATTGTACAATGATCAGTGGACTGACATCAATCTCTCGGGTCGGCTCGTGCTAACGGCTCACGCAGGTTACTCTCACTCCTTCGAAATTTGAGTCCGACACTTTTGAGCTCTATAGAAAGTATCAGCACGCCGTTCACCATGACGACCCGTCGCGACTCACCAAGAAACAGTACACTGGCTTTCTGGTCGATAGTCCATTATCGGTGAGCTGCCCACATCATGCGAACTTATATCCTTCCATCTCGTCGGAAATATTTACAACCGGCGTAGGTCGAGAAGATCGATGAATTGCTGCGAACAGAAGCAGGGCTCCGATCCTTTGATCCCTGGGTACGCTCGCTCCACCAGAAGTACTATCCCGACGGACGACTCGTTGCTGTTGCTGTTCTCGACACCCTTGACCGTTGCGTCTCATCGGTGTACTTTATGTACGATCCCGAATTCAAATTTTTGAGTCCAGGTGTATACAGTGCTCTCCGAGAAATCGCGTTTACAAGTAATATTACATGGGTAAGTGCAAACTGTATGCATTTGCCAGATGGTTCGTTCCCATAAATAACGTTCCTGGAGGTTTCGACATTCACTCGTGCGTCAAAAATGCGATACAAGGGGCAATATCACCCCAGCGATTTGCTTGATCCGGTAGGCAGGCAAAATCTCGTCAGGTTTTCTCGAGCACCAACTGGAGTATTGTTTGGCTAGGTTCACTTTCGCTGGGTGTGCGGCCCCATTCTAGACTCGCACAAGTTCGCGTCATTTGTAGAAATCAGAGAACTGGAACAGAGTCAATCTGCTGGGGGCCAACCACCGGATCAAGTTGGTCGTGTTCTAAGACATGGACAGATGCTGGGGCAGCGCTCGGGAATGCTTGGACAGTCTCATCGGACAATGTCACAAATCAATCCCTCGATGAGTTGATTCTTTTCATAGAAGGGAAAATAATTCCACTGAATGTAAGTCCTTCTTACTTGGTCGACTTTGCTATTTCCTGGTCGGATTCAATCACGAATTTGTTGAATAAAGCGAGCTCGAAACTATTCAGACAGACGGAAGGAGTTGAGAGAGTTTTTGGCTGCAGTGGGTCTGTCTGGAAATTGGAGGGCGAATGGTTGTGGCTTTGTGAAATAAACTCCGTACTGAAATTTCTAGTTGTATTGTTACTATATTTTTGGCTCCATTCCAATCCATGGTGGGGAGCTCAGGTTGAATCCGACAGGCGAAAACACCTTCCATCACGGACGAGGGTCCACCATGTCGTTTTCTGCAGTGTTTTCCCCGGAACCGGATGGTCGCTTGTTCCCCTCTCGGGATTCTTTTACACCCGAATCGTCACCAGAATCTGACTCGAAACCGAGGGGCGGGAAGGGTGATCGGACTGGAAAGAAGCGACAAAGAGTGCAGAAGGTACTTTGCCTGTGTCGTTCAGTGAAGCTCCCTTGATGGATTGAGGTGGAGAGATAAATTACCACAGGCATGTTTCGAATGTCGACGGCTGCGAGTGAGATGCTCAGGAGATGAACCAGCGTGCCAGCGATGTAGCAAGAGAGGGGCGGAGTGTGATTACCCCGCTATCGTCCGGAAAAGAGGTCCTGGCAAGAGTGAGTTTCAGAACCGTATTATTATCGCTCTAGAACCGTTTCGCTGAGACATTCGGCGTTGCCCGCTTTCTTTTACCAGAGAAGGCCGAGCAGCTTGCGACCAGAATGACCGTAGGTTTTCCAAATGCATTTGTATGGATCTGATTGGGCGGCTCAACAGATTTGTGAAACCCCAGAAGCTCGAGAATGCCATCTCGAACACATTTCAAAGTCGAGAAAGACCAAAAAGGAAGAGTGCTACCCGGGGGTCGAGTCGAGCGAGTTCCCAGCAGCCAAGTGGAGATGACGCTTCAAATGGAATCGAGGATCCACAAGAACACCTCATCTACGAGCATCCGGATCCACCATTCAAAGAGGAGGTGGATGATGTTAGTGATGATTCCAATGAACGTTCAGATCGGGGATTGGTCGACAATAGCAGCGATTCGGAATACACCGAGTCCCGGCGAAAGGGAAGTTTAGCGAGGAAGCGAGAGCGAACTTCTTCTTCTCGAGATCGGCCTCGACCCGGAACTTCGTCTCTGCAAGGCACTTCTTCATACCTTGGTCGATCGCTAAGCTACCCTGGTGGAATAATGATGCAGAAGCCTCTCCAGTATCCCGTTGGCCAGACTGCCTCTGGCGCACCAATCCAACAATACCCCGGACTACCATTTGCGCCATCACCTCCATCAAACCTCCAGCGACCTAAACCTAATGGTATATCGCATCTGCTTCCTCTACTGAACGGATCGAGGACCCCATCCCCCTCACTAAACCCATCCCTTAATGCTTTCGCCGGCGTTCACTCTGACCAGTTTGTTGTTCCGAATGGGATGAGCTCAGAATCAATGCTAAGCCGTGAGAAGACCCGCACTTTTGTCTACTTGTAGATTTGGATGTTATTGACTCTCAGGGTTTGTAGATCATCAGGCAACAGTACCGGCGATACCATCTCATTTAATGGCATCACTATCTCATGTCAAACTCCCCCCCTTGCAAGCTATTCCCCAAGATGGGAGCCCCGCTGGTCTGCCTCCTCTTCCACCCAAGGAGATTATCGACGATTTGTTGCAAACATGGTTCAATGAGCTCTACGTGAGTTAATATGGAGACCTTCATTCCCTCACAACACACTCATTCATGCGATACCAACCTCTTTACTCATCAAGATTTTTTCCAACGTTGTTCACCGCTCAACCTTTCTTCGAACCTTGTTTACTCAACCACCATTGATTCTCTATGCTCTTTGTTGTGCCTCCTCTCGTGTCTCTAAGCACCCATATCTCATTTCTTCTCCAAATACCCCTTTCGGCATGGCGGACGTATTCTTCTCCAGGTGCATGGCTCTGATGTCTTTTGAGTCGGTACTGATTGTCCCAAAGCTGGAGAACATAATTGTGATAACTCAAATCGGTGCGTGAAGCTCCTTTTCATGCTTTCTGAACACCTCATACTAACGCGGCCACGGATGAAATGCCCATGTGTGCACTAATTAGCTACCCATGCTGCCTCAAGGCCCAATGGCTCGAATTCAGGGTACCGAATGTTGACGCTCGCCATGATGCTTGCGAAGGACATGAAGCTAAACTATGAACCAGATGAAGAGCTTGGATTGACCTGGGTTGAAAAAGAGCAGAGGCGTCGTGTATTCTGGAATCTCTACATGATGGTGAGATTTTTGCCGCAATAATACAGGATCAATCAAATTTTACACCAGTCTTACCTTTTAGGACCGTCATTTAGCTGCGATGGAAAATCGAGACCTTTTAATTTCGGACCGAGAAGTACATCTCAACCTTCCCTGCTTGGACGCCGTGTATGAGGTCAGTCTGCGGACCCTCCTTCATAAAGAATTAAGTGTCGACTCCGTTTTTGTTATAGGCTGATGACCCAATGATGGCACCTCCTGCTACTGTACCGGCACCAACGGCATTTGCAACGCTGGACGATCCGGACCAGCTGCGTGCTTTGGTTACTTCGGGCTCTATTGGACCTTCTGCGCTTCAAGTCATGATCTTTAGAATGTTTGGTGTGTTGATATTGCTGCTATTATTCTTGTCCAGTCTCGACAGTTACCTATTTTTGTTCTCGAAGGGTCTGTCATACGCTTCCACCACACTGCGAACCCGACCAGTGCTGAGAAAGAACGAATAGATCGCCAGTTGGACGCTTTCTACGACAATCTCCCTCCCAATATTCGCGCCTTGGACAATGTTGACCGTTCAAACGACATTCGAAACGCCGGGGCGAAGCCGGATCGACGGATATCTACCGGACTCATGCTTTGGCACACTCTCAAAATCTTGCTTCACGGACCATGGGATGTGAACTCAATGTGGTACGTTTCTCTATAAAGTTCTTCCTATTCTTTCACGCACGAATTCATTACCACCTTGGCAGCGCTGACTCGGTTTGGTTAAGCTCCTCTGATTTTCTGATCTGCGCGGAGCACAGCGAGCTCATTGTGCGCAAAGTCGAAAACTACCTCACACGAAGGGCTGAACCGTACCGTCCATACATCCCGTCGTTCGTAATATTCTGTTTCCTCATGAGCTCCATGGTGCATATTACACTCATTCGGAAATTGCGTGGCTCAGGAGGTCAGATTGAAAGGGAGGTGGTGAGTGAATCTTGATCCATATTCGTGACAGTTCTGCAAGACCACACCACCATCGTATACCTTCTATCAGATTCATAAAATTGCCGTATATGCTAAAGCGTTTCAAGCCCTCCGGTCTCGCTGGAGGCTTGCACAGTATATGCAACTAGTCATTGAGAGAGAGTTGGTGCAGAGTGGACTCAGAGGTCTCGACGCCACAGTGGAAAGTCTCCCATCCGATGCGGCACCAAAAGTGGAAGAAATTCGATGGGAAGTGGGAGGTTTGGGTGTAATGGCGCTTGCGGAGGTGATTAGTTCTCCACTTTGGAACATTCGAAATGGCTTGCACTCATCGAACAAAATCATTCAGGCCGCTACGCGGCTAGAAAAACTCTCACAGCAAGAGAAAAATTCCCCCGTTGCGGACTCGTTTGTGTCCACTGGGTCCCCACCTGACTTGACGACTTCTGCGACTCCAACCATCCATGCCGCGCCAAGCACTCTTGATAGCATCCCGTCGCAATCGCAATCAGTATTTCAGGTGCCTCAAACGGACAGTGCCTTCGATCTCGTTACAGGAGACGTAAGATTTGGGGATCTTATAGACGAGACTGCTGTGCTCCGGTTCATGAGCGGGGGTTTGGGCGTTGGCGACCTAGATGCGGCGATGTGGAGATTTTGAGTGATCTGAAAGACGGAGATGAGAGTGATTTCATTGTAATTTTACGGTAATGTCCGTGTCTGTCGCTCCCACGTTTTGTGCCAAGGAGCATTCGAGATATATATTTACATTGTCACCAATCGTAATACGAATCCGGATCAAAACAAAAATCCTTTTAGATTAACAGTATGACCTTTTGTGCCCCATGAGGCACTCATTTTTCTGCCAAATTTTCACCCGCGCGGTTTCCCTGTAGTCGCCCCGGAGCCATTAAGGCATCGATAGGGATCACGTGGCCACCTAGAACGAGGTCCGCAAAACTGTCACCATCCTCATGTACTGTACTGAGTCGAATTCGACTTCGTCGGTGTCCAGCTTCCGTATCTGGATCTGTACACATGTCCCTATCAACCGCCGTGGACTCCCTTCGAGGTCGTCCATCGGCGGTGATTTGTCTGATATCGGCTAAATCAACCTCCTTCATGTCCCCTGGCTCTCCCTGTCCTGGTGAAGCTGGCAACGGCAAGGCAGTTGACCCACTCCCACCATCACCAACGGCTTGAAGGGTAGCCACAGACCTTCGGAACGACTCCGTCGCCCCATTTGCCTGATCCGCTCTTGGGGCATTCACTGTCAGAATGTCCGAAACGGGCGATGGTGCAGGTCCATCGATTTCCGTCTTCCGTTTCTCTCCATCCCGATTATCCACTTTTACGGCTTCCAGCCCCACCGAATCCTCCCAAGGTTTCACCACCTCTCCCTCTAGTGTCACAACACCCAACACCTTGAGTGTCCCCTCATTCCCACCCGCACCGTTCACAATACTGCGATCGTCCCACTCACTCCAGCGCATCGAACCTTCACGGAAGTTATCCCAACCGGTCTCTCGCAACTCTAGTGAGCTTGGACCTGGGGGATATACCGGATACCCCTTAGCTTCGAGTCCACGAGGGCCGCCGATGCCCCACCGCCGCAAGGCATTTGGAACGACATCTTTCCCATTTCGCCGACGCCACCAGACCCACAATCCGGACGCCAAGAGTCCAGAAGCTGCAATTCCTCCGATGATGCCGCCCACAATCTTCTCCGTACCCGCAGAAGATGCGCCTGTGCCGGGATGAGAGTTGGTTGAAGAAGCCCTTGTGGGGAAATCGGGGGGATAAGAGTAGTTTGCCGCGATACTATTCCCGCACGTATACGCCACAGCCTGAGGTTGTGGGTTGCTAGCATTGTGAGCGCAAATCCGATTCGGGTACAAGACGTGCTGGGTGTCTCCGAGAGCGACATTGCGGAGCCAGTAGCGAGTTGTATAACGGGAGTCGAAAGGATAGAGAACTCGGATAACGTCTGCCATGAGAAGATCGGGTCGAGCCGACGATGTTTCCGGGAAATCAAGTGACGTGAAGTTGTTGCGAATGCGGTCTGGGCGGAGCACGTTCTGGGGTTTGGGTGAAATTTGGTTGAATTACTTTCCAAAATGCCCGGGATGCACATTCATAGGTTGCGTACCTTGTTCCCAACAAAAGCATAACCTCCGCCGGTCCCATTTGCTATGCCGTACGAAGCCAATACACCGGCCAGGTCACTAATTACTTCCGTTTCATCCACAAGCACTTCCACAGCCTTCAAAGCGGACGATCCCGGAAGCAGTACATCGGCGCCTGGGTGAGCCACTTCTATAAGATATCACTGAAAAAGCTGGACCCAAAACAGAACTCACCCGCATCTGCCAAAACTGCACCCTTCCAGCCACCGTCCTTCCCGAGCCACTGATCTCCTGATCGACCAACCCAAAGAACTTTCGGACCGGAAGCAGTGACATTCTTGAGCACGTATTCGGTCGAGCAAAGGTACTGGTTGCGAACGGCAGTGTAGAGGGATTGCGCTGCTGGAGCGATATTGAAGAAATATGAGAGGAACAGGAGCCATTCTACGCGCTGGATGTGCACGAATAGATTGCATCACATGAACTCCGCGAAGTCTCAAACCAGAGCAATACATACCGCCATGGGCTGCGCCTCCCCACTCGTTCCCAAAGTGATCATCTTAGGCTCGAATCTCGGAAAGGCGTTCACGTCCGACCCATCCGTAAATATCGCATCCACATCCAGGGTACCCCACTGAACGATTGCATCAACATATGCAGGCGCGGTAGCGGACACGTTGAGCCAGGCTGTCACGTTGTTGGGTAGGACCTGCGCAAGTAAAGTGAGAGTCGCCGGAGTGATGGGGAGGGAGGTGGACTTGTTGAAGGCTCGCGGAAGGGTGGACAGAAAGGCAGAGAGGTTGCGGTCGACGTAGATAGGAAGATACGTGAGGGGAATGGGTCCAGACCCGGCCGTTGATGGCGAAGAGGTGTTCCGTGAGGTTGTGTTTCCATTGGTCGAAGTGGCATTCACAACGAGGGTACCGTTTGCAACCACAGTTCCATTCACCACAACCGTGCCGCTAATCGTGACGGTTCCGTTTCCGGGGGCTGTCCCATTTCCGCCAGAGGTGGTGTTTCCAGAAGTAACGGAAGGCGGGATGGGTAGAGCAAGAAGAGCCCATTGGTCGAGAGGGGAAAGTGCGGCAAGTCCCAGAATGCACGGGCTGGTGATATCGTTAGGGGAGGGGACACGACTAATGGAGGTGTAGAGGCCGAGGCGCTGAGGGAGGTGTGAGGTCAGACCGGGCCACGGCACATATTTCATCGAGAAAGTCAATTCCAAGGCGTGATTTGGTTGCGGGCCCGATCGTCGCTACTCACCTCAAAGAAGCCTACAATCGGCCTACTTGCCACCGACACTTTCTGCAGTGGTATTTGAAACCACTTTACGGACATCCAGTCAACAGCTTGAACGGATGTGTTCCATGCAGCAGCGACAGTTTCAGTGGACGGTTTGGGGGAGTTGCATAGGTAGAGTACATAGAGTTCCGAGGTGGGAACTGAGGATACAATGATGTAGGAGAGCTGGTAGTGTACGGAGAACTGTTTCGAGACCACTGAGTAAACATGCCATTTACGGTTTTGGGTGTTGGCCGGGGAATTGAAAGCCATGCCAAGACGAGAACAGTACCAGTGAAGCAGACAAACAGCAGACCCACGACGAGATTAAAACTCACTCGGATACACCTTGTCTGGAAAGTAATCGACGGTGGGCGAAAAGCTCCCTTCAGGGATGGGGCAAGCAATGTCCGAAGACACCGGCGTCGCGAGCCCAGCCAAGAAGGCGACGACTGCACAGAACGTCCACAAAGCTCCGGACCGCCGAGCCCGCCGTCGTCGTCCGTGTCGGTGTGGTCGGTCTCCGTCCCGATTTGGATCCCACTGGTCGCGTCCCTCGACCTCCCCCCCATACCGCACGCTTCCCTCTCTATACAGGGTCTCGCCTTCCTCCTTCTGCTCTGCTCCGCCTATTTCTTCCTCCTCCCCTTCTTCGCCTTCGCTCCAGCCTCCCTCCTCCCGGTCTCGCCCGTCCCTCTCGCCCTCCCGGAATCCTCTTACCGCCTCCTCCCATTCCTGCGTCGCTTGTTTGACGCCGCACAACGTCATTCAGAAATCGAAGGAGCCAGCTGCTCGGGTGGGCTCCCGGACGCAAAGGTGTGATAAAAACAACGAATGTGCTGTGCAGTGAGGGAAAGGTCTCCGCCACAAATCGTAATTTGTCCCCCACCACTTGATCACCCATAGCAGAGAGAAACTATACTGCGCAATAATAATATCAGCACTTCTAAGCTTTGGGCGTCTGATAACTCTGTTCAGACAGGTTCAGCCATCCCGAAACATGCGTCAGCGGAATAGGGAGTCTTGAGGTAGACTTGGTGGACCGGCCAGGAACGCCCGGTCGTGCAACATAATCGGCGAAATTTCAATTATACATATGACATGCGAGGAATGTTGAGGTTTCAAAGGCATGTTTGCGTCTTCCCAAGATCCCGGCGCCATCGCATGTCATTCGCCGATTTGCGTGGGAGCAGCTCAAAATTCCACGGGATTAATCTCCCCGCTGACAGCTTACCCTGTAGCAGCAACCGGTCATTTCGTTTCGACGGCTCCTCTCCCAGTGGAGCACAACCCGCCAGCATCCTATCTGTTAAAGTGCTCACACGAGGGTCAACTTCTCATCGGGCCAGAGAAACTTCAACTTGAAAGGTGTCCCGCGGGACGCCACCGCAGTATCCAACTGCAATTTTGCTTCGAGGTCGGGCACCACGATGCCTTCGCTCGAGCTGAATGCTGGCTCACAAGCTGATTGCGACGTGAGGGCCAACTCCGAGAGCTTTGGTAAAGCCCGGAAAAGGGAAAGGATTTCTGGGATGTGAGTGGGCGTGTCTTTTCGCAGTTTGAGCTGTTCCAAATTTGGGCAATTATCTGCAATGAGCTTGAGCGCAAGGGAATCGACGTTTTCTTCTGGATCAAGACTGATAAATTCCAGTGACAGGGGACCCCGTCCCGCTGTATGGAGAAATGTTTCAAGTGATTCAAACGGAATGCTTTTGGGGCTTGGAACTCGAAGATGGCGGAGTTTTCGAATGTGACAGTCGGGTGTAAGGTCAATAGGTCCCAGCCCCACAAGCCTGAGTTCTTCCAGGTTTTGAAACTCTGCAAGTGCAGAAGGGTCATCAAGAAGCTCGTATTCGTAAGCGAGCTTCTTCAGCGTCCCCACACTCTTCATAGGGAGATCACACAGAGCTGGCATTGACGTATAGTGGCTCTGACATCCCAACCATAGTTCCTCGAGGGCGCTACACCTTTCCAGCACCTCACTGATTCTGGAGTCAGCGTCTGACAGCGACCGCACTACCACTTGCAGCACTCGCACCGACTGTGGATTGCGCTCCAAAATGGCACGGCACCAAGGCCCAAACAGCTCCTCAGGTGGAAAGAAGAGAGACCACGTTGTCACACTGGATGCGACAATGTCCACGGCTGCTGCCGCTTGAGCCACCACTTCGCCGCTAGGGGCCCGTTGCGGCAATCCAGCGCAACCCATATTGGTTTAACCAGCGATTGACGACTAGGCTCCAGGGAAAAGAAAGCGTTCAGTCTGGCTTCACTCTCCAAAGAGTTGTCTATTTTCCAAATTCTCCACAGATCGGGAAAGGCGAGAGCATGCCAGGTGGAGCTGCTCGCAAAATTGAGTAAAAGTCACTTTCGTACGAAAGAACTTGATCCGAAGGCCTACCGGACAAGGCAGCATGAAGCGAGATGAGGTCTTCCAAGAAAGGAAAGTATGCGCTGCAGAAGCTCTGGGACGGCTAGAGCTGTCCTAGCAGAAGATTGCATTTAGGTCGAGCTCGGGAAGAGATATGGCAGCCAGCGTCGTTTGCTGACAACATCGGAGTGGATGACAAAAGGTGCAATGAATAGAACGCTGATGCCAAGCTGGTAACTCGAGAGACCGGATCCACAATTCAAACTGTTGCTGAGGACGCTTCCTCACCTCAACACTGTCGTAATGGCTTCACCACATCCCTTCTTGGAATTCTCTCGTGCTGAAACTCTCAAAGAAGCCATCGACGCATTTGAGACCATTAAAAGTCATGAGCCGTCGCTCTCTGCGGATTCATTTCGTGGCACACCGCTCACGTTCTTCGAGTTGCTTAAGGACAAAACTGCTGACTCGGTTCACATCGCAAAGAGGATTTTCAGTGTCATTGACGATGTGAAGGAATCCAAAGAGTGAGAATCGGGGAGACTGGCTGCAATAATGTTGATGTAATGTAACTCGCATCACCATCCTGCAGATACGGACCTCTGAGAGAACGATGTGCCTCCTATCAAGTCCTCATTGTCGGAGCTGGGCTTGCAGGTGCGCCCTTGTGCGATTAGAGAATCGTATGGGGAGTTATATAAACCAATCCAATTGAAACAGGTTTGCGAACAGCAATTGAATGCAGCCTCATCGGGTGCTCTCGTGTCACTGTGGTGGAGAAGCGAACGACGTTTTCTCGAAACAACGTATTACATATGTGGCCTGTACGTTTCGAACTTTCCCCGGTGGTTTGATATTGGTCAAGCTTTATCACTGCTTTCAGTTTGTAGTCAACGATTTGAAAGCTCTCGGAGCAAAAGAACACTACGGGTGAGCTTAAGTGTTCGGGATTCGACGTGCATGATGCAGAACATCCGATTCACGGACCAAACTTTAGAAAATTCGCTGTTGGGGGTCTAGACCATCTCCCTATCTGGCGAATTCAGATCATTCTCCTGAAAATTGCGCTTATCCTGGGTGTCCAAGTGCTGACTGGACATGAATACCTCGCTTCCCACTGGGACGACAGCCGAAGATTGAACATAAGAGCACGACTCAAAACTCCCCAGGATGGTCGGGTCGATGTGGAATTCAACGTTCTTGTTGGGAGCGAGGGCGAGCGAAGCAAGGTTGCTGAAGAGTTCGGTTTCGCTAAAAAGGACTTGCAGTTTGGCCAAGCCATTGGTATCACGGCGAATTTTGCTCTCAGTAATACTCAGGCGGAGAGGGATCTCAAGGAAGGCGGATTCATCAGCTACCTCAACAAGGGTGAGTGATGCGCCACGCAATGGAAGTCCTGTCATCTATTTCACATACTCTTCACGATCGTTACATTCCCCAGAATTTTTTGAGGGTCTCAAAGCTTCCTCTCTAGACCTCGAGAATCTGGTGTACTACCGGTCCGACACGAATTACTTTGTCTTTACTGCTAAGAAAGAGTCGCTTGCCGTGGCCGGGGTGTTCAAGGAGGTCAAAGTGGACTCATCAGAACTTTGCGCAGGCGCCAATATAGAGAAAGAGTGCCTTGAGCGCGTGGCTCGGAAAGTGGCGACCCTTTAGTGAGTTTCTCAAATCACATGGATAGGATTAAGTCTAGTTGTCGCCAACCGCTTCATCTCCCTCAGTGGTCTGCCAGAAGTATGTGACTTTGCACCTCCCCATGGCTCCCCTGCAGGATCCGGAAAGGACGTTGCTCTGTTCGACTTCTCCAAAAAGACTGTGGTCCGGACTCCTTCCAAGGTTATCGACGCACCGTACGGAACGCACCTTGTTGTGGGCGTTGTGGGTGATGCAGGTAAGGGACTCGTTCATTTTGTTACTCGAGTGTTGCAATCCATTTTATACCTCCGTTCTCCAAAAAATAGCGATCAACCCATTCTGGCCTCAAGGAACCGGCGCCGCTCACGCTCTCCTCTCATCTCTCGACTTCTGCTGGTTTCTAACCGATGTCGCTCCTCACCTCTCTCTCCACCCTGGTTCCACCCCATCAATAAATTCGCATTCCAGATCACCTGGCACGACGTCAACCCCGGACCCAAATACCCCTTTCCACCCGAACCCTGACATTGCTGCGTGCTTGATAGCCCATGACCGTCTTCACAGTCTGCTCCAGACTGCGAAACCGGACAACATCAAGAAGAGCGTCGTGCCACCCGAGGGAAGTCCGAGAACGTCCAGAGAGACGACGAGGACGTGCACAATTGATCCTTCGTCACGTTATATCATGCATGAGGTCATGCCGGTGTAATAGTTTTGGTGTGGTGCGAATGAAAATTACTATAATAGAAGTGCTGAAATTGTTGTAAAGGTTGACCATAGCATAGTTCAATCTGAGATGTCCGCCATCGACAACGACCGTTCCGCCCAGAGAAAACGACGGCGCGGAGACGGGGACGGGGACGCAGAGGGAGACGCCGATGCCAAGGCGGACGCAAAGGTCGAGAAGCTAGTCTTGCGCACAAACGACCCAACGGAGGCGCAGAGAGTCAAGCTGGAGAATCTGTGAGTTGGAATTGGCAGAAATTGTAGATAGATTCTGGTGTGGAGGGGGCCAGATGGTGCCGGGGTCGGGATGATTGGAAATGGCGTTCCCAAATGTTGGAAGTCGAGAACAAGCAACCACATTTACCCTTCTAACGGGCTTTCTGATCCGCTACAGCTTTCGACGCATCGAAAAACCCATCAACCTGCCGAATCCCGCTCCCTTTGAACTCCGCCCGCTTCGTCCTCCACCGGAGTTCGTCAGGAACATTCCTGGGTCATCTGCCGGTGCTGGGTCCGGAGAGTTTCACATCTATAGGCATTTGAGGAGGAAGGAGATGGCGAGAGTGGAGAGGATGGATGAAGAGGCGCGCAAGGTATTTCGAGAGCTATCAGGGAGGAAAGTCGATGGGGAGTCAACCGACCTCTCTCTCTCTCACCGTCACTCTCTAGGAATACCTCGACCAACAATATGCTGAGCGCCAAGCCTTCCTACGCAGCCAGGATGAGGAGCGGACCGCCAAGCGGAGAGCGAAACGGAAGAAGCGAAAGCAGGGTGGAGGTGGAAAAGGAGGGGGGGGGAGTGGACAGGGGCAAGGAGTTCCCAGTGATGCAGAGAGGAGCGATGAGAGCGAAGGGGAGGGGGATAACAAGGGTGACAAGGAGAAGAAGAACGCGGCAGGAGCAGGGCCTGAAGGGTCAGAGGATGCTTCCATGCCGGATGTGGACGCCAACCCCGACGAAACGGTGGAAGGCCCTTCTCTTCCGTCAAGCTACACTTCTCAGTCAACTGGACAGTATGCGGTAGAATCGGGAGGACCTGACGATGCCAAACGGGCCGCTGACCTGCGAGACGGCTCAAACCAAACTCCTGATGTCGGACCAGTCCTGCCAGGGCCCACACCGGTAGTACAGCAGCCTGTGCGTACTACGACCAGGTTTAAGCCGATCAAAGTGGTGGAGGAGGAACCGGAGTGGTGAGCGAAGGTGAAGAGAGCGAAGCGGACTTCGAAAGAGAGGCTATTGTGTATGGGTCGACAGCGACAGTAAAAATGCCACTGTGTAAGGTGACCCGATGTATCAAGCTATGGAAAGCCTCGTTCGAGGCATAAAAAATGGCTCATGATGTGGTTTTCCCTTGCACTATCCATTGCCATTTACAAATCTCCATCAGAATGTTATCCGTGATTCCGACGATGGCACATTTTGTGGCTCCAAAAATTAGCATAACTCAACCTTTACTACAGTTTGAACATATATTTCGACCTTTAGTTAAGACTAGTTGTCACAACGCCCAAGTCCAACGGTGAACCAATGGACCCATCATTCCATGCTTCGCTGCTAAAACGCGACATAACATCTATTCGAGCCACAACCGCTCAGTCTCCCACCATTATCCTGACTCCTCTGGCTGGCGCGAATGTGCGACTGCCATCACTCGCCAAGGTCCTCCTGGGCGGAAACGTGGAAGCAAACGCGTCATCGCTGATGTTTGCAATGGTGGAAGCTGGGAAGGCGAGAGGGTCTGAGAAGAGGGAATGGGAAGACGTCGTGGACGCGTTGTTGGCGCATGTGAGCGGAACCTTCGCGAGACGCGTCCGACTCGCGAAAGACTGCTTGCTGATTGATGGAAACCGGTTTTTGATTTTTGATTCTCATTTTGACGCGCTTTCAAGAAGGCTGCGACCTCAAGTCTCCAATCACATCGGCTTCTCTCATCAAATAGCTTTCTCCATCTCGCGTCATTTCTTTCCCTTCGCGCAGCTTGTCGCCGCCTTCTCTCACTGGGACTTCGAGGCGATCTTAAGAATGCCCTGGGCTACACCGTCGTGGACGTGGCTGGGGATCCAAGAACCGCTGAACTTGTCGGCGAGTGGTGGAGGGTGGTCAAGAATGGAGGAGTGCTCGGTACCGAAGAACTACGAGATGAAGAAAGTGACGAGAGCGAGGCGGAGGAGAGTGTGTCACCAGAGCCGCCAAAGCCCACGTCGCACACCGGAGTCTCTCCAACCAGGTCAATCGCACCTGGAAAGGTTCTTGAATTTCAAAGCACACAAACCGTTACAAACCAGCCTACATTCTCAGCCAAACCCTCCTCCGCTGCGACCCCGCAGTTCCCACTGAACAGAGCCATAACCGCGGAGGCACCGACACTTACGCACTCCAAAAACTCGCGCTCACACGCTTCTCTCACAATTTTAACCACTTTCGATGCAAATTCGAGATCTGAGCTTTCTATGAGCGAGATACAGACTCCCAAAATGGACCACCAAAAGAAGATCGATTCGAAAATGGACATTGTTGAAACCACGCCGACCTCTGCAGTAGAGTCCCGCCAAGAAGCTTCGAGCCCAACCAAGGTAGCACAGTCTGTGAACCCAGCAAGATTTGCCGGTAGTGCCGCAAAGTCGCTCGCATCGAGTCCCACGAAAAGCCGATTTGAGCCTCAAAGCCCCACTGGATCAGACCGAGGTCTCGCCCTATTTCAGCGTATACGAGAGAAGGAGACTCTGGCGGACCCCGTTGAGAAGGATGAATCCAGTGCAAAAAGTATCGTGTCGACGCCGACGACAGTGATGTCCTTGCAAACGCCGGACGACGATAGAGGTCTGGCTCTGTTCCATCGAATACGGGAGAAGGAGTCCGTAACCGATCCCGTCAAGGAAGATGGATACAAGGTGGCCGACACTCGGTCCGAAACACCAACGTCACCCGATAAAAAGGTTGGAGATCGTGGAATGCCTCTGTTTCAGCGTTTGCGAGAGAAGAAATCAAGTGCGGAGACGGCGGTACCTACTATTTCACCTGACCGTCTCGACCCACCCGCTGAACCATCTATGACTCTCGCGCGTTCTTCATCTACGGCTTCTGGACCCCTTGGCGGGAAATCTCAGTCGAGAGCGAGTCTACCTCAGAGCTCCTCAGTGTTGTTCTCACGCAATGGCGTGGTACCGACTTCAGGCCGTGGGAAAGACCGTGGTTTGGCTCTTTTTGCTCGAGTCCGCGAGAACATTGAGGCAGATGAGGAACGAAAGGAAATCGAAGAAAAGACAAAGGTCGAGAACCAACCGGTTGCAACAGCTGAGGTGCCACACGAAAACTTGACAGAAGGCCTCACGAAAGCTTTCCAGCAAACAAGCAACGCCGCGGTCTCCACATCCAGTCAATCTGATTCGAAAAGCCCCAGTTCGCTAAGTGGCGCCGGTCCAGACCACAAACAATCTCCTTGTGTAATGTCCTTATCTTCCCCCTTGGGGACGAAGGAAAACCAGCCATCATCCACACCAAACCCGACTACTTATGTGTCGTCGCACGTAACCGAAGAAATCATCCTTGGGTCACGTGCTGACCCATCAATCTCTTGGCAAGCAAACTCAGTCCCTAAGCTAGAAGCGGACTTTAGTGTGTTACCCCCCCTCCCGAGCGATCCTACTTCATCATCGAAGCCTTCCCTTTCAAATGCGGAAAATGTAGTTGAACACAAGGATATAGTCCGCTCTCCTTCGTTGGCGAAGGCAGCATCAACCGAATCGGTGGGGAGGAACCGGCGAGCATCTGTACTTGACGAACGGTTCGTACGTGTACAACCATCATCAACCCCAAATCCGGGTCCCGCAGGTGGAGCGAAGAGGGAACTTAGTCTTTCACCAGTGAAAAGGACGGGAAAGGCGGTCGAAGGAACCTCAACCCATGCTGTGGGAGTAAGGTTGGGTGAGGTTTTGAAACGCGCTGAGGTTGTTTTGGAAAGCGAGACCAGTGCGCAGTTGAAAAGGGGGTCGGAATCGCAGGGCACTACTGCGCATGACAGTCCTGTGACCGAAGCGCAGATTGTGATGAAAGATGCGACTGCAAATCAAGCCGAGGTGAGTTCCTATTCCAATTTCGAATATGTTTTGTAGTCACTCACTGGGACTTCAGGCGACTTCCTTTTCCGTCACGGATTTGACTACAACGATTGCTTCCACATCGCTTGAGAAGCATCTGGAGAGCCAACTCGACCGTTTAGAAGCTGTTGCATTTGTAGAGGCCATACTGGTAAGTGAATCGAAGGTGCGCCTGAGGACGTGTTTGCCTCAAAAATAGTTGTCGGTTCTTTGCTATCACAGCAACAGAACAGTATTTCAGTATCGGAGTCTTCACCCAAGACCGAGACACCAGTGCAGAAGAGTTTGCTGGAGCAATCTGCAACTTCACACGTCGAGCACAATACTCCTGAAGCTCAATCTTCTGGTCGAGTAGTAGGAACTGAAGATAACCGGCACGGAGCTTTGAAGAGCACTAACGATGCGACAAGCCCATCGCCGAAGCCCACTTCTGCAGAACACACGCCAGTGCAGGTATTTATTGACCCTATTTTCTTTTGATTCTTGAAACAAGTCTAAAATCTGGATGCCAAGAACACGACGTCAACGCTCCCACCGTTCGCACCTCAAAGCACCTCCAGCACAATCTCCCCACCGTTCCCACGAAAGCGCCCCGCCGTGCGAAACTACACTCCTCGCGGTCCCATGATGCAATCCAAGCGTATCTCCGGCTTCTTCAACGCTGTCATGGCTGACGCGTCTACCGTCTGGGTTCAAGAGCACGCCGGCACTCCTACTGGCATCCGTGGAGTCGCACCACTTGTCCGCCCGGGGGAACAAGTGCGCAAGGACAAGAGCGATGAAGACCTGTTGTCCAAGGAGGAACTGTCGCTCGCCCATGCGGCGCTGGATGATTTGGAGAAGAGCTATAGCTCGAATACGTCGACTACCCCGGAGGTGCAGCAGGTGGTTAGGTATTACAAGTATGAGTCGGCAAGACGTGAGGTACGTTGGAATCAGGAAATGCACCCGGCTTTTGAATGATCTGAAGTGCCATCAATTTTCCAAAAGGCTACGTCGAGACCCAAGTCTGTCATCATCGATAAGGGCTTCAGGCTCCCAAAGCCTCCACTGAGACTCTCACCTGTCGCAGAGCCTTCGATCAATGAAACGGACCCTAGCACTCCAAAGGACGCCGAATCGACTGAGTATCTGCAGGATGCCTGTGCGTCTTCCACGAACACCTTCAACGACGTAACGGCCGATCTCTCAAACGCAAAGGAAGCTCTCGACCGCTCAACAACGCCTTCTCTCCCTCCCCGACGGAAACCACAAGCGCAAGATTCTTCCACGCCAAACGAAGTCAACGAAGTCGTGCTCGAACCGCTCGACCGCATGATCATGAACGCCTCCGTCATGAACTCGTTGGCGGCGATTGCCAAGAGAAAGGATAAGGGGAAAGGACCTGTCGTAGCGACGGCGCAGGCGCCACCGGCAATCGGTGTGGTACCGCCGCGAGAAAACGTCAATGTTGCTGCATGTGTGAACGAGAGCAGCAAAACTCTGACTGAGTCGGCAGCGGGGACGTTTTATGGAAGCAGTATGTTACGATGGTGGCGAAAGGACTTTGTGTACAAGCTTCATTGACATTGTCGTGATTTAGTTCTGCGGGTGCAATTCTTGAATGGCACGCCACGAGAACTTTGTAAGTAGATTTCCTTGGTTTGATTTTTTGACCACGAAAATACCTGCGGCTCACGGGATCTACACACGTGTAAATCTCTAGGCCCGGGAGAGTTTTGGGTTGGCAGCGTCTTCGAGTCGCAGAAGCGGGAGTTCCTCACGCAAAGGATTGCGGTGGCGGATCAGTTCGGAGTGAATGTCTTTGAGGAACCACAACCGAGGAACTTTGAGGGGATTCGCTTGTGAGTTCGGGTTGTCATTTCTGGTTTGATTTTGTCTATTGGTGGCTGATCGGAGACCTCCATCGAAGCGAGACCCATATGAACACCGAGAAAGCCTACTTCCGAGTATACAGTGCGCCGACGGACATCCACACGCTTACCACCATGTCCACATCCGCGGTTCTCCCACCGCGGGTTCAGACCGACTCTCACTGGATGACGTTGCAAGACGACTCCCCGAGTGCCGCCTATGGAATTCGCAGGAGTTCGACCATCAATGGAAGATTGGGCATCCAGTCCCGAAGATCACGGGCGCTTTCGGCGTTCATTGATGATAGCAAGGACAGACTATCAGGCTTGGCTGGAACTGGCGGTCGCGGAAAGTTTACCGATCATCGTCATTCAACCGTCAACGCTGAGCAATTGGTGCGCCGTGAAGGTGTTCCGATCACCGAGTGCGAGCTGAACATATTGGAGTGGAAGCAGTTTCCTGGAACATTCTTCCACGCTGCTGCGTCGTTCGAGAACCGCGTGCGGATCGAAGTGCCTTTCAACACCTCGGAGCGCGGCGTGTTCAAGGGCCTACTCGACTCGTTGAGGGGGAAGAGGTCCGAGCGGAGGAGTACTGCCCTGCGTGAAGTGCCTGTTCGTGGTGAGGTGATGCTGGAGGGTATTTTCGTGCCGGGAGATTTGGGTGACGACCCGCCACGTGATTTGAAGGATGTGAGTTCAAACTTAACTGGATCAAGAAACTGCGCTGTGTTCACCATTCTTTCACTTATGCTCCAATTCACATATAGCTTCTTGAAATTTTGTCATCGTATGTTGACACCTCATACGAGTTTCACCCCGAGATTGTGGACATGAGCGACGTTCCGAAATGGGTGCTCCGCATTGTCGAGGAGAAACGCAAGCAACCGGTCTGACCTTCACTTGCGCAATATATCAAACGTCGGAAATCCCTTTCCTCAATCGTACAGCAGGGGTACATTTTTTATCGCAAACCATCGTGCTTTCTTTATTTGCCTATGTTTTTTTCAGTAACAGTAGTAGTACATACTTTCGTGTCTGCAGCGAGGAAATATAAGTCCGCGGAATTTGATCGACCGGTGAAAAAGAACAACGTGTTTACCAGACCACAAATCTGACGAAGCGACCATCACGACATTCTAACGACAGCGCAGTTATTTTGTGGGGATAACAACAAAGCTACCTTATTAATTACATGCAGATGGGATGGGGCTCGGTGATTAACGGGCGGTCTGGCCATGGGCCGCCCGGCACTGAGCTCGGTACAGATCCTACGCGCGGAGATCGACATAGTCTCCCATTATTTGCTGCAGCGGAGAAAGATACTCTTCTCTTCGTGCATCAGCGCGTCACTTGTTTTCCAAGTGACTCAGTCTCCCTTGCCAGGGTTGCCTCGCGCTCGCCTCTTGCCTCATCGCTTGTTAGCCTCCTCCGCGAGGGATTATGGATCCATCTGAGGGGATGCCCGTTATTGAGGAGCTGAGGGACGGCGGATCGAGAACGTTTCGGTGCTCATCCTGCGGAAGGACGGCAGCGCGATTCGCGCAATTGTTGAGGTTGGTTGCCTGTGTCGGTCGCCAAGCGGGGGAAGAGTGCCGACGCCACGTCTCCGCCTCGCTGTCAACCCCTCCACCAGACACGCAAAAATCCACACTGGAGCGAAACCACATTGGTGTAACTTCTGCCAAAAGGGGTTCGGGAGACGAGGTGGGTTGCCGCGGGATTGTTTGAGGGTTGCATTCATGAAGTCTCAATCTCAGCTTGCGGGCGTCACTCCACCCTCCTTCACCAGATAATCTCCTTCGCCACCTCAGAAGTGAGTTGCGTGTTGTGATCCGTGAGGATACGACTCTTAAACGTCTGTCCCTCCTCTTGGTAGGCACGCATTCTGTCCAAGTCGAAAACACACGCGCGAATGGGCAACAGGAAACTTTTCCAGCACATCCGTACAACGGTATCAATCTCGACCTCGCAATAAGGACCGTGCAGCCGATCAGCAAACAACCGCGACATGTCTCCCAAACACGCACGACTCCAAAACATTCACATTCTCACGATGAAAACATCCCGCCTCCCATCGTCGCCTCTGAACCTACTCACTTGGACATGAGTGCCGTTCCACATAGTTCTTCCCACCTCCCACTCACAGCACACGAAACATCACTGCAATTGGATCCCTACATCACCGCGCCTTTAGATGTTGGCACCACGTCGGCCGCTGTAACGGCATCAGTGTACTCTAATGCTGGTGAGAATCCATGCAGTATGATGAACGAACGCTTCTCTTATCAGTTTTGCATGAACCTTAATCTCCAACAACCCTCTCCATCCAAAATTCCTTCTCAGGTGCTGTCCCTGCTAACGTCGCCCAATCCTCTTACCAAACCCTAGCATCCCAATTCGCCCAACGCGGTATATACCCCGGAACCTACCTCGCTTCCCATTCCACCGACTCGCCCCACCAGCTGATCCCCATCGCCGCCGAAACCACGACGTCCTACCCAACTACCACCCTCTCCCACCTCACGTGGGTCCCCAACCAGCACACATACCCCATCCACCAATTCTCCTACCCGCAGTACCACACCGCGGCCAAATTCCCTTTGATATCCCACACCGCGGTGACGTACTCGCCTACCCTGGCGCCGACCGAGCAACTGGGCGCGGAGCATCAACATCTCTCCTACGAGACCCAACTCAGATCGGTGTCAATGTCGGGATCCGGGTCGACAGGACTTTCGGGGAAAGAAGTCACCGATCTGCGCTTACCGCCCTTGCACATGGACGAGCCTCATGCAGTTGCGTGAGCGGTGCTTTTGGAAGCGAAGCGCAGAACTCGAAACTCAGAGCAACTGGATGAGAAATTTTATATACCATCACCCTTCTCTTTTTGATGACATTTATTCGTAGTCCGTACGCAAAGGTTTGGATGTGTGAAAAGCGCACGCAATTGAAGGTGGATCAAATAAAGATGTACTATTAAAGTGTAGTTTTGTGTGCGATACTACAAAATTTATTCACAAGTCGAATCTTGAAGAGAGTTCGTTGGTCAAAGCGTGAAATGCACATTAGTAAATTTAAATATACTATAAATAAATATATATAAGCATGTTTGATGGTATTTATCGTGTTGGGAGGATGGCCGAGTTGGTCTAAGGCGCCAGATTAAGGTTCTGGTCTCTTCGGAGGCGTGGGTTCGAATCCCACTTCTCTCATTCTTTTTTTGCTCTTCGTTTGTCCCTATCACCTCATTTGAATGTGCTGCAAGTGATGGCTTGCGTTTATCCGAACAATAATAGAACCCACTCTCCATTAGCACCGACACTCGCCTCAGTGACACGGTGGCGCGGGAGCCCCCAATGGCCCAGTCGCACCCACTGATATACTATTCTGTTCGAAGATGGAGCTTACACGTACCAGTGTAGTTTCTTACCTCGGACAATCTTGCGAAATCAAGGCTTAATGTTCGAAACTGGACTGTTGAAGGGCGAAACCCAGGTGGTATAGGACCAGTCCGACTTCGCCAGCTCTAAAAAATGAAGATGTTGACGTGTGTAGCGAGTAGCGGAGACAGGCCCAAAGAAGCCACATTTGGCGAAGGTCAGATATTTACGCGTTCAGGCGGGTGACGGGTAAGTGTCACCAGTGTGAAAGAACATTGCAATTATATGTAGAAGACGGAAATCCATACTAACCTGCCCCACAGACATAATTTACAAGATACAACGTACGTCAATTAGGAATACAACGCTCCCGATATTACAGAACAGAAGATGGTCCAAAGTACAGCTGAAACCGGTCAAACACTCTTACTCACTTTCCCCACCGCCACTTCTTCTTGCCTGAGTCGCGGCGCTTAACACTCTTCTCAAAGTTCTCGCTCACGGGCTCAACGTCCTGTGAGTCGCTGGACATCACCAAGGCATTAAACTCGGCGAGATCCCTTTCATAAGCCAGCCGTATCCTCTCCAATCGCGCCTCATTATCCAAACGACGAAGATCCTCTGGATTAACTGAAGAATACGGTGGGAGGTCGTGGCCCTCACCAGGCAGCGACGGTGTCCCTGTTGCCACCCTGCTCGACTCGATCGCGGCATTTGAACTGCTCGCCTGCGCCAGAAGGGATCATGCATCGTCGCCCACACGTAGTCGGAGTAGCCGGGATCGACGGGTGGGCCCAGGCTACCTCTGCCGGCAGGTCATTGTTCAGATACATAAAGAAGATCAGGCTTTCATACCTAATCCGAAAGTTACACAGCATTCCACAACCATGATCAAATCCGGGGGAGAGTGCTCACTGTCACAATCAACCTTCAGAAGTGGCAAAATTTCCATCTCTTGGTCACTTGTGAGAAATGTTCTCGGCTGATGGAAAAGAACTCAATAGACTCCAGAATAATGGCAATGAGAGTTGAAAGCGTGTCCCGGGAGTGTTGTTCGGCAATGAACGGAAACATGGTTGACCTTTCCGACAACGCCCGAGTGCACACGAGTGCCAGAACGACAAAGCTGCCATGCAGTCACCTGGATTTGAGCAAAAGAGTCGGCAAAATAAGATTGAGAGAAGTGGGATTCGAACCCACGCCTCCGAAGAGACCAGAACCTTAATCTGGCGCCTTAGACCAACTCGGCCATCCTCCCAGCATGATGAAAGTAATACCTTAGCTGCGTATATTACTTTTCAAAATATATAATTTTCTACCACTTCACTTTTCCTCACGAACCTCACTTTAGATTCGAATGATTCAACGCCCCGTGATGTAATTTTAGTATTTTCCAAAGAATTACAAACATTGCGTGAATTTTCAGAGTGAAAAGTATTCAAAAGCTGTAACGTGACATTAAGGATTTTTGCTGGTGCAATTGCTTGTATGGCAATAGGTGGTGGTGCCCGTCGATATCGCGGAGATGGATCTACAAGGAAAGGATAAAATAACGCGGTGTTGCGTGAAGCGTGAAGCGTCTCAGGATTGAAGGGACAAGAGTGTCCACAAACCTATGGTCGAGTCATCCAACGAAGGAACGGCTTGATAATTTTACTAAAGTACAGCGCGAACGGTGCAGGCTCCATTGATTGTGAACGACTGTTGATAAGATCAGCTCTCGATTCTGCGATACTCAGTGCGGTAATCCCAGAGAAGCTGGAAACCCTCTTGTGCTGTAGCTCTCCGTCCGAATTAAGAGTAGTGATGGAGGATGGGCGAGGAAGAGGATGTCCGGTCCTGGTGGCTGAATTAACGACTTCAAGCATCCCAAGTGCAAGTTTCCGCGCGGTGGGGTCCCATCCGAAAAAAACAATTGCGTTGAAGATACCGCTGAGAGCGAGTAGTGCTTCTGTAGCACCAGAAGCCATAGATTGCATTGGTCGGTGTAAGCGTACAGCGTGCAATCCGACACTTTTTCTCACCTCCAACTATAGCAGCCGATGTAATGGCGAGACTTGCCGTTATAACCGACAATCCACCAGTAAGAAGCATCAAAACAGGATACTAGAGTTCAGTTTCAAAGGTTTCGTGGTGGTCAAGTCCGCTGATGAGTTGTTTGAGTACTGTAAGAGGGCTCACCAGAACAAGGCGCACCGACAAAGCGTTTGCGTCAACTTTCGATCTCGAGGAAACTGCCATTATTCCCGACTCAGACACCCTGAGCGATTCGGGTGTTGCATTTGCTCCCCGTCTCATTCGAAAGAACAAAATTCCCGCGACGAGAATGACGGAAGCAACAAAGGCGAAACCGAGACCGATTATCATTGCAAGTATTGTAGCGGTTGATGCTGCTGTGGCAAAGCACGTAGTTCCATCCGGGAGATGCGCTTGTCTTGAAGTCGACCAAAAAGATGCAATGATCAGTCTTCATAACAGGGTATTCGACTGCCAATTTGACAAGACCCACGACAGTATGACAATAAGACCGCCAACCAGAAAAGCAGCAAAGGGTATCGCAATGGCACAAGCCTCCCCAAAGGCCGAGAACGGGGGATGATTCAGCACCAGCGACCGGTAGAGCACGATCAGAATGGCAAGAGAGCTGTAGTACTCGCCACCAAAGCCGCCGACTTCGCCGAAGATGGATATACTGTCAAGAGACGATGAAAGTGAGCAGCTGAGACGTGGAGAATCGACGAGAGCGGAGAAACATGATAATGACTTGCACCGGAGAGTTTCGGGGAAGGACAGGGTCTCCCCGAGCCAGCAGCAGAGGGCGACGATGTTGAAGATAAAGAGAACGGCAAGAAGCTTGTGTACTGTGTGTCTGATGTGGGAGACTCGCAAACTGTCATGAATTCCCCGACATGGTATGTACCGGCCACGTGATTCCAGTGGACCAAGCAACGACGGTTTCCACGTATGCGTCAGCCCATGAAAAGGGAACGTCGCAATCAGTCCTCCACTCACCCTGCCGCGACCGCATAGAAGCAGAGAACGCAAATGTCACTGAAGACACTGAGAGCGACAGGACCGCTGTGGAAGATGGCCCGGGATCGGCGGTCCAGCATCGTGGTCCAGAGTAGTGATGAAGGTGACTGCGGTGCGGTTTTTGTTTTGTGGAGACGTTTCTGGATTTGGTATGATGTGCGGCACAAGACCGCAGAATGGGGAAGCCCCAACTATCACGCTCCATAAAACAGTCTTTTTCCGGAAGAGCTTCGCGTGTCCAGGACACAATTTCCGCTGTACACTCATGCAGTCCAGCGATCCTGACCAATGCTCCAAAATGGTAAGATGTCAAATCAATTCTAACCGAACGAGCACAAGAGGTAATTGAAGAAAGATTTAAACGTTCTAAACTGTACATCATGATAATTTCAAAGAATAAACCGTACTCATATCAAGGGAATCGTCCATTTCGACCCAGCTGTACACACTCCACAAATCTCACACCCCAAACAACGCCTTCAACCCCGGCAGCTTCACATCAGCCCGTCTTTCGCCCAGTCCCAGCAACGAGGAACACGGCGGCAGCACCGGGTTCGGGTGCACGGGTTGAGGCGGCGGGAGTGGCGCGGGAGCGGGGGAAACGGCGTACGACATCGGCATCGGCATCCAGACGGTCCCCCGGACGGGCACCGGCACCGGCGCGGAGCGGTAGTGACCGTTGCCGTGTCCGCTGGTCACGATGGGCTGGTAGATCACCCGGATTGGGGCGCCGGTGGTGGGAACCATTTGTTGTTTCGGGGGGTAGTTTGTGACGAATGTGACGTGCTCGCGCATGGTTGGGGGTGGAGGCATGGGAAAAGACTGCGGTTGAGCATGTTGGTGCATCCGCTGCATGTCTGTGGGCTGGGATCGGTGGTACGACGCTTGTTCTCGCTCCCTGGAGGATGTTGGGTTCGCATAGGCCTCCAGAGTCGGGCTGGGTTCCGGAGAGGGATACTGGCACGACGGTGATTTGTGACGGAAATGCGAAGGCTGTTGGATATATTCTCGGTGAGGCTCGGGTGACGGAGATCGCGACCCGAGCGAGCTTGACGACCGTCTCAGGAGTCGAGACATGCGATCCCGGACAGACGCAGCGAAGGCTTTGTCTTGGAGATGTCGCTTCGTGACGCCGAGGGATTGGCGGCGATTTTGGAACCTTTATTGCAGAGGGTTTCGAGGTTTAGGACAAAAATCCGGGCTGAGTGGGGATGCACAGCAGAACATACCATATTTGCACCTTTCTGGGTGACATGCCAAGTCGTTTCGCGAGTTTAAGACGAAGTTCGGTGTCGGGGAAGAAGGTTTTCTCCAAAACCGCGTTCAAAATCTGAAAACATCGGGTTCAAAATGTGCCCACCAGACGAAGCGACATTTTACCTACGCGAGTCTCATCTGCAGTTGCCCGTCGCCTTTTTGGACCCGAGTCTGCATACCCTCCTCCACGCTTCGAGTCATGGTCGTCGTAATCCTCCTCGTCGCTCTCGTCGCGGGGTCTTTTGTTTGGTCTTGGCATTCGGTCGGACTCGCTGTCCGAGTCGTCTTCCAGGCTGAAGGCATCTCTGTCGACGTTGGGAACTGCAGCAGCCACGAGAATGTCAAGCCTGGCGTTGCCAGTGTACTCCAGGTGCCTGGGGGCCGGCAGAACAGGATGGGGAACGTGCTGGTGTTGGGGCGGCTGTGCCTCGAAAACGGCGGCTGGTTGATCCATGGCGTTTGGCGTTTCGATTGCAGTGCCCAATGGACGTATCAGGTTGAGATAGCCAGTGTTTGGTATGATGTGTTATGGAAGACTTGGCATTTCTTTCATTCACCTGAAACGCCAAGTCCCTTTCATCCAAGACCCCCCAGGCAGTCTTGGCGCCCAGGCAACAGAAAAGAGGAGAGTGATAAGAATTAAAAACTAAACAAAACGTGTTCCTGTATCAGATAATGAGTTGGCCCTTCATTTGACGATGATTGCGTTGGAATTCCAGCACGAAAGGGGGCGGAATGCGTACGTTGCAGTCGTCGGGCCAATATTATCGATTGATAGGGCTGGGATAGGATGCAGAACAGCTCACTTGGCGCCAAGTGAGCCAAGTGAAGAACATGTCCCACGCACTGGTGGTGGAACAGGTCGAATTTTTTTCACTGCAAAATGTATTACTGCTGCTGAAGTCATTACTGCATTTGAAAGTGAATACTACGCGAAGCAAGATAGCTCAAACTGGCACAGGTGCGACCAACTGAAAGAAATGTCATTGCGATATACGTGTGTGCGGAAACGACAGTCGCAACGTAACACGCTAGGACCGCGAGGCGGTCTCGATCAAGACCTCTAATTATATCCAACATATCCAGACCCGTTCATCGACCTTAAATGGTGCTCCAGAGAGTTGGATCTTTGGCGCCAGTGCAGCAACTCTCGCGACACCTGATCCAATTGGACGACCAGCGTGTCTCGTTCCCTCCTGACCCGCTCCAGTGTCCTCCTAAGGTCACGCTCACGATCTGAGCTGGTGCTCCAGGTACTGGGTGTGCTCCCTGATTCGACAGGTGGAACGTGAACCGACGGTAAAGATGGGCGAAACTTGGGTGACGTTGCGTCTGCTTTTCCGTCTCGGTTCAGGTATTCCATTATCCCGAGATCCGTCCTCTGCACTTCGCCTGGAGTAGCTCCAGCAGTCGTGTCAGTCCCAGATACTGACGGCTGACTTGACGGTCTTCGCTCAGATTCGTTGGGAGAAGGCTGCGTGTGATGTTCATCAATTTAAGAATGGTACGAGACGTTCAACTTCTTTGAAGATATTGCATTGCATGTTCAAAACCCACCAGTGGAGATCTATTCGGTACAATCCGTGCGTCCGCCGCGAAAACGTTCAGTCCTGGCACAGAGACTGCCAATGGTAGCGGAAGCTTGAGAGCACTGCTAGGGGCAGCACTCTGTGGTGGAGGTTCGTGCGAGAGTGACAGCAATTTTGATGCCGACACATTATAAGGCGTTTGAGTCCGCTGTGCACTGCTACTTGATGACATTTTCCGCTCAGGCTTAGGTAAGATTGAGGATTGCGAACTCGACGCATTGACTGCACTGTGCGAAGATGGCGCGAAGGAGCCGTATTGCTGGCTGTGATATCCGCGACTAACTCTACGGTGTGGCTGCCGAGGCACTCCCCACCCTTCCTGGTAGTACTGGTAGTCGTGCGCGCCCTGCGAAGGATAGTACTGACTTGGCGCGTGGTACCCATCGAGTTGGTGGGAGGTTAGGGTAGCCGTCGCTGATCCATATGAGAACGAATATTGATGGTAGTACGGGTCGCCTTCGCCCACGGGCATGCATGGAGAAGAGCCGCCAGAAACGGATGGAACAGTGAGGTGCGCGTGCGACTCGGCACGGCCGCCGCCGTGTCGGTCCGTGCCAGTCATGAGGTGACGGATCATGACCTCGGCTTGTTCGAGGCGGGAGGTGATGTCGCGAGAGCGGAGTTTGCTCATGCCGTTTGGGTCGGTGAATGAACATGTGCGATTCTATGAGCGTGGGAGCGCAAACTGTCAGAAACTACCTAAAGTATTCTCCACCAGCCCACCAGCTCACCTTTCGAGCACAGTTTGAACACGGCTTTTTACCATCACAGCGCTATGCAGTTTGATCGGCGAGGTTAGGGTTTGGTGATTCGAGTCACGATCCATTTGGTGCCACTTGAATTTTCGTGAGGACGACGTACCTTTTTCGATCGATGACAATTCTCACATGCCGCCCCCATCGCGAGACGTTTCCCGTACGGCCTGCGCTCCCTCGGGGTTCCGTTCGACTCTCGAGCCTCCTGGCGCGAAGTGGAGTCTCCTGCACTACTCGTTTGATCCTCTGTTGAGGAAACTGAACTCTTTCGTTTGCGACCGACGGAGGGTTGGGATTCACGGTCCATGCTCAATGTTACGTCATTTGGATCTAAAGCTTTGTCGTAAAGAGAACCGGGAAGGTGGTGAATAAGGGAGCTCCCCTTGGAAATATTTGATGAAAGGTCAAGCATTGCATTTACCGATCTCGCTCGCACTCCACGTCCGGGGCGCGTCCATGTGATCAGACATAAGTCTGGAGCTCGACCGACGTCGACGAACGCGTTCGCCACTCCGTGGGACGTCCAAGAATTCTCTCGACGCGGCCAATTGTTCGGGGGGCGACCCACTCCTTACATCCACCACGGAGCCGTCCTCCATCGGGTCCTCGATCGCGACACCAGCACTGCGACCTGCTTCACGTTCCAGCTCTTCTGTTGATGCAGGGACCACAGGGTGATCCGTCCCAAAGTTTTCGTCGGCTGGGGTCGGAACCCCAGCCTCCTCAACCGCAATGTCCTCTTTCGTCGCTTCCTTGGCCATTTCCCTCTTTGCTGGGTGCGGGATTTTCGTGTCCGTAAGTGTGGAGAAGTAGGGGGAGGTTGTCCTCTGGTTGTGGTAGGAAACTGCAGGAAAGTTGTATGTGTGTATATCGCCAGTCAAAAGGTCCCCGGACGGGGTTGAACTTTGGCCAGTATACGCGGCAGGCCCAGCGCGTTCGTTCCAGTCGAGCGGATCCGATTCCACGTTCCGGCGCGACTACGGATGCGCGAGTTGTTCGGGTGAGGGAGGGCCTTGGGTTCCTCGTCCCTACCTTGGATACACACGCCTTCACAATATATATCTGGTGGAGGCAAAGAACAAACATCTACAGCTTATAGGAAAAATAAAGAGATCTCTTTTCAACAAGCAGGTGTACCTCTTTATTTGGTGCAGACATTACTTGGCAATAGCGCCAAGCAGACGATCAATTTCAATAGCACCTTGTCTGAGATTGCTTCAAGTCCATACACTGCTTATTCCGATGACATGAAATCAAAATAGAAACGCTAGCGATATTTGGATTTGAGCGTGAACTCGTGACCGAAGCAATTGGAGGCCCCAATTAGAAGAACAGATACAACAATGCAATGACCACCGCCCTTCCACCTCCACCCCTTTCCCTGGAAGAAGACCTGGATGAACTTCTCTCGCGGCATCGGCGTGAGCTCAGGGATCTCACAGGCATTCAGACCTCCATCAAGCGAAATGCTCCGAAAGGAGGTAAGGCTCGCCGAAAAGAAGCGCTGGAGGAATGTGAGAGACTGGATAAAGAGTTGGAGCAACGTCAAGCGCGCGAAAGGGAATCGTGGGAGGAGCGTGAGCAGGAGCGAATGGCCAATGGCAGTGGAAATGTGGAAGGTGCAGAGGAAACTGCAGTTCCCGACGCTAAAGTGAGTTTTCACTCGGCCGCTTCCCATCATCTCTGTGATTTTATGAGATTGCCCCTGTTCTATCTGGTCTGAAGGCCGCCGAGGTCGATTAGGCAATGGATTCTTTGACAATATCAGACACGCCGTCGAATCAGAAAAAGAAAGGCCGTCAGCAAAAACGCAAGGTCAGCCTGTTAGGACACCAAAGAGACGTGAAAGTGACGGTTTCATGGTCTCTTGAATTGATGAAATAGGATAAGCGTGCAGCGGACATCGAGGCTCTTCGCTCCCAGGCTGCATTCGAGGCAGAGTCCATGCCGGATCGCAGACAAAAAGAACTGGGTAACATCAAATCTGTTGTTGGGAAGCTGGGCCTTGAATTGGTGGACATTCCCGCATGGACATTGCCTGTACCGCGCTATTGGTGGCCAGCTCGCAACTCCGCAGGTGCGGATGCGGTTTGACTCGAAGGATACTGCTCTCGAAGCTTACGCAGTGGTGTGGCTTGACTGTTCCACAGACATATCAAGATTTGCGGCGGCAAACAGCTTCTCATCTTCGATCCCACAGAGAACAGTTCGCCCCTTTCCTAACAAACTTTGACGGCGATGCTCTGAATGATGGTGCGTATCTGTGTGATGAATCTTGTTCCATCAGTGCCTGACGGACCTCTTTCTCTTGAAGGTGAATACGAGAAGTACTGCGAGACCCTGGAGAACACAACTGTGTGGGGCGGGGACGTTGAGGTACGTCTTCCCATTGTTTAACTTGCAGGTATTTTCGTGACAAATATCTGTCGAGAGATTCAAGCCCTTTCGCAGATTTTGAATCGTCCCATTCACGTTCACCAATCAGATTCCCCGGTTCTAAAAGTAAGCGAGGAATATGGAGGAGAACCTATTCGTATATCGTGAGTCCCCTGAATCCTCGACCGACTTTCACCGTTCGGCAAGGTGCTAATTCGAACAATATTTTGTCCACCCAATAGATACCACCGACATTACTATAGATTAGGAGCACATTATAACTTACTTCGCTCTATCCAATCGTAATACCTTTCATTTTCGCTCGACTGGGGACTAGGAGTGTTGAGGCCTACCGCAGCCTCGTCTTCGAAATCGGCGTCGATGTCACTTGGTTTCCCCAGCAAAGTCAAGCGGCGAAACACGAGACCCGTGAGTGGTTCATCTCGTGGACCCAATCGCCCCAGGGCGCTCGCGATGTTCCGCAAATGACAAACTTGCAACGTCTCACAATTTCTGATCCGGGAACCCCAGGAACTCACCGAGGAGCAGCGGCAGGAAGTGAAAGAAGCATTTGAGCTCTTTGATACCGATAAAGATGGCAAACTGGATTACCACGAGCTGAAGGTGCGGCGGAAATGCGGGAAGCGGCGCCCGCATTCATTCAATAAACCCTCCATGACGGTCAGGTGGCCATGCGTGCGCTTGGCTTCGACGTGAAGAAGGCTGAAGTGCTCAGAATACTGCGTGATGTCGACAGGGAAGGGCAGAACATGATCTCGTACGACGATTTCGTGAAACTGAGTGAGTCGAGAGAACCCTTCGTCGCCTGCTTTCTCCAGCTCAAAACGTTAATCTCTCAGTGACGGAACGTATCCTTGCTCGCGACCCTGTGGAGGAGATTCGCCGAGCCTTCAAACTGTTCGACGACGACGGTACCGGAAAGATCTCACTCCGGAATTTGAGAAGAGTCGCAAAGGAGATTGGGGAGCAGCTGGATGACGAAGAGCTACAGGCTATGATTGATGAGTTTGACATTGACCAAGACGGAGAGAGTGCGTATACGCTCTCCAGTTAGATTTGAATTGATGCGTGGGAACTTGTGGAGCTAACGAATGCCTTTTGCCGACAGTAAATGAACAAGAGTTTCTTGCTATCATGACAGAGACGGATTGATCACGTACCTTCCCAAACCTTACTGTTAGAAGTAAGATCGGCCCCACACGGACAAAATGGATACCCAATTACTTGCAACTACAGGCCGATGGATATGATTCCATGTAGCATAATGGATCGCACCATAATAAATCGAAAAATACAAAGAGCGGTGATATCCTAGTGCATGAGTGTTCTCATTATAACTCATACTTGCTTCATTTTCTCATTGACCCATCGCCGTGTCCACCACATCCCCGCCCCACTGGCCAGAGTGAGGATCAATCCGACCGCAAGTTCTACGCCCTGTATAGTGCGTGAGGTGGCCATAAAGACACGGAAGCGGGTACTGTACCACCTGATGAATTGATGTGACCAAGCGTGAGTGCGATGTGGGCAATATCTGGGGAAGCATGTGGTTGACGTACCGGCTTTCGGTCCACGTTCCTTGTGTGGGGTCCACCACTGTAAAGTAACCCTTGTCAAAGTCGTACTCCAACCCATTGGTCTGAACAACATCCAATAACAGCACTTCCCAACCCCCGAGCTCACCTGTCCCATAAGCATAGTGGTACTTCACCGTAGCCGCTACGCATTGATTGTAAATGCATGCCGTCGCAGTCGGGTTCTAGTCGACATTTTCTGTCGTCAATAGCTTCTTCCGCACCCAGTTCGTCCTGGAGCACTCACCCCGTTTGCCGAACATGGCGTTGAAGCATTGCATCCACCGGCGGGACCCTTGGTGTGGGCGAGCGTGCTGGTGAGCCAGTTGGACACGACGTACCCGATGGGGTTGGGGTTGTAGTAGTTCCACACGCCAGAGTAGTGCGAGACGTGGGTGGCGCCGCTCACTGTCGTGAACAAAGAAGGGGGCAGGTGGTAAGAGCAAGGTCAAGAGCAGGAACGAACAAATGTCAACGACGTCCCACCCTCGCGCATCCCGTTCTAGATCCCCGTCACCAACGGGCACGAAAAGTTCCTCACAAAGCAGTCGAGCCAGTCGCGCACGACAGTGCAGTTCACGTCCCACCCGGCTGGCAACGTTGCGTTGGCGTTCAGGTTCTGAGCGAGCCGCCAGAGCGTCTTGGCCGTCGACGAGGCGACCGAACATACGGCTGGTGTGTATGGAAGGTCGTGTATGGGTATCCGTCGAGTTCGGAGTTGTAGTACCTGACAGGGGAGAGTGCAAGTTGTTTTGAGGTGAGGGGTAAAGGACGGATGCTGCAACAATGCAAAAATCGCGGGGTGATGCGTGCAGACTCACGGGTTCGTAAACGCCCCACTATGTTCCACCACCACTACCGCCGGAACACCATTCCTCGCAAACGCCGCCGAAGACGACGGCGGGAGGCCATTGGATCCCTGCGCGGGCACGATCCGGACGAGGGCGTCGGCGCTCCCGGCGGCGAGGCGGGACGCGAGGGATGACGTGGCGGAAGAGGAGTGGGTGTAGAATGTGAAGTTGGAGGGTGGGGATGTGGGGGAGAGCGGGCCGAGGATTTGTGAGAGTTCGAGGATGGATTCGATGCTGCGCCGGGACGCGCAATCGCTCAGTATGAGCCCCCGTGTCATCAACCCCGGCCCCCCCGAGCATCAAATCACTTCCCCCACGACACGTTCCTAAACTCCGTATTCGCCACACACGGTCTCCCGCACGCCTGGTTGACCAGCGGGCACGCGGCGTCCTTGTCCTTGACGCACGTGAAGGTGCGCAGGTCCCGCGCGAACCGCTCAGAGCCCGCCCGGGACCAGGTTTCGGCGGCGAATGTGGTGTAGAGGATGTGTTTGGCGAAGGTGGTGGGTGGGGTGGGTGACTAAGAGGTGGGGATGGAGGCGGCACGGAATGAGTTTACCAAACCAGGCGACGACACACCAGCTCAACCCCCCCCCCCCCCCCCCCCCCCCCCAAACCACCACCCGCCCACATCCTCACCCTTGCTATAGCCTCCACGATAGCCATAACCGCCACCAGCCCCGCGACGTGCGTGTCGAGCCCCGTCGCGAGGTCGTGGAAGAAGCTTGCCGCGTCGAGCGCTGCGGCGACGAGGAGAAGCGGTTTTGTGTCGGAGGGGCTGATGAGGCGGCTGTGCGAGGCCCAGACGGAGACCGAGCCTACGGGGTCGCAGGTTCCTGGGGAGTGGGGTGGGATGGAGGTGGAGGTGGAAGTGAGCCGGGTTGAATGTACAAGTGCAGGAACAGAGGTGGGCCCAAGACCAGACACACACCTCTCCTCAAGCACGTATCGCTATCCCTCTGGGCATACATCAACCCATCGAAATCCGCCGAGTACATCTGGTACCCTGCGTACCTTTTCTCCCTATTATACGCCACGGCCTCGCCAATCGCGTCAATGTTGACCTGGGACGCGTTCCAAGTCGTCCACGCGGCGTAGATGGGAATGTCGAAGTTTTGGAAGGAGAGGGAGGTCCCATTGGGGTTCCATGCGAACCCTGAAGAGGTGGTGAGAGGGGCGAAGGGGGAGGAGGAAGTGGGGAGATGAGTGCCGGGAGTGAGAGAGTTTGCCGGTGTCGCGGAGGGTTTGGATGTTGGACCTTTTGGGGTGGGGGATGGAGTGGAGAGTCAGTGAAGGTACTCGTTGTAATTCAAGAAATGTCTCTAGGAATCTAGGTGACCAAAAAATAGAGCGACAAAGCGGCGTCGCAGCGGGCAGAGTCAGGTTTCCAGGACGCTTCCATTGTCTTCTGTCGCTCTTCACCATCTTTTTGCTCCTCAGACACTCTCACACACGTTGTTAACATCTCGATGGGCACCACGGCCACATACGAGTCCTTCTGCGTCCCTGCCACAAAGCTCGCCAAGTCGTCTGGCGTATCTATGCCATACAGGAGCCCTGACGCGCCGAAATCTTGCGTGCCCGAGGTGGGAGGAAAGGTTGGAGGTCAGGTGCAGATCATTCAAAGACACGCCTCCGACCATCGCGGCCGAAAACGACGGTGATTTCGCGTCGCAGTGTCATTTGCGCTTCGCTCGGTCCTCGGTCCCATACTCGCACGGCAGTGTATCATTCCGCTTCGCAGGGGTATTCGACTCGGGCGGACAGCCTCGCTCCGATCGGACCCCTCGCCTCTGACTCACTCTGGCATCCAATGACACCCGTGGCATTGAGCAGCCGTGGTCAGGGCGCGAGGTCGAGTGCCTGGTAGACGGTGGTGTCGAGGTCTGCAAACGCAGGGTGGGGTGCCCGTGCGAGGAAAACGAGGAGGAGACGGAGGAGAAATGACGGGAAGGAGGGGGAGGAGGGACGCGAGTAGCCATGGGAGCGATGGACGTGGTGCGGTCGCATTGGGAGGCGGGAAGAGGCGTTCCATTGAAGTGTACATTATTTAGCAAGTCTAGTACCGCTTTTCGACAATAGATAATAAGGACAGGAATGTAACATTGAAATTCAGCAAATGTTGACATGGATTGACATGGAATGAGAACCTCAACACTCTTTGTTTTAATGTGACGAGAAATGGGACATGACTCACCACCGCAGCAGCAGGTCAGTTCCCTCAGCACCGCGGATGGTCTCGTCCGGCTGGCCGTCTCCTATCCAACGGGCAACATGTCCCGGGTGTGTGCTCCTGTGAAGTCGCGTCGGTAGATCGTTTATCCGCTTACCTTCCGGGCCGTTTTCATCCCGCAGTCTTGACTAATCAACGGGTCACTTTGGCCTGACTTATTCGGTTCCGCGGCTTCAAGAACGCTGCCACCTTCTCCCACCCAGCCCATCATCAATCCCACCCACCCATCAACCGCCGATGGCTGAACAGAAATCCCAATCTGCACCTGAACACACGACGGACGTTCTCGTCGTGGGCAGCGGGCCTGCCGGTGGGACTGCCGCGCTGGCACTGGCAACGTACGGGGTCAACCACATCGTCATCACAAAGTACAGGTGCGTAGTGCGTAGTGCGGTGCGGGTGGGAGACGGTACCTTTCGTGGGGTGCAAAACAGGGACGAGGAGGAAAAGTGGAGAAGTCTTGCTGCGCACGTCGCTTTCCATGTAATTCAATCCTACTCGAAGTATCGTGGTACGGAGAATACCGATTTGAGGTGGCTCGCTTGTTTTCCTTTCTCTTACCCCATCGTGCCCCCTGAATCCCCACGAAATCAATCACCATCATCTCGCCTTCCTCACTTCCCTTCACCATCATTCCACCACCCAGATGGACCGCCAACACCCCCCGCGCACACATCACAAACCAACGCACCATGGAAGTCTTCCGCGACCTAGGCATCGAATCCGACGTCGTCCTGCAAGGCACGCCGCACCACCTCATGGGTGACACCGTGTTCTGCACCTCGCTTACCGGCGAAGAGTTTGGGCGCGTCAGGACCTGGCTGACCAGACCCGACCGCGAAGGCGACCACATCGCGTCCAGCCCGAGCGCCAATTGCGATATCCCGCAGACGTTGCTCGAGCCCATTATTCTGAGCAAGGCCGCCGAGAGGGGTAGTCGCGTTTTTTTCAGTACAGAGTATTTGGGGTTGGTGCAGGATGATACGGGAGTGACCGTCAGCGTGAGGGATCGGTTGAGTGGGAGGGAGTACACGATCAGGGCAAAGTATGTTGTTGGGGCCGATGGTGCGAGGAGTAAGGTATGTTGTTGCGGTCCGAGGCCGAAGCACGATAGCGCTGACTGAGGCTGTCGAGCGACGGAGACGAATGATCTGCGCGAAGCGGGAATTACCCCGTGGAGCGACATAATCTCGCGGAGTGCATACTCCGGCCGGAGCCGGAGGCGAATGACCCCGCGGAGCGGTTTACTCTCGGTGGAGCTTGTTGCCTTTTTCTTTCCGCCGACCGTTTGATCGACGAACCGAAATCTCGCGCGATCTGCAACACCCCGTCCCCCTTGCAGATCGCGCAAGACATCGCCCTCCCCTCTGCCGGGCAAATGGACATTGCCGGCAGCATGAACATCGTCTTCGACGCCGACCTGACACACCTTGTCGCGCACCGCCCGTCGGTTTTGTATTGGGTGCTGCAGACGGGATCGAATGTGGGCGGGATCGGGCTGGGGCTGGTACGCATGGTCAGGATGTGGGATCAGTGGCTTGTTGTGTGGGGGTGTAAGTTCGTCGCTGGGTTTGTCTTTTCTTCTCTATTCGCACTCTAAACACCGCCCACAAAACCCGCCCTACAGACGACATCAAGAACCCCCCGACCCACGTCTCGGACGAAGAAGCCACCAAGATCGTGCACCGCCTTCTCGGCGACGACAAGATCAAGGTCAAGATCCGGTCCACCTCACTGTGGGGAAACAACAAATGGCACGCGCTCAAGTACACGTCCAAGGAGGGCCGCGTGTTTTGCGCCGGCGACGCCGTGCACCGCCACCCGCCCTCGAACGGGCTGGGATCCAACACGTCCGTGCAGGACTCGTACAACCTCGGGTGGAAGCTCGCGCTCGTCCTGAAAGGACTCGCCGGCCCCAAGTTGCTCGAAAGCTATGACGCGGAACGCGCACCCGTGGGCAAGCAGATCATTCACAGGGCCAACAAGTCCATTGAGGAGTTCGGACCCATCTTCGAGGCGCTTGGTGTGGCGGACACCAACGACCAGGACTTGATCCAGAAGCGCATCGCTAGCCGGTGCGACGATACCGAGGAAGGGTTCCGCCGTCGTGAAGCCCTGCGCAAGGCCCTCGAGGGCAAGGACTACGAGTTCAACGCGCACGGCGTCGAGATGGGTCAGCGGTACGCGAGCGGGGCCATCGTGCCCGACGGGACCCCCGAGCCTAAGTACACCAAGGACCCGGAACTGTACTACCACCCAACGACCTGGCCCGGTGCGCGCCTGCCGCACGTGTGGTTGCTGGACACGGAGACTGGGAAGAAGATCAGCACGCTGGATCTGCCCGGGAAGGGCCTCAGCTTCGCGCTGCTGACGGGGATCTCGGGTTCCAAGACGTGGGTCCCCGCGGCGAAGAAGGTGTCGGAGCTGCTTGGCGTTGAGGTGAAAGTGGCCGTGATTGGGGCCGGGAGGGAGTACTTGGACGTGTACGACGATTGGGCCAGGGCGAGGGAAGTGGAGGAGAGCGGGTGTGTGCTGGCGAGGCCCGATGGGTATGTCGGGTGGCGGTCGTCAAAGAAAGTGGATGGTGCGGATAAGGTGCTCGAAGGTGTGATGAGGAAGATTTTGGACAGGGCGTAGTGCAAAGGTCGTGTATTTTTTCTATGACTGCTAAAATTATTGCTGTTGATGACTTCGTGACGTGGTGGATCACATGGAAAGCTGAATAATTTTTTCCGTATATTTCTCTTGCCTTCCGGGAGCTCGCGCAGCTTCGGGTTGGAAGGAAAGGACAGATGTAAAACAAGCTGGTTTCGGTGTGAGAAGATTTCTTTAAGAGTGAGAGTTCCCCGTCCGTGTGCACGTCAAAATCCGATACATGTAACAGTTTTCGATGATAGTGAGAGATCCGGGAGGCTGTGACGTCCATGGGTGACGTGCAGACTTGGGAAAGTGCTGGACGAATGATAGAGTGCGCTCCGCAGGAAGGGATCTCGTTTTCGCTCTTGTGGAGCGACGTAATACATTCTTGTGTACTAGTAAGTGTTTCCAACGCGCTACTGGGTATCGCGACCCCTCTGTGGTTCCAGGCGCGACGTTGTGTTGCATACTTGTGTAGACGGCACACTGATACTCAGTGCTCCTGCAATCTACTTTGCGTAACATGCTTCAAGGAGCATCTGTGCCCCAAATGTGGCCGAAATTCGGGGTGCAAGTGGTGTAGATTGAGTCAACCCCAGTGTGTTGTGTGCTGGGGGAAGGTGTTTTCGTGGAGAGTGCTTAGTCATGCAATTCAGTGATCATATGCTCTATAAATCTAGAGTTGATGGTGGCAAGGCAAGGTATTTATCTACTCTATACCACCCGCCGCCCCATACTCGCCTTCCCCGGGCAACCACACAACAAGCACGACCGCCGCCACCGCGGCCGCTGAAAAACACGTCATGGGCACAACCTGCCCGCCCGTAGCGTGAATGACGAGTGGGGCGAGGGTGGCCCCGAGTTTGGAGCAGGTTTGGCAGATGCCTAGGGCGGACGTGCGTAAGTGGGAGGGGAATGTCGCAGCTGGGTTCAGGGTAGACGTGGGAAGTTACGAATCAGTTGGTGAGGGGAGAGCAACGGGTGCTAGGGGTGAAAAGAAGTACCTGAAAGAGTCCACAGACAGCAAACTGCAAGAACTATAGCACGACGAGGGTTGTCAGCCACGCAGTTCAGTCCTTAAAGCGATCCCCCACACCCGGCTCCGCAACGTCCTACACACCATTCAAGAACTCTGCCGGCATCACCAGCATCGCCGCGGCCCCGGTATACCCACTGGCCGCCGCCACTGCTGCCCCGGCGAATAGTGCCGACTCAAGAAGAAAGCACCCTCGGATGGTGCCCCGGGCGCCCCATCTCGCGATGCAAGGAGACGTGAGGAAGAGAGAGGGCTTTGATGTGAGGACCAGGAGGATGTTGAGGGCGTGGAGGGAGAGGGCGGGGGTGGAAGAGGTCTGGGAGGACGAAAGGTGGTGGTGCGGGAGGGTTGAGGTGAGGTGCGTGGTGTCCATGGCGACCCCTGGTTCGGTGGGAGGTGTGAGTGACAGAGAGGTGCGCAGTTTGCGCGTAAGCTCTTACCGTATGAGATCATGACGGCAGCGAACCTGTCATTGCCACGGCGTCAAGATGGAGCGGCTTGAGCAAGAGCAACACGCGATGCACTACGACAAAGGCACCGTCTCACCATACATAGCAGAGGACCAGGACGCGGTGGACGTGTGGTGGGGACGTCAGACCGCCTGCCTTGGATGGTGCTCCACCTCCTCCACTCAAGAGCGTACGCAGTGCACGACGGGCGTTTCGCCATGCGACGCGGGGCAAAGCGACCACACGGGCCAGTGCCGACACCAACGGTGATGCCCGTACCGGCACTGGGATCGTGGAGGTCGTCTTTTCGGGCAGCGATTCGGTGATAGACCAACTCCCAGAGTCGTCACCGTACCGGCTTGGTTCTTTCACGACAACGCACGCTGCAAGCACGAGAACGATTTCTGCGGTGGTGATGCAGAGGGACAAGGGGCGCCAGTGTGGGATGTACAGGGCGAGGACCGCGATCTGGGCTTGTCCGACCCCGCCCATGAGGGAGAAGACGACGGATGTCCACCCGCTGAAAGGAGGTTGTGTGAGGGGAGAGGGAGGGGTTGGAAGGGAAGGGAAAGGACATACCAGTGCGCAAAAGAGGGGTTCAGATCCATGGCGAGGGAGACTGGTGGATAGAGTCGATGAGGGAAGGAAAAAGCACGATGAGTTGGTAGCGACGAGAGCAAACGTACTGGTCGAAAGGAGGTTCCCGCCGACACAAAATCCCAGGACGAAGCGCAGACGGTAGTACGTTGGGAGGTCTTCATCAGAACACCGCAGAAGGTGGACCGACGCCAAAGTTGTTCCGGCGAGACCCAGCCCCGTGCATGCAATGACCGGTAGGCGGCCGTATTTGTCGGCGAGGCGGGAGCAGATGTAGGATCCTGTGCTTGATGGCCGTAGTGAGAAATATTCACGGCGCACAGGGATGAAGGAAGGACCGCAGATGGGCTCACCAAGGAGCCAGCCGCAAAACGTCCAGGTCTCAGCTGCTGCGAGTGCGTGTGGGGATGGGTCGGAGAGGATCAGGTTGTCAGGGTGAAGCGAGGGGTTGGATGGTTCGAGCGTGTAGAGGGGGAGGTCTGTGCAGAGATAAGTGGTGTGCGCGCGACGCGAGAGAAGAAAAGAAGAGACGTACAAACGAATGTAAATATCATCGACTGGTGGGAAGTGCGGTGAGTGATGGCGAGTTACAGGAGGTTAACGTTGTGGGTACTTGGGCGCCAGCGTGCAGGACTGAGGATTTTGCAGAACCCACCCAAAAAATAGAGAGCATGAAGATGGGCGACAGCGAAGTCTTGTGTCCCCCGTCATCGCCCGCGAGAAGCGCTGTCATTGCAGTGACAAGTGCTGCGGACAGGTGCTGTCTTTACATGCTTTCCTTGTAAAACCTAGAAGCTTCGATTGGTTTCAAAAGAAAGATGACGAGTATGATGCTTCTCTTCCGACTTTTCTATATCCGCTGATTGTGCCCACTAAGACAAGACAAAGCCTTAGGGCCGCTTGCAAAAAAGCTGGGAATTAACAAGGAAATTTTTATGAAGGCATTGCATTGAGGAGTGTGTGGGGATGGAGGACGAAGAGCAATGCAGGTCACAGCTTGAACAGCAGGACAGTGGAGTTGGAAGAACTTGCAAAACCATGTCCCCTCCCCGCAGACAAAGACGTCGCGGAAAAGCTCCGGATGGGTCAACAAACTAAACAACAACGCCGATTGAACGAGACCGGCGCCGAGACGGTCGTTTTCCTTTCGTTTGGCTTCCTTTATCGTCATCTGTCTTGGTGCGGAAGACCGAAGAGCACGACGACGAAACGAAAGGCACCCAACCAAGTCAGTAGGATTGGAGGTAGTGGTTGAAGGAGGTGGATTTGTGCAACAGACCAGGGGCTTCCCAGAAGGTGGCTGGGAAGAGGAAAGAAACTGGATCAGGCCTTCCTCGTCCTGTTTTCTTCTTTCTTGCCAGCCATCGTCTAGACCGAGCGCACTGAGCAACATGCAAGCAGTTGTGTAGCAGTGAACGCTAGGGGATAAGGGGCAACCTGGAGCTCGCAATCACCCGCTCTGTGAGCTCTTCTTCCGATTTTGGAGGCCCCCACCCTCTCTCGTTTTTCCCCTTGCCTATTATGATCGCTGGACACGATGGAGGAGACGGCCCGGCCACTCTTCAGTTAACGGAACCGCTCACCCGGGAAACGTTGCAGCGATAACTGCACGATACTGAGTTATCTTGATTAGTGGCCTTGTCAGCATCTATTCACTCGTCAACGGTGGATGAGTGAATTCACTGTTGTCAACCTGACAGGCAATTGTTTGGTGTCGCAGAAGCGGACTTGTCAAGAATTTTTGCATCCTCGTTTCGAATGGAAAGTCGACGAATACCGTTTACTTGGTTCTCGTAGACTGACGTAACAATTGTGCATACCACGTCGGAGCTAACCAAGCGTTTACACAATACACACACTGAACTCCAGTTCAATGGTAGTGACTGGATTAGAGATGGTTACATTAAACAGGCATCAGCGGACATAAAACCACACCATGCCTGTTACTGTCGTCATCTGTATCCAAGCCTTTTTGGTTTTCATGTGCCTAAACAAGGAAGGAGTGTTGATGGGCAAACAGAATCCTATTTTGTTTCTATGGCATGGGGAAAGAGAACATAGTCCTCCTCGTATTCCGCTAGGAAGCTTTATGGTCCTGTAGGCTCGCCGAAAACTTGGTCTGCGACAGTTAGGACTTCCATGCTGATCACGACTCACCTCGACCGAGTTGGATCGTTGGATGTGTTGTTCGTTTTGAGAGCATTCAAGATTCCATGCGGAGTGCTAAAGCATACCAAGGCGTCGCTGAAAAGACCGAGGCATTTGCAAAACTTGTTGTTACAGTAGGGTGAATGCATTTGTCTTTTCGGTACACTTGAACGGGTTTGGTATCGCGGTCTCGTCCCAAACGGACCATTCAAGACAATATGTGCTACCCATACTTGTCACCAGAGAGACTGATGCTTATATGCTTCAATTTTTCCCTCTTGTTCCTTTCAGTTTAATGTCAGTTATCCGGAGACTCTCTCGGCCATCGACGTGAATGCAAGCTGTGATGGTTGTGCATTGTTGAAAGCGTACTGAAATATTGGTTTTGTAGGATTATGAGATGGTATGGTCAGGAGGTGCAGGTCGAGAGTGCGAAGAGGCGGACTTGGAAATGCTTGGCCCCTCCAAAGACTGCACGCAACAAGAAAACGCGAGATCATTCTTGGGCACTTAAGAGGAGAGGCGTCTCCCAAGGACTATGTTTCTACTGAATGGTAACCATACCCATGTGTTGGTGCCCCCTAGCAACGTCAGACCCGTGAACTAAAGTCTGCACTCGGCTCTGTCGAATCCAAATGACCTGAAACCTGCACCGTCGACTCGTACGCCGATGTAGGGGCGATCGAAGCAGTTCGGTGATGATCATCGGGGGAACGGTATGGCCGTGCCAGGGGTATCGGGGATAGCGGGGGTTCCTGATTGCACCCTTGTTGATGCTCGAGAGAGATCTTTTTATTTCTGGGCGATAGCAACCACCAAAATGTACCTAAAGGTGTTGATAAAGCACTCCCGTCTTCGCGCGTCTCCAGTCTCCTGCTCCAGTTTCCACCCGTCTCCGTCATTCACGTCATGCGTACTTCCTCCACCGGCATGCGTCTCTTGGGACTTCTCCCCCTCCTACCACTCCTCATCAGCGCGGTCGTGGTCGAGACTCGTGGTGCCAACGACGGGTGCCCTGTAAGAGTTTGAGGATGTTCGGGTGCGGTTACCAACCTGTCATCCTTCCGGTAACATCCACTCAGTCAACTAACGCGCTAGCCTTGCACCTCCAGACGTGGATTTACAATGGCGTAGGAATTCCATCTGTGTGCCGAACGCCCAACAAGAAGGAGGGAAGAACCATGGGGGAAACGGTAACAGGGTGCGCAGAAATATGTGGCAGCAACTCAGTGAGCGCATTTCGATGTGAGTATTACGACGTGGAAGATTGGCGGGCCGCAACTTTCAGAGCTGGACGTGTTTCCCAACACTCGGCGGCGCGTGGCAGAGATGGCAGCCAAGCGGTCGGTCTTTTTCACTCCGTATTACTGATTTGGAGGGGTCTTGAGAGGTTGGGACGGCGGTACTGCCAAAACACGCTCGCAAAAGTCCATTTCCCAGCAGCAGCAAATGACCAAAGCCACTTAGAGACGAAACAACGTCACCTGCACGGAGTCTTGCGAAACCCAAATGCAACAGTAAAACCCAGATGACGCAGCTCTTGTCTCCATGGCGGAGCGCACTCGGCCACTTCCAGTGTCGGGAAGCGCCGTAGTGCGTCGTATCGGGATGGTGAATGGGTCGGGGCATATTCGGGATCGCCGGTGCCGGTGAGCACAGAGTACCAAGTCGATCACCAGATTTGTGCATCGGTCTTCACTACAGACACATTTTGCGCGACGTGGCCGTCACAGAGCGCCCGCGATCGCTTTGTGAGCTCCACAGGATGTGGTGGAACGCAAAGTAGCGAATGTTGGAGTGGACTTTCTTATACGATCCTGGGAAGCGACTTTCTTCGACGCTCGAAAACCGGACTCAGTTGGTCCAAGAGCATGATGGCTATCAAACAGACTTAGGTAGACCGCGCGCGGGCTGCTGCAATTCTAGTGTTGTTGAACAACAAACCTGGTGCAGTGATGGGGCTTCAGCGGCGTCCCCTATCGGTGCACACTGCACCGCGCGTGGCGATCCCAGTCCCGGATCGCAGACTCAGCGCTGACATGGAGGCGATTTGTACAGGGCGCAGGGGTATTGGTGGTGTGTCGTAGCAGTGGAGGGTGTACGTTGTAGAGTGATGAGACGTGGTGCAATAAACGTGTAAGAGAGACAGTTCTTGAAGTGAAGAAGGTCCTCCCATGGATGTGTAGCGGAATTCTCGTGACGAAACGCCAAGACCCACGGTGCGTAGTGAGACACTGTTAAAGCGACAAAGCGAAACGATCCATCAGATCGCACGCATCGCGTATTTGGAAGGGCCTTTGGCCGGAACGGCAACCGTGACGCCCAGAGTATGAGGGCAAACATTGGCGGCCAGTGGATGGAGTGAGCAGAGAGCAGTGAGCAGTGAGCAGCGTCAAGTACTACACCGGAGGCGAGAGCGGCTTTGCAGCGTCGAAAGTTGTCCTTGGTACGGCGGTGAGACATAGAGTTGCAACAGACCGCATCACAACCTTCACGTTTCTCCTTGTCTCCCTGAAGAGGCTCAAGACATCTCCAGTCCCCATCCTGCACTGTTCAAAACAACACCGATAGCAAGCGATGTTGCGTGAGACAGTGCAAGGGGACTAGAGAGGGAACCTGTATCGCCAATCATCCGCTGCCACGTCCGCCTTCACAAAAACCGATAGGATTTCTTTCCGAGTCGGTGTGTTTTTGGGTGAAGAGTTGGCACCACAAACGCGGCACACGTGCCCCACGCGCACGGACCACTCACTCTCCCCAGCTGCCACGCCATCCAGCCGCCAGCACGCGCATCGCGCATCGCGCATCCTCTCTCCTTCTCACTCACGCCCCGCGCTCTCTCGTGCGATGTCCGCCCCCCTGCCCCCCTACGGCGCACCACAGTACCCGAACCAGCAATTCGCACCCTCAAACCCCGCGCGTCCTCCCGCCCAACCCCCGCTCAACCCGCAACACCAATTCCCAAACACCAACGTTAACCTCGCAATGGGTCGGCCCGGAATGGCCCCACCGGGCGCGCCAATGGGGTTTCCTCGCCCTCCCTTCCCCGGCCAACCGCCACCGGGAATCAACCAGCCTCCGCCCGGGTTCCCCCCGCAACCGGGCCAGCCTCTCTCGCGCCCGCCCGTGGCCTCGCCCGTAGGAATCCAACCCCCGCGCCCGCCTCTCCCTGGCGCGGGAAACCAACCGCCAATGTCACCCGTCGGCCCCGTATCGCCTGTTGACAGTTCCGCGCAGTTCCAGCAACCACAACAACCGCAGCAGCAGCACCAGCAGCACCAGCCGAAGCGAAGAATGTACCCAGGCGAGGCCACAACCGCGTACGCCCAGTCTGCTCCTGCTGCTCCCCAACAACCAGGACAGCCCGATGCATTCAACCCCCAACAACCAGGCATGGCGCCCGTCATGCAAGCTCCGCCCGCATACCAACAATTCTCCAACGGTCCTCTTCCTCCTTCCTTCCACCAACCCGGTGCCGCTCCCCCTTCCTACCAACCCTCCACCACATACGCCCAGGCCCAGGCGCAAGGCCTCCCCCCCCAAGACGCCAAATACCCCAACGTGCCCTCCGCCTACGCCTCGCAGACCAGTCTTGCCAGCGTCACCGACGTTGCCGCCCAGGTGGCCAACTTGAGTCTCGGTGGTGTCGCGGCCCAGGTGCCGACCGTGTCGGTGTTTGGTGCCCCGCCGTATGTGCAGGAGTTGGAGGGGGCCGCGGGGTTGCCGTGGATTGGGGCAGCGGTGGGTTGAGGGGGGGGTGGGCGCTGACCGAGGCCACGAGCGCAGCGAGTGTATACGCCGGAGGCGAGTCATCCGCGGAGAGGAATGCCCTTTGCGGAGCGGAATGCCCTTCACGGAGCGCGAATGGTACAGCGCTGAGCGCATGTTCCCCGAGGCGTAAGCGCTGACCGGCATCATCCCTACTCCCCCCCCCGCCCAGTCCTCCGCCTCAACCACGCCCACATCCCATCCACACCCATCCTACAAGACATGCACACTCGAAGCCGCCCCGGCCTCGCAGGCCATTTTGAACAAGTCAAAGTTGCCGTTTGCGCTTGTGGTCACGCCGTATAGAGTGCCGGCGGAGGGGGAGGTGCGTGTGAGAGTGGGGCGTTGTGGGGCAGGGCTGATGGGCTGGGGAGTGGGTGGGTGGGGGTGATGGGTGGGGTGAGAGAGTGGGTGGGGCGTTGAGGGGATGGGGGGAGATTAGACGGGCGGGGTTTGAGACGGTTGCCGTGTACTGGATCTGACTTTCCACCGACTTCAACTCCAACCCCTCCCCTCCTCCACTCGCCCCTCGCCCCTCGCAGCCCCCCGTCCCCATCATCAACCCCGAGCAAATCGTGCGGTGCCGCCGCTGCCGCACCTACATCAACCCATGGGTCCAGTTCGTCGAGCAAGGAACGCGGTGGCGGTGTAATTTGTGTTATTTGACGAATGAGGGTGAGTTGCGATGTTTTTTTTGGGGGCGTGGGGGTCCTGAGTTTCACCTGCTCCGACACCTCTTCCTCACCTGCCCCCCGATTCTTCCTACTGTCTCACAACAACCACCTCAGTCCCCTCGTTTTTCGACTGGGACTCTGAAACGCGCACGTCCCGCAACCGCTTGGACCGTCCCGAACTGACCCACTCGTGCGTCGAGTTTGTGGCCCCGCAGGAGTACATGGTCCGCCCACCGCAGCCGTGCGTGTTCGTGTTTGTGATCGACGTGTCGTTCGCGGCTATTGCGAGTGGTGAGTTTACCGGGCGGGG
>KQ965833.1:127348-182160 GCA_001574975.1 Gonapodya prolifera JEL478
GGGGGAGTCTGGGAGAGTAGGAATGAGTACAATTGTACTGACGCTGTTTTTTTTTACTGCGTCGAAAGGAATGGTCGCGACCGCTGCACGCACAATCCTGGACACACTCGACGGGATGCCCAACGAAGATAACAGGACCAAAATCGCCATCGTGACAGTGGACTCGTCCTTGCATTTCTATAACCTCAACGTGAGTCTGGCGCCTGTCCTCCTTTTGCTGCTTCCTCCCACCACCGCTGACCCCCAACCCCACCCACCCCACGCAGTCCACCCTTTCCGACCCTCAAATGCTCGTTGTGGGCGACCTCGACGACCCCTTCATTCCCCAGCCCGAGGACCTCCTCGTCAACCTGTCCGAGAGTCGCGCCCAGATCGAATCCCTGCTGGGCAGGATGGGCGATATGTTTAGGTCAACGCAGCAGAGCCAGAGCGCCCTGGGTGGGGCCGTGCAGATCGTGTTCAAGATGCTGGTGTGTGCAAGGGGTTCGGGGGAGCCGCGAATCGATTTTGCTCACACAGTACACCGCGACGCAGCAACCCATCGGCGGCAAGATCGTCGTCCTGCAATCGTCGCTCCCCAGCGTCGGTCCTGGCTCGCTCAAGGCCCGCGAGGACCCAAAGCTCCTGGGCACGCCCAAGGAGGTGACGCTCCTGAATCCGGCCAGCATGTTCTACAAGCAGATCGCGGTCGACTGCTCCCGCGCCCAGGTCAGCGTCGACGTGTGGGTGTTTGGTTCGGGCTATAATGATGTTGCGACGTTGAGTGAGTGGGCCGGGTGAGGGGTTGTCGATGACCTGGGGTATTTTCTGATGTGACGCGGACCGGATGACTTGAACCCCACCAGGCGGTCTGGCGAAACATACTGGCGGCTCCACCTACTACTACCCCGGCTTCTCCGCGACGCGCCCCGACGACGCCATCAAATTTGCCACCGAGTTCTCGCACTTCCTAACGAAACCGCTCGGCCTGGAAGCCGTGCTCCGCGTGCGCGCGTCCCGCGGGATCAAAATGACGGCGTTCCACGGAAACTTCTTCCTGCGCTCGACCGACCTTCTTGCCCTTCCCAACGTCAACCCGGACGCCTGCTACGTTATCGAGATGGAAATCGAGGAGACGTTGCAGAGCGGTGTCGCGTGCTTCCAGACCGCCGTGCTGCATACGAGTGGTAACGGAGAGCGCAGGATCAGAGTCGTCACCCTGGCACTTCCGGTGACGAACCAGCTGGGAGACTTGTTTGCGGCGGCGGATGTCAAGGCGGTGACCACGGTGTTGGCGAAGAAGGGTATGTTGTGCACGGTTTGCGGACTTTGTAGGAGGGGTTTTAATTACACCCCCCCCCCCACCCGTCCCAGCCGTGGAACGCAGTCTGGACTACAAGCTCGAGGACGCGCGAGACGCGCTGGTGAGCAAATGCGCGGACATCTTTTCGGCGTTCAAGGCGCAATCCGGGGGCGGCGGTGCGTCGGCGGGGCAGTTGCTCATTCCGAGCAATTTAAAATTGTTGCCGTTGTTGACCTTGGCGACGCTGAAGAACGTGAGTTTGCTTCTTGGAGTGAACGTGGAATTGTTGATCCTGAGTCCCCACTTCCTCCGTGACATCAGATCGCCTTCCGCCCCGGCCCGCAAATACCCAGCGACTTGCGGTCGTCCGCACTTGCGCTCATGTACCACTACCCCCTCGAAATGGTCATCGCCACCCTCCACCCGCGCCTATATGCACTACACGTTTTGCCTCCACAGGCCGGACTTCCCGGCTCGGACGGATTGCTGATGCTCCCGCCCATGATGAACTTGGGCAGTGACCGGTTGGAACGGCATGGCGTCTATTTACTTGATAATGGACGCGAGATTTTCCTGTACGTGTCCAAGTTGGCGGACCCCCAGCTCGTGCAGGCCCTGTTTGGCGTACAGGGATATGATGCCGTGGCTACCGGGAAGGTGAGCTATCTTCGTGTTGGCGGTGTGCGTCACATGGTGACTGATGATCTCAATTCGGTCTACAATGGACTCGTTGCGTTTGCACATTGCCTTGCCGGAAACCACTTGTTGCGGCTCTCACAGTCGACCCTCCCTGCGCTGCAAAACGACTACAGTATCCGCGTGCAAGCCATAATCGGCAAGATCCGTCAAACGCGGCTGACAATGTTCACGACATACCCGCACTTTTACGTTGTCAAGGAGGACGCGGACCCTGCGTTGCGGATGCTGTTCATGTCCCACTTGGTCGAGGATAGGATCGATTCGGTGTGGTCGTATCCGCAGGTGCGTGCATATCGGGGGTGGAGTGCTTCAACGAAGTTATCTGAATCGAAACGCGTTGCCTTGCAGTTTTTGGGACACTTGCGAGAGATTGTGGCCAAGTGAAACTATAGAGTCAACGACTGAATGTAATTTGGACTAAATGCATGCATTACATGAAACACAAAAGTAGGATGCTTCTGGGGATTCTCTGAGGTAGTGATCGACTTCCATACCATGCGCACTCCGATTACTGCTGGACTCTGTAGGAATACAACCGCTCGAATTCATCATGTCCATCACCCAATTTCGCCACACTATCGGCGCGATCTATTGGGAAGCCAGAATTCGTGCACACCAACTTCACCCTCCTAGGCCCCACTACTTCCGCGCAAATCGTGAACTCCTCCGCATGACGCCCTTGTCTTGAAGAACTGCAACCATTTCCTCGCGATCATTGTCATTTAGATCCTTTAAGAAACTTAAGGGAGTCCTCTTGTAGTCATCCTTTATCGTGATGTCTGCTCCTTGATCCAGGAGAAACCCCACAACAGGAGCTTTTCCGTTTCGCAGCGCACAGTAAATTGCCGTCATTCCTTCGTCATCGCGCGCATTGATGTCCACGCCTGTTTGCAAGATAAGCTGGGCGATTTCGACTGTCGACGCACTATGCAATGGCGCATAATCTCGCACTTTCGGCCCCTTTTCAATGTTCGCTCCCCTTTCAATCAACAATCGCACCAACTCCGCGTCCTCCTTCATACACGCGGCGAAAATTGCATTCCCTTTATCGAAATCGTGATTGATCTTTGCGCCAGCATCCAGCAATATGCGAACGGTGCTTTTGTGTCCATTGGCACAGGCAGCTAAAAGTGGAGTCAGGTCCCCTCTGACCCCCGAATTGACGTTGATATCTGCCCCATGTTCTATCAAAAGTCTCACAAGGGAATCGTGTCCTCTTTCACATGCGACCCACAGTCCTGTGTGGTTGATTGGAACATCGTTATTGCCGTCATCCGTGTCATATTCGTCGGACATCAATCCAGCATCGGCAGGGACGCCGTACTTCAAAAGAAGGTTGATAATCGCAATGTCATTGTTTTCGCATGCGATGAGGAAAAAGTGCTGATCCCTTATGCCCTCCCACGTTGCGAGAATGTCTGCAGGTGTATTGTCCAGAATGAGTTTGACATGTTGAACCTGCTTTGTCCTAACGGCACTCTGCAAGCACGATTGGGTTGTCTGGGCTCCAGAAGAAAGAAGCAACTCCACAATATCCCAGTTCCCTGTAGCGCAGGCAAACTGAATGACGGAAACACCGTTGAAATTATGTCCATTGACGTTCGCCCCACGCTCCAACAAATATTTGACTGCCTTCAAAGCTCCGTGGCGACATGCCTTCATTAAAAGCGTGTCAAACATCATATGATCTTCCGTTAGAAAAATCGTCAAGAGTGTTGACAGAATCAAGTCTCCAGTCCGCGGAAGGCTGTCAACAGTCGCTCCCTTTGCGAGGAGTATATTCGCCGCGCGGAAGTCACCGTTGGACTCGGCTCGCAGGACCTCAATCTCGAACCCAATCTGTACGGTTCTGAACCGTCCGAGAGTTCGTTGCGCGATGGCCACGGGGTCCGATAGCATGGCATAGAGCAGTCGATTGAGACATTCGGTGGGAAGACCGAGAGGATGCTCGCACCAGAACGTGGAAATGCGGAGCAGGATTTCGGGGGAAAGTCGGAGAAGTGGAAATGGTTGGCTCCGCTGTTCGTCCGCCAGCTTTGACGGATTTGCAAAAAGCCTAGAAATGCTGGCGGAGAGTCGCCTTCGAACGTATCGGGGAGGCATGATGGTTGTTCGACTTCGTTTCAACGATTGGCTCTGGTCACGTTCGGACTGCCCTCCGTCATCGTTTCCGTATGGTCACCGCTGTCGTTTGGTTGGTTCCTTCCTTCCTTGCAAGTACATCTCAAAGTCGGCAGATTTGCGTCTTCATTTAGTCAATATTAGAGAGATATGAAGTGGTGTCACGAAGATGTTTCGTTGTCTGAACAGATATCCAATTTCCGAAGTTGCAAATTTCAGTTGAACTCTGGATAACGATTGCACCACTCAGGGCGGTGTGCAAGTTCCGGATTGTTCTATGGGTGCTGGACACAGCTGCCATTGTGGTGGTATGTCCCATTTTTCTCATTTTGTGATCATTCATGGAGCTGCCTGGCGACGGAGATAAATGGGGGGCTGTGATCTGGGAAGCTGGCGGGCGGAAAACAATGTGCCAGAAATATCAATGTTTGCACCAATATCAGATTTCGAGAGATTGTAGTCAAGTAAAAACTATGTAATGGAAGTAACTTGGACCATCTAAATGCATGCATTACATGAAACACAAGTAGAATGAGAACTCGGAGTCAGCTTGGGTGATGCCGTCCGAGTAGAATCGTCGTATATGTAACTTTTTCTTTTGTTGTCCTGCAGGAAGAGCAGAGCGAGGGCTTACGACACGGGGTCCCACACCGGTTCCACGAAGGGAAGCCACTTCAGCATCCGAGTTGACTTAGGCGTGCATCTTCTGTAATAGCTGTCAAAAGGAACAGACGCAGGATGAGATGTCGTTCTCCAAAGCAAATACAACGGTTTCTCCACTCACCGCGGCCTTCAATTCCCGTTCCTTTGCGGTCCCCGTCTCAGCCAAAAAGTATGCCAAATTCTTTCTCCGTTTACTGTCCTTGGCCTTCTTGTCAGATGCCAGTCCCTCTGTAACGATGGCCAACAAAGTCGTTCCTTTTTTCTCCAACATGGTTCCTGCAAACCCATCAACGCCCACCTTCCATCGCCTTCAGCTCTTCTTTCTTTTTCTTTTCCTCCAGTCGCTGCCGCTCCAGTTTAAGCGCCTTCTTCTTCTGCTTCGATACTCCTCCACTCAATCGTCCCAATCGGAGCGCGTCGGTCTTCTTTACACCCTTCGCAGCCTTCGTAGCTTCTGTTGGCTTGTCGGCCACGGACGCTTTCTTGTCCAGGAGGGACAGCGCTTGGTGTACAAGCTTCTTCGACATGCTGACGATGTATCTGTGGTGACCGCAGCACACTCAAAACATAATCATATCCCTCCTCCAAAGCAATCACTTCAAGGTCCTACGCCTTCTGACTCGCATTCAGCGCACGGTCCAAATCGGCTAGCAAGTCGTTCACGTCCTCGATACCGACGGAAAGCCGGATCACGTCTGGCCCCGCTCCAGCGGCGATTTGCTGTTCCGTGGTCAGCTGTCGGTGTGTGGTGGAGGCCGGGTGGAGAATGAGAGAGCGTGTGTCGCCGCTGGAGGTGAGAAAGGGTGCCGGAGGTGTTTGGAAATCAAAGTACCCAACGCAGTTTTACGTGTCGCTTACATGTTTGCAAGGTGGGAAAAGATCTTGACTTGCTCGACGACCTTGATCCCCTTTTCATATCCACCCTTTACACCTGCACAAACCAATGGACGCTAGTTCAGAACCTCACTGACGAAGACTATGCGGCACCACACACTCACCAAACGTAAACACGCTCCCCGCGCCCCTGGGCAAATACTTCTTGACCTTCTGCTCATACTTGCTCCCCTCGAGCCCCGCATACGACACCCACTCCACCGCCGGATGTGATCGCAGGAACTCGGCGACTTTCTTTGCGTTGCTGCAGTGCCGCTCCATCCGCAGATGCAGGGTCTCGATCCCCGTTATGGTGAGGAACGCGTTGAAGGGTGCCATGGCGGGACCAAAGTCGCGAAGAGCGACGGCGCGGGCTTTGGTGGTGAAGGCGAAGTCGCCGAATGTTTCTGGGGTGGGTGGAGGGGGTTGGGTGCAGTTGAATTGGGAGTTGATCCAACGGAGGTTTCAAGGAAAGCCGGAGCGATCAGGACCACCCACCGTAGAAAACTAATCCATGGTACGCGGGCTCCGGCTTCGTCATGCTCGGGAACTTTCCGTTCTGACCCCAGTTAAACTTCCCGGACTCGACTATCGCGCCGCCCAAGCTGTTTCCGTGGCCCGACAGGAACTAGATGGACGATAGCCTCGTGGGCATATGGCGTGGCGGGGAGAAAAGAGAGAGTGGGAGCTCACCTTGGTTGTGGAGTGGATAACGAGATCTGCGCCGTGCTTGAAGGGTTCTGGAAGGTTCGAGGTTTGAGTTCTGAAAGAACCACGGAGGCAAAAAGGTCAGGTAGAAGACTCACGGCAGAGGTAAGGCGTTGCTAGGGTGTTGTCCTGGACAAATTGGCATTCGAGATGATCATCGAAAAGAACCGCCAGAAGAACCCCCCACACGCACTCCTCCTCGGACCACTCACCACAATCAGCGGAATCCCAAAACTATGTGCCACTTGCGCACACTCTTCGATATCCACGACCACACCGCCTGGATTCGCCAACGACTCAATAAACACTGCCTTTGTCCTCTCATTCACGGCCTTTTTCAAACTCTCCTGATCCTCTGGATCGAAAAAAGTGCACTTCCAGCCCAACTTGGGGAACGACATTTTGAACTGCGTGATGGACCCGCCGTACAGGTTCTGGCTCGCCACAAACTCGTCGCCCGGTTCGAGGAGTGTGAAGAAGGCGAGGAATTGAGCGGCATGCCCAGAGCTGCTGCAGAGCGCTGCCCGGCCGCCTTCGAGAGCGGCGATGCGCTCTTCGAGGACGGAGACGGTCGGGTTGGTCAGGCGGGAGTAGATGTAGCCCTTCAAGTGCGGAGGTGGTGAGAGCGTGGTGCTGGAAGGACGGTCACAACGAGAGGAAGACTCACGAATGTGTGCAGGTTGAACAAGGACGCGGCGTGATCTGCGTCGTCGAACACGTACGAAGCCGTCTGATAAATCGGTGTGACACGAGCCCCAGTTGTCGGATCAGGTGCACCTCCTGCATGGACCGCGGTCGTCCCAAACCCATACGAAACCTTCTCCTGTTCCTTTTCACCACTTTGCCCCTGCTCTGCCTCTCCTTTCGGGCGCTTCGGCTTCGGAGCCTCCCTCGTTTTGCTGGAAATGATGCCACTGTTAACTCCCTGCCACGAAAGCTGCCCACTGAGCCTGCCAAACTCCATCTTGGGGCACCTGTCCATGACGACGGTCTTCCCCGCAGCGGTGGCGCGCGCAGCGGCGTCGTCGTTACGCACGCTCAGCTGCATCCAGATGATCTGGGCCCGCCCGTCGGCGACGGCTTCATCGGCGGTCTTGCCCGCGGCTTCGGAGTTGCGGAAGATGTCGACCTGGGAATCCGGGGTTATTCGGGGCAAGGGGAGTCGTTTTTCAACGAGGATGGTCCGTACCATTTGAAAGTCCACCGGCACACTCGCAAGGTCCTTGTACACGGTTTCTCCCAGCAGAGTCTGCCCCGCCGCGACGGGATTGACTGGGATGACTCTGTATCCTTTCTCCTGAAGATACTTCATGACGAAAAACGAGGGTCTGTTCCAGTTCGTGGAAGCCCCAACCATCGCGATCGTCTGCACGGAAGACAGAATCCCGCGCAGGAATTCATCCGAGTAGAACAGGGACGCGGGTGTGTCGGTGGTGGTCGCCATTGCTGGATGTTTGTGATTTGGGAAGGTCAATTCGTGGCCGGCGACCACGGCCGACACTGATCCATTCGGATCGGAGCCCATCTCGGTGCGGATTAGCTCGTTCTTGCACAAGCACATATTAATGTGTAGCAATCCTCTCAGTGATTCCTGATTTTCGCGCGGACCTCAATGTTCGACAACAAGGAGCTGTTGCGGGCAGCGTGAGGATTCCCGTTGTCGTTATGTATGGTGAACATCCGATAACAACGATATTTACATGTTCAGTGCAAGATGCGCCGCTCGGACGCGTTACATAATGCGGACGGCAAAACGGAAGTAGAAGGATTCTGTCGGTCCAAAGCCAAAATGAAAGGACAATCCTTCAGAAGAAGGCTCACCCTATTCACATCGTTTTCCTCAGAGATAGTCCCGATGTCACCACTCACGCTGCTTGTAACTTGGGCTGCTCTCATTTTTGCATCCCACATTATTGGACCCGAATGCTTTCATTCCTTTAGGATGCGTGCCTGCCTCTATCGGCCACCGGGAAGCACGGCAGCATGTCTTCTGTGCCCGCAAGGCACCTTCTCCAACTCTACTGGCGCAACCGCATGCACCCCGTGTCCCGCCGGAACGTTTTCTGGCGCACAGGGCGCTACCCATATGCGCGCCGTGCCCTGTTGGACGAGCTCACCGCAAGGAGGCTCCAATTTTTCCACTTCTTGCATCGAATGCGACCGTGGCACTTATGCCCCAGTCGAGGAAACTGTGTGCCCCCCTGGCCCCAGCGGAACGTTTACTTCAACAGAGGGATCTACTGCGTGCGCCCTGTGTGACCCCGGCCATTACTCCACACCCGGACCATCATCTTGCATTCAATGCGGTGCTGGTACCTTCGCACCTACCAGAGGATCGTCGTCTTGCCAGCAATGCCCTGACGGGACTTCGTCCTATCCGTCCTCGAGCTTTTGCCCGCCTTGTCCGGGAGGGACTTATTCCAGCCCCAACAACACCTTTTGCGCCTCTTGCTTCAGGGGAACGTTCTCTTCTGACGGGTCGACTAACTGTACACTCTGCCCTGCTGGGACGACGTCGAGCCACAGAGCTTCCTACTGCTTTGCTTGTCGGCAGAATACCCGGAGCACGCCAGATAGGATTTGCGAGCCTTGTCCAGCAAGAAGCTCCGCCCCGAATGGAAGTTCGATTTGCACGTGTGATAGTGGACTCGTCTTTGATCCGGTACAACGAGTTTGCATTGCTCAAACGTGAGTTCGTGGGCGGATGAATGTGTACCTTTGGATCATCCCCATGCACGCGTTGCCCGGCTGGAAATTTTTCATCGTCTCGTGGGGCGTCCATTTGACCAGCGTGCGCTGCTGGGAGCTCTTCCAATTCAGGAGCTTCTGAATGCTCAACTTGCACAGCTGGCACCTTCTCCAGCAGCTCCGGATCACCGACCTATTCTAAATGTCCTGATGGAACATACTCACTTACGGGAGCGACTTCGTGCACCTTTTGCCCTCCGGGTACACGATCCATTCAACAGAAATCGACATGTGAATTTTGTTCCGCGGGAACCTTCTCTACTGGAGGTGCAGCAGTTTGTATGATGTGTCCATCTGGCTCTTTTTCGGCTGCTCGCGCGTCAAGCTGCAGTCCATGTCCTGAAAATACTTGGACAATTGACCACGTAACGTGCAAGCTTGCCCGAGTGGAAGTACATCCACCAGTAGAAGCACAGCCTGTGAATGTGGAACAAGTCTTGCTTTTGATAGCAGCAAAGGAGTCTGTGTCGTGCAAACGTAAGCGAGAAAGGATTTGCTTGCGATCGGACCTGGTCAGTTGATCAATTGATTGGATTTCTCAGGACGGCGACAACGAGAAGAACAACTTCCTTAACGTAAGTTGACCAGACGAGGCTCCTTTTAAATGACGCAAAGAAGACTACATCATTCCCTTTTCACCACAGACTGCGTTCAACCTCGACTCGCGCGAATGACATCCGCCAAATCTTCGGCGGTCACTGAAACTAGTACCCCTCTCAATTTTCCGGACAACCACTTTATCGTCTCTGGCTAGCATATCTTCCATGACGCTGGTTACTTTTACATCTTCTCACGCACTTCCCGTCTTGACCACGTCCACGGAAACAAAAAAGTCTCCTCATACCTCTTCCACAGCTCTACTGCAGTTGGAAACATCTTCGACATTGATTCACACTCCCAGCGTACAAAATTTGACTACTTCAACCAAAATCAGCACTTGTACTGAACCAACGATAACCTCGATTTCCAACATGACGGAGTGGCGATATTCATCAACTACAACTCTCACAACTACAGCATACGACAGTGATCAATTTTCTCCCTCAACTACGCTTGAGAAACCCATGACAACATTCGCCGTTACTTCGACCACTCCAGTGATCAGCGCTTCAGATCCTATTGCATCCAGTTTGACTACAACGACTCTGGACTCTTTTTCCCTGCCAACGACTATTGGAACCTTCACCTCCATCAATCCTGAAAACACAATATCAACTTCAACTCCCGCAAGTCTCCTCAGTTCTACCACCACAGCATTTTCGCAGTCCACTTCACCTCCTTCGACGCAGACTTTTACATCATTCCTGACAACAAGATCCACGTGAGTCTAGTTATATTATCGGTTTCTCATTTGCTGATTGCTGTCTTCAAATTTCGATTAGTGCATCACCTGTTTCGAGCTCAGGATCGATAAAGACTTCTACAACATCGATCAGTACCAGTGGTTCAGCAGGTGATAACACTTCAAGTACTTCAGTCGTTCAGTGGTAAGTCCACTCGCGGTGGGCTAATTTATCACTTTCTAAGAAATTTCATTATTTATATAAAATGCCTTCAAAAGACCTCATCAAAGTTAGTTGTGACCATTGGAATTAATCATTTCCTTGAGCCTTTAACGGGTCACTTATACGTACAAATGTTGCTTCTATTGTAGATCGCATAAAAAGACACCGTCTCGCTCCAAGTCGACTACACGACTGAAAACGACCTCGACCTCCAGGACGAAAACGAAATCGTGGTCCAGGACAGCGTCGAACAGTGCGCAACCAACTCCCACCCCCGACATTTGAACACGTGATTCTATTTGTTACATGTATCTCTCTGGAAAGGCACTTACAGATCGGGACTTCCGGGATTGGGATAAATGGTTGGTTATGGGAGTGTGGCGTTCAGCGCTGCTTCGCAGCTCTTACACTTCCCTTGTCCGAATTCGTTCAACCGAAGGAGTTGCGATACATGTTCATACACAAGAATCGCTGCTCACGTCGACTAACCCAACTGATTTAAAAGTCATTCTTTGGAACAATAAGGTTTTACAGATGGTATTAAGGGGCACAAAGCGTACCTGCGATAGCATATATGCGATGCTTATTTCGGGTGGAGAGCTCTCGACCGAGGATTTCAAAGACTGGGAGTCGTGCTGAGTAACCGGTGCTCCACGTAAATGTCACCGTTTTACTGGACTTTCTCCGACACATTGACAGGAATTGCAAGACGTGTGAGTCCCATTTGCGACACTCGGAGGCGACTGGGAGCAAATTACAAACATACTCTTTCTCGTATGGGCCGTACGTACTTCCCACGTCCATATTAGGTTCCCGGGAGGTATCGGTCAGCGTCGCACCTGCGATACCATATATTCTTATCTAGCGGGATCGCAAATGGATGCGGAAGACTTTCAGACTGGGGAGCGTGGTGATTGGACGTGTGTATCATGAACCGAAATCCCCCTTGATATTGAAGAATTGTCGGTTAAGGTCGTGCGAAACCTGTACGTTTATGTCGTATGGTACCACTATGAACCATTTTGTCATTTTCTTGCCCTCTAGTGCGAACAGGGTGGCCAAAAGGAATTGGGCGTGTCCGATCGTGCGATAGCATTTATGGCGACTTCATGAGCGGTGCCACTATGAAATGGAGCGACTATGAGGATTGGAAGAGCTGGTGAGCCTAACGTATTCGATTATCGAATCGATTGCGGGTGGAATTATGTCACGTCCTATTCGTCCCCTCTTATCACAATCACTGGATGCAGGGACTGCAACCAATGTGAGTGCAGAAGCTGTTTGCGATGTACTGTCGTAAGGTGTTCACTTTTCTTGGGGAAGGGTTTCCTCGAGGAATTTGGGGCCCGAAATAGACATGTTGGCGCGCCGATAATTATTCGTTTTTTCTTTATTCGTTGATTATGGAAAGATCACATTGCAATTTCTACCTGAAAGGCCAAAGCTCTTTAGAGCGGTACTAAGTCTGCAATCAGATACATCGCCCACCCTCACACACTCCTCGAATTTTCGTTCTCGATGCCAACCTTAACGCCTGCATACGATTGGATTGTCCAACGTGTGTGAAGTAAACATGGGAACACATCGAGCCACGAACCAACTTGTTGGGCAAGTCTTGTTTTGCGACGTGATGGTTACCCTGCTTGGCCCTGTTTGTTGTGAACAAGTCAAGCACGAAGTTCCCTAGAGCAGACAAATGTGGACGAGGATGGGCAAACTGTTGCATCCAGTGGTTGATGATGAGTGGGGCCTTGTGGGTCGATCGGTGCCACAGGCACGCCACGTAGAGAGAAATGAAATCCGAGGGCAGGAGGCAAGGTGATGGAAGAGGACGGGGTAGCGATGGTGGCCAAAGCACAACACCAAACATGTCTGCCGGGCTGCAGGCGGCACGAGTGCCCGAGTTCTGGGAGGTGGACCTCTCAGAAATTGAATGGACTGGCTCGAAACTCGGCAGTGGCGGGTACGGATCGGTGTATCGTGGATGGTGGAAAGGGATTCCTGTCGCTCTCAAACAAGTCATCCTCGACGAATCTCGCGCTTTCGCCCAAAGTGCTGCCAGCGATGTCGCTCTAGCCGCAGAGTGCGCCAACGAAACTCGACAACCACCCGCGGCATCTAAAGGATCAGCCCGTCTCGGGATTGAAACTCGTTTCGCAGACCCAGTTGCCGCATCAGCAGAGTCCGCCTCAGAGACTCTTCATCCGCCCGCAGCAACAATGAGGACGTCCTTCGGTGAAACTCGGTTCGCGGATCCGGACAGAACGCGGTTTCACAACACCCGCACTCGCCTGTCAGGACAGACAACTCGACCAGGACAGGGAACTCGCACCTTTGCTCCTGACGATAGCTCTGAAGGAGGATACACCCGGAAGGTACGTCGATGACGCTGCAACCAACCCAGGCCCATAGGCAAATTCACCTTCTCCCAGGACTTCGACAGAGAAGCATTTGTTTGGTACACAATGTCTTCTCCGTTCGTTCTTCCACTCTACGGAATTGGCAACGACGTGAACGGCAAACCGTTCTTTGTTTCTCCCATCATGGAGAATGGGAACGCGGAAGACTACCTCAAAATGTTCAAAACAAAGTGCAACGGTGATAACGCAATTTATCACAAGGAATGCTTAGGTTTGGTAAGGTTGTTTCTGTTGCTGTCACCTCATCAACGCACTGATACAGACCTGACCAGCTCTACGATGTCGCCAGAGGCGTGTTATACCTCCACAAGGTTGCTCGAGTAAAGCACACCGACCTGAAGTCGGGAAATGTTCTCGTCACGTCTCAGGGACGCGGTGTTCTCACTGACTTTGGCTTCGCTCTTCTGGGTGCCGGTGATGGCACTACACCAGTACCCGGAACATTATTTTACTTGCCTCCAGAGCGTCTTGTTCACTACTTGGGTCTTTCTGAACCCTCGGACAACCCTCCCAGCCCATCTGCCACTACTTTGAAACATGCGGTCACAAACGCAGGGGATGTATATGCATTTGGCATCATGATTTGGGTGGTGAGTCATGACTCCAGGACCCTGTTGTTTCTGAACTCAAAATCAAATGCCACGGTTCTCCATAGTTCTGGACGCTGATGTCTCCCTACGATTGTGATATTGATGACATGAACGAAGTCTTGGGAAAGGTCCTCAAAGAAGGGATACGGCCAACAATTCCCCACACCATGCGTGCCGACGTTGCTGCGTTGATGGCGCGCTGTTGGTCTCATTATCCAAGAGACCGTCCATTGTTTCAAGAGATTGTCGGAGAGCTCGAAAACATATGGTACCCTTTGTTGCACACAAACAATGTGTTTCGTGATTTGATTTTCGACCTCACAGTCCAGAACTCTCACAACTTCGACCTGTACCATCCAACGACCAGATCTTCAAGTCTGGGGAGATCGATGAGTTGATTGATGCCGAGACTGCATTTCAACGTGCGCGCGTAGCTTTCGGCGCAGGAGACCTCACACAAGCTTTACAATGGTACAACCGTGCAGCAGAGCTTGGTCACCTTGAGGCGCAGTATGAATTTGCCGAATGGTGTCGCATAGGGCTCAGCCTTCACAACCGTGATATGGATATGGCTGCACAATGGTATAAGATGGCCGCAGAAAAGAACCACCCGGGTTCTCTCTGTGCTCTGGGTGACTTTTACTCCCATGGAGTTGGATCCCGCGCAAAAGATTTTGAGCTCGCAATCAATTACTACCGACGCGCAGCACAGCAAGGTCACGTTGTTGCTCAGACAAGGCTCGGTTTCATGCTAATGCATCGATATGGGGCCAAGTGGGATTACGAAGAGGCTGTGAAGTGGTTCAAGGTAGCTGCAGAGCACAGTTTTCCCCTGGCTAAGGTCCTCCTTGCAGAATGCTTCTTGCTTGGACTTGGTGTGGAAGAGAACCTCAAGAAAGCTGAAAGTCTCATGGCTGACGTGGCTGACCGTGGAAATGCCGATGCTCAGTTCAGCATGGGGATGGTGTGTGAATCCCAACAAGATTTTGATGGGGCGAGACGGTGGTATGAAGCAGCGGTAAGACAAGGCCACGCTGGGGCAATGGCTAATCTTGGGGATCTTTTCTTCCACGGTTTGCTAGAGGTGCCTCTTGATGGTGACGGAGGTAAACAGAGCGCACATAAAAAGAAAGCTGTGGAGTGGTACGAGAGGGCAGCTGACCATGGGCATCCAGGCGGATGCGAAAATCTTGGTTACTGCTATTACCATGGCATCGGAGTGGAGAAGGACAATAATCGCGCGTACGATCTTTCTCGCAGCGTGGGGAAGGATCCGTGGACTGTGTCACCCAGACTTGAGAGCTGTGAAGGGCTAGGAGTCCGCGGAACAGGGAACCTGGCACACGTTCCTGACTATCTCCGGGTCCAGTTTGAGCGGTTGTGGAATAAGATGGATCACAATGTAGAAATTGAGAGGAGTTTTGTACCGCCGGATGCGGTGTGGGGCTTGGTCTTCGCAGGCAGGGAAGTGAATAGCATCGCATTGAACAGTAAGTGTCATTGTCACTGTTGAGACCACACATTTGCGCAGATTTCACTGCTTACTTACCTCAAATAAAGGTTGTGGGCTTGGCGATAAGGGGGCACATGCTATTGCCGAAGCCCTCATAGTCAACAAGGTCCTCACCAATTTGTCTCTCAAAAGTGAGCTTAAAAATACTCATTTTTATCTGGTTCGTCTTCAGGCTATAAGCATTTGAATGATTTTACTTGTTTCCGTACCTTCGACGTCAGGGAACGATATCGGTGCTGAGGGAGCACGCTCTATTGCTGACGCCATCAAAATGAACTGTACCCTTACTAGTTTGTCTCTTAAAAGTGAGTGTAGACAAATCATTGTGAATTTACTTGCTCATGAATGTTTGTCTGTTCCCATGTGATAGGGAACCAAATCGGCGATGAGGGTGCAAGTGCAATTGCTGATGCCCTCAAAGTCAACGCGAAGTTGACTGAACTGAATCTTAGTTGTGAGTGGGGAAACGTCGAATCTTTACTGACGTTGGACGTGACTGGTTGACTGACCATGCTTTGAATTGAACAGGGAACAAAATTGGTGCTGCGGGAGCGGGTGCTATCTCTGAAGCTCTCAAAGTTAACAAAACTCTCACCACATTGATCCTTTATAGTGAGTGCGAAAACGTCATTGTTTTCGATTTTGACTTGACTTTAGGAGCTCAATGACTGATTGGACCATGTTTACCATGTGAAAGGGAATGACACTGGTACAGATGGGTCGCGTGCTATCAAGGAAGCTCTCAGAGTTAACACGACACTGACCACTTTGAATCTTTCCAGCACTGGCTTCCGTGAGTGTGGAAACATCATTAGCTTCGTTGCCATGATCGTTTGACTGTAGCGCGCTGTTCACTATCGCAGGGAACAAGATTGGCAACAAAGGCACCCTTGAAATTGCGGAAGCCCTCAGATTCAACAAGACGCTGACTAATTTGGATCTTTCCGGTGAGTCTGAAAACGACGTGCTTATTAATTTGAATTGCCGTTGGGCCTTGAACGAGTGAAGGGTGGACTGGCCTATGTTATTTCAGGGAACGGCATTAATGCTGATGGGGCCCATGCTATTGCCGAAGCACTTAAAGTCAATGCAGCGCTGACTACTCTGTATCTGGAGGGTGAGTATTGAAACGACAGCCAGTCCTCTTTGATTTGGCGATTCCTCAATATGTTTGCCGTGTCACAGAAAACAAAATTGGGAATGATGAGGCACGAGCTATTGCTGAAGCCCTCAAAGTCAACAAGGTGCTGTCCACTTTAATTATTTCAGGTGAGTGTGGAAACAATTTGTAATTAATTTGGTATTGGGTCGTGTTGGCTGATACCTGTTTATCGCGCGACAGTGAACAAGATTGGCGATGATGGGGCGCGTGCTATCGCCGAAAGTCTCGAAGTAAACACAACGCTGACTGCATTGAATTTGGAGTGTAAGTGTGATCAGGGACAAGCATGCCGCGCTTTGGATTCGATTTGACTTGCAACTTAGCAAACCCAATCAGTGATACCCAGAAAGCTGCACTATGTGCTCTTGCAACTATCAGTCGAACGGTGAAAGTGTAACTAACTCGCTAACGTTATCTATACGTATTTATTTCGATAATGCTTAGCATTTGTGGTCAAGCAGGGATGGAGAATCACGCTAGTATCTGATCTCATGCTGAAAAGCAGAATCTATCTTGTGTTGCAGTGTTTCTGTGCCCGTCAGCTCGACGATCAGTCTCACAAGACTTGTGACAACGGAGTTTGGGGTGGTACGACGTTGTGGAGGTCGTCAATGTCAGTATACATTCGCATATTTTGTTTCACACAGAATAGTTAAAAACGTGATTTCTACATTAAAGCTCACAGCTCTTTAGAGCTTGGTCCAAATCTGCAATCAAATCGTCCACATCTTCAATACCTATCGACAGACGAATGACGTCGGGACCAGCTCCCGCGGCAATCTGTTGCTCTTCTGTAAGTTGTCTATGGGTCGTAGAGGCCGGATGAAGGATAAGAGATCGCGTATCCCCTCTGATGCGGAACCAAAATGACGTGTGAGCACAACGTGAATGTGTCGCATGAAATGGGATACCAACATGTTGGCAAGGTGAGAGAATATTTTCACATTCTCCACGACTTTTGTTCCGTTCTCGAAGCCACCCTTCACGCCTGTGCGCGATTTAATTGCCCGATGTCGGACTCAGCATCAGGAACACCAGGCACTCACCAAAAGTGAACACGCTTCCCGCCCCCTTCGGCAAGTACTTCTCCACCAAAGGTTTGTACTTATTTCCCGCCAGACCAGCGTACGAGGCCCACGCCACTGCCGCATGACTCTGCAGAAACTCCGCCACCTTCTTCGCGTTGGTGCAGTGCCGCTCCATTCGAAGATGCAACGTTTCGATTCCCGTCATGGTCAAAAACGCATTAAATGGCGCCATGGTGGGTCCGAAGTCGCGCAGTGCGACAGCGCGGGCTTTGGTGGTGAAGGCAAAGTCGCCAAAGGTTTCTGAGTCGGCAGAACGTGAGCGTGAGCACAGAGTGCGATTCTAGGAACAGGTTTCACGTTTAGAGCTCACCATAGAAAACTAGACCGTGATACGCTGGCTCGGGCTTCGTGAGGCTCGGGAATTTGTCGGTTTTGGCCCAGTTGAACTTTCCCGATTCCACAATACATCCACCCAGACTGTTTCCGTGACCTGATAGAAACTAATGAAATTTTGAGGGGTTACTGCAGGTATTTCTCATGTCGCATTTGTGCTCTTACCTTTGTGGTGGAATGCACAACCAAGTCGGCTCCGTGCTTGAAGGGTTCTAGCGATACGTCTTAATACAGTTCCATCTCGGGAAGCCAGTTAAGCGGGTCAACTCACGACAGAGGTATGGCGTTGCAAGAGTGTTGTCCTACGGAGCAAGAATTGCAATGGATCCCACACGTCTGGCACTGGAATGGTATTTCGAACACGTACCACGATCAAAGGAATCCCATGCTCCCGCGTGACCTGACTACACGCTTCAATGTCGACAACAACTCCACCCGGGTTCGACAAACTCTCAATGAACACCGCCTTTGTCTTGTTGGTGACGACTCTCCTGAGGCTGTCCATATCATCCGGGTCGAAAAACGTGCACTTCCAACCTAATTTCGGAAACGACATCTTGAACTGCGTGATCGAACCGCCGTATAGGTTGTGGCTGGCAACGAATTCGTCCCCCGGTTCCAGAAGCGTGAAGAAGGTCAGGAATTGCGCGGCGTGGCCCGAGCTGCTGCACAGGGCCGCACGACCTCCTTCGAGAGAGGCGATGCGTTCTTCGAGGGCCGACACGGTGGGGTTTGTGAGGCGGGAGTAAATAAAGCCCTGAAAAGAATTGACATAGGACGAGGATGAGGATGATTCACGAGCCTGTCGTACCACAACATGAACTCACAAATGTGTGTAGGTTGAACAGGGACGCGGCATGATCGACATCATCAAACACGTAGCTCGTGGTCTGATAAATCGGCATCGTTCGGGCCCCCGTCGTTGGGTCCGGGGTCCCTCCAGCATGCACTGCCCGGGTCGCAAACCCAGGCTCTCTCTCCTCCACCCCAACAGCAGCTTCCGGCGCCACCCGCTTCACCTTCCGTCTCTTCTCCCTTGGCGCCACAAACCTCTTACTGGACACAATCCCGCTGTTCACGCCCTGCCAGGATAATTCTCCGCCCAACCGCCCGAACTCAATCTTGGGGCACCTGTCCATGACGACCACGAGACCGGCCCGCTGGGCCTCGAGCGCCGCGGTGTCGTTGCGCACCCCCAATTGCATCCATACGACTTGGGCCCCGATGGCGATGGCGGAGGATACGATGGGAGGGACGGATGAGGAGGCGCGGAAGATGTCAACCTAGGAGTGGGCGGGGTGGAGTGTGTGCGGCGCTGTGCGGTTGGGGATAGACGTACCATGTCGACGGGTTCGGGGATGTCTTCGAGACGAGCGTACACACGCTCGCCGAGGAGCTCTTTTCCGGCCATTCCTGGATTGACCGGAATGACGCGGCATCCTTTATCCTGTTGTTTATGTTGATCAAATTACCAAAGAAGTTTCTATCAGTCGGCTGATGGAACATTCCACTCCCCTGCAAATACTTCATCACGAAGTACGACGGTCGATTCCAGTTCGACGACACGCCCACGATGGCGATAGTGCGTACCGATGAGAGGATCGAGCGCAGCATGTCGTCGGAATACCGGAGCGGGGGTTGTGGTTCGATGGGGCCATGTGGGTCGATCGGCGCCGCGAGAAGGCCAGGTCGAGAGGTGTGAAAGGGGCGGTGATGAAATGATGATTGGAGAAAAGGAGGCGCTCCGTGGTGGGGAAGTGTGGATGGTGAAGAGGTGACTTGCTTTGGTTTCGCTGTCAGCAAGAACCGCGGGACGGTTGCGGAGAGAGATCTAAGCAATCGTGCTATGTCGAGTCCGGCGCGCAAACGCCAAGCGTGTGCCAGGTGTGGAATCATGCTGCAAACTTGTTCATAGTGGACGGCTAAATTATGACTCCAAATTTCACTGGAGGATAAGTGTAGTTACATTACAATGTACTGTGAAAACAACTCATGTGCGACTACTCATCCAAATCAAACGATAAAAGCTTCTTGCTCTTCTTTGCACCCGACCCAGCCTTGCCCGCACCCTTTTGCGCACCGTCCGCATTGTCCTCCGACGCAGGCCGCTTCAGCGTCGGTCGTTTTTCATCTTTCTCGCGCGTCGATGTGGGTTTCTTGAAGACCATTTTAGTTTGAGGGTCGCTGGACGTGTCGGTGTCGTCTTTGGGGTTCGCCGGGTCCTTGCTTTTCGACGAAGGCCGTTTGGACCCCAAGATGCTTGATGACGATTTGGAGGGACGGCTTCCTTCCGTCATTTCTGAGAGTTGTGAGGAGGGAGGGATGGAATCAATTAGTCAAACGTTGTCCCGTGGCTCCACTGATCCTCCGAGAGATCCTCCCTCGCATCACATAAAACGATAGGACTCAATACGTGTGGGTAACTCACTAGCACCCCCCCCGAGGAGTTTTTCCACTTCATCTTGTGTCAAACCCCCGACATCGTCCGCCACGAGAGGCTTTTCGTCATCAGGAACCGGTCTTGATGGTCCCTCAGCTTCGTCATCCTCAGCGTCAAAATCAGGTCTCTCAATCCCCGCTATTCGCGCTCTCTTGTCCTCAATCGTCGGTCCTGCCGGCGATAGCCCCACGATATCCTGAAGGAACTTGGGCCTTTGGTACTCAAACGTAAGCCCTTGCCGAAACTGGTAGTTGCTCTTCTTGTCCGAGCCTCCGCCGCCGTCTCGACCTCCAGAGTTCTGGCCACCAGACCCTCCAAACCCCGACGGACCACTTCGCGGGCCATCATCGTCCCAGTCATTGAAATCGCGACGAACTCGTCCCCGTCCCCGCCCGCCGCGGCGAGAGTTGTGCTCGTATTCGTCCATGGAATTACAATGAATTGAAGGACGGTGTGACACCCTGCACAAAGATTAGCCTACTTTGGTCTGTCCACGGCTTTCTCCTCTCTCACAATGGATCACTCGAAATCGCTGGACGAGGGGAAGAACGGAAAGGGCCAGAAGAAGGGAGGCAGAGACAATCTGCCAAAGGTACCGAAGGAACTGCTGGACAAGTATGCCAGGTCCGAGAATGGAGGAAAGATCAAGCGAGTGAGTGAGTGTTCCCCTTGCGATATCCGATTCGCCATCTCCGTTGCTAATTGCCGCTCTTTGCCCTCCGCTGCTCTGCTCTGCTCGGGTGCCTCGTTACTCAAAGTCTGCCACGGACAAGAAGCTCTCCGGGAACCTGAAGCGCTTACAGCACCAGACGGATGAAGCCGTCGCGTCGGCCGCTCGCGCCGAAGCGCTTTTGCCCGAAGAAGTCGGGTTCTTGGTCGCGGAGGGGATGGAGAAGACGTACAAGTTTTCGCAGCAGGAGATAAGGGAGAATGTCGACCTCAACACTTCGGCAAAGGTCAGTAGCAAGTCCTTCGGGACTTCTTGGGACCACAAAGGTGTATCACTGCGACGGAAACTCTGATGAAGATGATACGCTACTCGTTTTCGTCACCGGCCTGACACCTGCACCGCTGCCAGAACTGCGAGCTCAAACTGGACCAGTTCGGACCATACAAAATCGACTACACCCGGAACGGAAAGTAAGCATCCCCCTTAATCCTCTCCTACCATCCGATTTCACCTCACCGACCTCCCTTGCCCTAGATTCCTCGTCATAGCTGGCCGCAAAGGCCACCTCGCCTCCTTCGACTGGCAAAAGGGCCGCCTGGCGTTCGAAATCCACCTCAAAGAAACCCTCCGGGACGTGTGCTACCTCCACAACGAGAGCATGCTGGCCGTGGCGCAGAAAAAGCACTTGTATGTCTACGACAAGACAGGGGCGGAGCTGCATTCGATGAGGAAGCATATCGACGTGGAGCGGTTGGAGTTTTTGTCGTATCACTTCTTGTTGGCGTCGGTGGTGAGTGATGGAGGCGGTCGAGATCCCTTCCCTCAGCGCTCGTTCAACCCCTCGTCCAAACTCCAACCCAACCCCAGGGCAACTCCGGCTACCTCCGCTACCAAGACACGTCCACTGGCGCCTTTGTCGCCGAACTTCGCACCAAGCTTGGCCGGTGCGAAGTCATGGCTCAGAACCCTTACAACGCTGTCATGAACCTCGGCCACTCCAACGGGGTCGTCACCATGTGGGCGCCATCGGTGCAAACGCCGCTCGTTAAAATGCTGTGTCATAGGGGACCTGTTAAGGCGGTGGCGGTGGATAAGGGAGGATAGTGAGTGGAATATTTTTGAGCGGATCAGGGTGAAATGGTACTGACGAAGAGTGATGACTAGCTACATGGCTACTGCTGGTCTTGACGCCCAGCTTAAAATCTGGGACGTGCGCACCTTCAAACCCGTCCACGAGTACTTCACTCCCACCCCCGCAGAAACCCTCTCCATCAGTCACACGGGCCTGCTTGCTGTGGGATACGGACCCCATGTCGCCGTAAGTTTATCAGTCCTTGGCTGTAACTTGTCACCTTGTGGCTCACCGCCCTCCGTCTAGATCTGGAAAGACGTCTTCAAAACCAAGGAAAAGTCACCCTACATGACACACCTCATCCCCTCCCAATCCGTGACCCGCGCGCGCTATGCCCCTTCGAGGACGTCCTCGGAATCTCCCACACGGGCGGCTTTTCATCGCTCATCGTCCCCGGCGCGGGCGAACCCAACTTCGACGCGCTGGAAGCGAACCCCTACGAGACGGCCAAGCAGCGCAAGGAGCGCGAGGTGCGGCAGCTGCTGGATAAGTTGCAGCCCGATATGATCACGCTGAACCCGGACTTCATCGGCGGGGTGGAGCGAAGTGCGGGGGAGATGCAGAAGGAGGAGCGCAAGATTGCGTTTGAGGCGAATCACGCAAAGGAAGGGACCGTGTACACGCCTTTTGCGAAGAAGAGGGGGAAGGCGTCCAAGTTAAAGCGGTACTTGAATGGACAGAGCAATGTGATTGATGGGAAGAGGGAGGCGTTGAGGGAGAAGCTCGAGACGGAGAGGAAGGAGCGCGAGATGGCCAAGAAGAGGGAGGAGCAGCGGAAGAGGACGGGGAAGGACGCGGAAGAAGTGGACGTATTCCAGAGGTTTGCGAATAACAAGAGGAAGCGAGTGTGAACGGCAGGGCAGGGTGGTTGGCTTGCAGATCTCTGGCTTCGTGGGATGTATGTACCATTCGCATCGTACTTTTAAAATCTAAAAATTCATCGATCAAAACATGTCCTCGTCAAACGTCTATGGCATTTTCACGTTGGGGAGACTACCCAGAGGCCTCCGTAATATTTTTTCCATGCTTTTTCTCAATTTTCTTTTCGGCCCACAGTGTGCGATCCGATAGTCAATTCAGATGGCATCGGGGAACAAAAAGTCGGCGAGTCTACAGAACCGTCAGGCGTTATTCGATATAGCTGACGGTACATCAAAGCACCTATGTAAACTCACTTCACTTGGCCCATGGGTCTCGCAGTCTCCTCGTCGCTACCTTGTACGAACCGCAGCTTGACTTCCTCCTTGGTTCCATCACGATACCGGTGAGCGTAAAAACAAGACGTCCCGAAGGGACACTGGCCATCCCCGTAGTTGAAATGGCGACATGGTATGGCGCTATCGCGTGACCTCGTTAGGGGAGATGCTGGGAGGCGCTACCAACCTAACACATACCCAAGTTTCGACTTGTAAAGCTCGACCGTCCGCCATTTATCGTCTCCCATGAGCCACACAGAAGACGGGGTCACAAACGGCGTGAAGACACGGCATAGGGGGCACGATTTGGATTCGTCCTGGGCGTTAGCTTGGCGCCATTGTCGGATACAAGTAATACAGAATGCTACGGGGAGGAGGGGATGACCAGTTAGGATGATTAGATGGCGAGCCAGAAAGTAAATGGGACACACCGTGATCGCAAAACATAAGCCCGAAGCGAGGGTCGCGTTTGAGCGAGACTATTGTACAAGAGCAAGGAGTGAAACCACATGAAAGAGAAGGAAAAGAGGGCATAGCTTCATACCTGTCTCAAAACAAACTCCGCACTCCACATCTGCACTTTCTTCCACAGCTCTTCGATCTGAGTCTCTTTCCATCGCCCTTCGCGTGCACTCATCGATGTGCTCTATGAGGTGGGAGTAAAACATGGATGAGAAAGTGAGACCGAATACACCAGATGCAACCCTCACCTTGGTGGGTTTCGGCGCTCTCGTGAGGATGGAGAACAAACTTCCCACACGAAGGACATGGAAGGCCATGGAGGTACTGACAGTTTTGGTACCGACAGGAGCCCGCCGCCGCGAAAGGGCAGAGCTGATATATGAGGTTATGGTCAAATACTGAGGACGATCGATTGGCTCCCAGCACCGTACTCACAGGTTCAAGCGACCCATTTCCAAAGGTCTCCGATAGACCTCTCCTCGGATCCGCAGAGGGTGGCAGCCCTCTCCCGGCCGCTGCCGAGTAAGAAATGGTGGACAAGATTCCGTTACTCGGAACCCTATGGAAGTTTGGCGGCGTCTTCTCCCTTTTCGGACTTCCTACCGCCCGATCAAATCTTTCCCTTTGATACTCCCTCTCCATCTCCATCTCGAACAAGTCATCCCCGCTCGCAGCAGCGGCCCCAACGAGAGCTCGCGCAAGCATCGAGTTGGAGGGCGGGGTGCTCACTCGCTGGATCTCTGCACCTCTCATGTACGGTGATCCGACGGGCGATCCTCGAGGAGAACCGCGCGCATCCGTAGGGTGATGGGATAGTCCAACGAAAGGTATTCCTCGGGAGCCTGGGCTGGATACGACGACGCCGTCTTCTGGGAGGGATCGTCCGTACATTCGGAGGGGATCGTCGACGATGCGACCGGGTGCGAAGGAGTGGGCTTGGCGCGGGGCGGCGGCCATTCCGCGGCGGAGGGGTAAATCGAGGGGTCCCAACTGTGACGCAGAAGGAGACCGAGCAATAGGATAAACAACCCCGTTGGAGGAAGGAAGTGGAATCCGCATAGGTCCATCAGGATGCCCCGTCGGTGTCCGGTGTCCACCGTTCTCACGAAGCTGAAGTTGCTCCAAAGGTGTAAGCAGGTCCGAAAGGGAGGAGGGTAGCAGAGAGGCCGGTGATCCGTTTATCGGATCATCAGAGTGACGAGGGGGGCGCGAAGCTACAGCGACTGGTTCCGAGCGGGAGAACCCACCATCAGGTACCCGAGGAGGGGAAGTTGCAAATTGTCCTTGAATGTGATTCATATTCGGTATCGGCGACGGGGGTGAAGAAAAGAGAGCAGACGATCTCGCGCCAATAGATATTAATCGATTGACAGCATTTGCCTCCAGGTCGGAACGATCGCCTCGACGGTTCTTGCGTTTTATGTCTCCATCGACAGGGATTATGTGGAGCAGAGCGCAGTTGGCACCATATTTGCAGTTCCCCTGGACAAAATCTTCGCGGCGAATCAGTGAAGGGAGACTGCAGGGGGGTTTGGCGATAATGTTCTCACATTTGCATATGATGGTGGCCTCCGGTTCCTCGTGACTAAACGCGCATGCACGTCCCGCTGTACACCGCCCCTGATGAAAAAATTTACAAGGGACATGTCGTACAGACGCTCCTACGGAACATGGAACATCTCGTCAGCTCGACACTCGCCCTTGTTTCGCAAAGCCTACCCACCCTTTTCCTCAGCTTCCCTCGACGTTCGAGGAGCGCCACGGCCCGCCGCGCCAGGATGTGGTACAGCGGCCCTCCCTCTTGCCGAAATAGCGCCCCTGGGTCGCTCTTGTGCCCTGTTGAGAACTTGTCTAGGGAACGACGGTCCCACCTGCTGGAAGCCGCCGTCGTCCAGGGGAGGTGATCGGGGAAATGAGGGAGCTGCGTTTGATGTAGGGTATGGTGCTGAAGGCATGAGAAGTTGGAAACCGCCGTCTTTGGAGGAGCAGGGGGTGCGTTGGGGGAGATGGAAGCTCTTCGATTACAACAAAGAAAACTCGATCTCCGACAACTCTCTTTCACTCACAGTTCGGATCTGACATTGGCCCCATTTCTTCCATCATGGCCATCGGTTTAGAAACGGACGTGGTCAGAAGTGGGTCTTTTTTTCTCGGCATATGTTATCTTTGATAGGGAGGGAGGCTCTGCTCCACAATCGCTGGTCCAAAACCCATTTCAGGAATGTTGCACCAGAACAAGTTTATTCACTGATTTGCCAGGCTAATGTACGACCAGCCCAAAATGGAACAACCGCCCTTCTGACACCATCATCATCGACAAATTTAAATTCTTCTTCAACTGCGCGAGGATGCTTCTTCAACGTCATCGTAGCCGAAACGTCCCGTTCAAGAGTCAAACCGTAGAATGCACGACCGTTCTCACATGCGAATCTGGAAAGTTGGTTGAGAGCCCCGAAACTATCCAACACCGACGCGAGGTACTCGGCAGTATGTGGTGTGGTGAACACGCCAGCATGCGCATGAGCTGTTTCTTTGGTGTGGCGAGGGTGAGGTGCGGAATCAGTGCCCATGAAAAAGCGCGGATGACCTTCAAGTAGAATGGGAAGAAACGGCAAGTCAAGGGACTACAACACGGCAACATTATCCAAAACAGGCAAACGAAAGGCTCAGATACCGTCGTAGAAGGAAATTTGTTCTCCATCATTATACAGAGTTAACCAATTCCGTTTGACATCACCGCCCAAAACAGAAGATCCCGTTTCCCGGATGCCTTCAAAACGTACCTTCTTTAACAACTTGCCGAAGCGCGTCTCGATCACTTGGCAACTTCGCGACGGGCTTGCAGAAATGATGGTTCTGACCTGCCCAATCGTCGACGACAAGATCCAAGTGGTGCACTGTGATAGAGCATCCAACTGTCGGTCCAAGAGACTTGACACATTCCACCGCTGCCTCCGTGGTGGCATGCTCCAGGACTATTCTCAGCCGTGGGAAGTCCTCGTGCAGTTTGACTAAATGCTGCAAGAAGCGTTCCTCTGCGTTGAGAATGGTAACACCTCGAGCGTGGTCAGAAGGAATCTCGCCGTGAAGGTTGAGAACCAGACCACATTCCTCCATCGCCTTGAACACGGGGTAGTAGGTCTCATACGATTCGATGCCCGAGTCCGAGTTTGTGGTGACTCCCCGAGGGTACGATTTCACACCTGTCAAACAGCGCCAGTAAGAAAAGGCTCGCAAGTTTCCACTGTTGCCAACGCACCCACCACGCCGGCCTCTTTGGCTTTCTTCACCTCCTCAACCGTCAATTCAGGAGTGAGATAGAGTGTCATTAAAAGCTGGACTCCAGGTGCCAGCTTCTCGAGATCCTTCTTGTACGAAATCGCCTGAGCTGTTGTCGTTATTGGGGGACGGAGATTTGGCATGACCAGGGCGAGACCAACTCCCGACGATCGGACCATTGGTGCGACAAGTCCCATGAGCGAGCCTTGACGGAGATGAATGTGGAAGTCATCGAGAAGGGGGATTGTGATTGAAGCCATTGTGAAGAACAAAAACGAGGTGCCTGTGCGCACCCCCCTGAATTGACTGGTATTTTGTGAAGTTCCGGACACTCCATTCTGCGAATGCCCATTCGAGAGAGCTTCGAGGAAGACCGAGAGAGCATTGCTGCATCTCAAGCCTCGCAGGATGTCACCAATGACTCTATCAGAGACCGGTGGGGACCCTTGCATTCATCGGGCGAAAGCAAGAAGCGCTGAAAGTTTATCAGATATTCGAAGGACCAAAAAATCGGAGAAGGGAAATACGGAACTGTGTTTAGGGGAACTGACAGAGAGACGGGGCGAACTGTAGCCATAAAATCGTTCAAGGTGAGTCATCGTTGTGATATTCCATGGACATGTTGTGTCCGACGGTTTCTTATCGTATTGCAGGCCAATGATAGCTGGACTCATGGCTTACAGATGGTAAGTCTTCCGTGACCGAGTCTCCGTCATCGCCAAGAAGCAACGCAATGAAACTACTGCTCAATCTCATTCATCTTCCTCTATCATCGACTACCACACGTGCTCGATGTACGACAATCGGAACCCCATAGGATGTTGTGCGAGAAATCAGAGCACTGAGGGAACTCCAGCATCCGAATATCATCCAACTTTTCGACGTCTATCCTGAAAAGTCCTCAATACACCTCGTATTGGAGTTTCTCCCGGCAGATTTGGAACAGATTATCAATTCTTCTCAATTGTTCAGCGGTCCGGACATCAAAGCGTGGATGTTGATGCTTCTCCGCGGTCTCTACCACCTCCACCGCAACTACATGCTTCACAGAGTGGGTTGATATTCCCCGAACTCTGGCGCGAAAGAAGTATTAACGCATGATTCTAGGACCTGAAGCCGTCCAACCTTCTCCTTGCGACCAATGGCGAGCTCAAGATAGCGGACTTCGGTCTAGCGAGGGAGTTTGCCGAACCACTCACGGATCCCCGAAAGAGACCTATGACACCGCAAGTTGTCACCTTGTGAGTTGCTTGAGTATTTCCGACGCTTCACGTCGATGTAATTTTCAAGTAACTATCCGGCCGACAATATTGACGTGCGCGTGAAGATGGTATCGCGCTCCCGAGCTTCTCATGGGTGCCCGCGAGTACGGTCCCGCTATCGATATTTGGGCTGCGGGGTGCATATTTGCAGAATTGTTCATTCGACACCCTTTCATTGCAAGCAAGAATAACACCGACCTCGGCCAACTTGATGAGATATTTCGTGCTCTTGGTACTCCCACAAAGGAAGAATGGCCAACTGTCGAAAATTTGCCCGGTCATCACACACAAGTGAGTTGCAGATGACCCCCACTTCATCGCTTGTCACTTCTGCTGTGGTTAATAATGTGGGGACTTAATGTAATGCTACCCAGAATCCAATCCCACGACCAGATCTTGGACCGTTAATGAAATCTGCTTCCGCCGATGCGATGGATCTCATGATGCAGATGCTCAGATATGACCCGCAACGTCGGATCACTGCTAAACAAGTGAGTGTATGAATCACAGTAAATGCATCTGTTACCTATCTTGTCTCTCCAGGCGTTGGAACATCCGTACTTTCGAAACACCCCAGCTCCGCGAGAACTTTCACTGCTGCCAAAGTTGCCAGTTCCAAATACTCCAACCTCAGAAGGCCTGGAAAAGAAGAGAAAGTTTGAAATGGATGAAGGTGAGAATATGAAGGCATCTGTGACATAGCACGTTTGCGGAGATATGAGAATATCTAATCTTCAGGTGATGGTGGAAGTACCGTGAATAACGTCCCGCACAGCCTTGCTCGGAAACTCTTCTGAGAACCTAATCTCAAACATGTACCATAATTAACTCATTCATTGTTCTGCAAAAGCATTTGGTTTTCGTTTCAGTACTCTGGCCCGCTTCGCAACCTCCTTCGCTCCACACCGGTGACGCTTCTCAGTGATGCCCAATCAACTCTTTGTCGACCTTCAAAAGTATCCATCGGAACCGGAAGACTCGGTGAGAGCGAATGTCTGTCGCGTCTGCCTTGAGAATGCCTCCAACTGATATTGCTGCCTAATGCTGTCTCCAAAATTGCTTGAACGATTCTGCGGATGATCCAAAGTCTCCCGAAGAACCATGGCAGGACACTGGAATAGAGAAGTTGTGGAATATCGGGGACTTATCTTCCACAAAGATCAAACGATTGCTCCGGAACGGTGTTCCCGACCATTTGCGGAGTGAGAAGATCTTTTGCGATTCGAAATGCAACACGAAGACTGACGTTCAAAGGTGCAACTAGAAACGGTGTGGTCCAGGACGTTGAAGCTCCAAAAATTGCACGGTGAGCTTTTTTATTGCACTCACTTCACCGAAGAGTTTAACAATTACATCCTTCGTTCTCAGCGTTCGAGAAGGATTATGAGCGCGCTCTCGTGAGGATTTACGGAGCAGACATCCCAGCTAATCCTGCTCCTCCAACATTCGGTGGTCGCCTTCACCGTCGGGAACTATTCCTTTCGAAGCAGGGATGGACAGTGGTGGACCACATCCTCTCTATTATCGCGAGAGATTATCCACAAGTGGATTACTGTCCATTTATACCCACACTGGTCGTCATCCTCCTTCACCATCTGGAAACACCCGGCGATGTTCTTGGTGCAATATTCGTCATTCTAAACGCTTCTCTGAAGCACCATCCGGATGACCGATGGTCCTTCTTCCCCGTCTATAAAAAGGACATTAAAGTATTCATCCGGTCATTCGGGACCGTCATGCAGCATCAGCTCCCCAAGCTGCATTCCCATCTCCAGCGCCTCGAGGAGCGACATACCTCAAAGAGGAGTGAGCCGTTCTACGCTCGGTTCTTAACGGACTTTTTCGTCGGAGTCTTCCCGTTTTACGCAGTGTGCCATGTGGTGGACTCTTTCCTCCTTGAGGGTTTCAAAGTGCTCTACCGATACGCTTTGGCGACGCTATCGTTCAACGAAGAAAGAATTCTGCAATGCACGGACATTGACTCTGTGGTGCATGTATTTCATCCTCTCTTGGTGATGCCTCCGTTAGAGGAGCTCTCCACTCGCGCCTTCTCCTTTTCTTTTTCAAAACACGACATCGCCTTTCGCCCAGCCGACAACACACCATCCATCAACAACCTTTTCGGTGCTATTTCGGATAGTAGCGATTTGGCAGGTCATGCCCACTATTCTGCGACACTGATTCCCAAGTTACGGCAACCGAGTACTATTCTCGGTGATGAACAGTGGATGATGTTGTGGTCGTGGATCAGCCCGCGGCTGCGGAATAATGTTTTGGATTTAGTGTTCACATCATCTACGCACGGTACTCTTCTTGATACCCTGTACGAGCGGTCGCAGGAAAGGGCTCCAATGTTGTTGGTGATTGAGACTTTGGACTCACAGGTTTTCGGCGCGTTCCTCTCTACACCGTGGCCGGAGCGGCTGGATGAGAAATCGTTCACAGGGAATGGGGAGGCGTTCTTGTTTACGTTGAAACCATACGGAAAAATGTATCCTTGGGTTGGGCGCTATTTCGAGGACGAACATCTTCCGGAGGTTCCAGAATCCGATGGATCAAGCCCTTCGAGTGGTACTGCAAGCTCACCGGACAGTGTTGTAAGAAATGCTCAAGCACTGGAGCGATCCAACAAGCTTGACTGGATTACATACAACGCGAGCATGTTTATTTGTGCGGGATTTCATGAGCTCTGTATAGGGGGTGGAGGGTGAGTGGTGTGAAAGGGCACCCGACATTGATTAAAGCTAATCGAGAATTGCAGCTCCTCCGTCGGTCTATCACTTGGTCGAGATCTTGCATCAGGCACAACTGGCGCATGTGCTACGTTTGACAATCTTCCGCTGACAGGCACAAGAGAACGACACTTTGAAACGGCTGTTGTGGAACTCTTCGCATTTGGCATCTAGCTATTACATCACCACATTAATGGGGTATCTCCTTCTGTACATAGATGTGAATTTTGCGATATTGCACTGGTAATTGTATACTTCGAAGGCATAGTGAAAATGCGTGGTATCGAGCGTCCGGATGATGTACAAAAGTCACGACAAGTCCAAACGCTTCTTTTTAAATCGTCCTGAGTCCGAGTCATCACTGGAGCTCGCCTCGGGATCCCTCAACGTCGCGATTTCTCCTTCGTCCAATGATACGGATGCCCGCTTGCGGTTTGCTCCAGATCCTAAAGAAAGTCGTACACGCTCCCGATTGTCGGATTTTGCGATTAGCAGAGGTGATCCGGGGTCGCTTTTTTCATGTTCCACGTCTTTAACGATTGGTAATCCGGCGCTCCGAAGTGGGGCATCATGAAGTACAGGAACTGCTCCGTTACCGTCAGTCGTAGATCTGCCCGAAGCAGCATTTGCAGAATCTGCTATAAATTCGGTCCAGTTGGCCCTGCTGAAGGAACTCCGCGTTTCGGTACCCTTCACTGTCGGGTTCTCTGAATCGTTGGAGGGTGAAGGGTCTTTAGTCTCCGTTCGATCATCTGCATCGTCGGGATAATCCACTAAAGGTATTGTTGAGACTTTTGCCGCGACTTTCGTTGTTTCCATCGCTTGAGAAGTGTCGGATTTGACGAACTCAATTAAGCGAGGACTGATCGGCTTGCTGATCGTACGAGCGTCCCCCCCATTGACCTTTTCCGAAAGAGGATTTATTTCGGTAGATCTCCCGTGCGGGCTTTGCAAGGTGTCGGGAACCAGAGGTACGTTGCTTCCCGGGTTGTCAAAAGCCATTTGATTCTCGTCATCCTCGTCGTTGTCAAAGTATGCTTCCTCGTCATCGTCGAGAATTCCAGATGCCCAACCGTCGCGAGCTCGAGGTTTTCTTGGGACTCGTTCACTTGCAGAATGTTGCGTGAGGACGATAAAAGCGTCATTCCAACGAAACTGAAAACACTCACGTGGACTCATGTACACCGTTTGTCGATCCTCGCGCAGGCTCTTGATTTTGTTCATGTTTTCGTATGAGCCTTTTGAAAGTTTCCGTGTAAGTAACGCTGTCGATTTCGGATCGTAATGTCGTGGCGAAGAACTCGACAAGTAGTTTCAAATTCTCCTGAAGCCAAGATAACGTGTCAGTGAAAGCGACAGTTGATTGGCCGAAAAGTAGTCTTACCTTTACGATGAACTCAAAAAGCTCTAATATTGCGGAGGTGGTGACGTTGTTCTTGCCCTTGCCTTCGTGCAGCAATCCCAGAATAGCAGAGAAGACCCCACTTTTCATGAGATGTCGATTATAGAAGTCGTCTTTCAAGGATAAGCAAGAGCGAACATATCGCACAGCAGCTTTCGAATCGCACACATTTGAGATAAACGGATTCTGATATCAAATACTCAACATTCCACTCACATAATCTGACATGCTTTTCTGCTGCTTTCATTAGCAAAATCATTTGGGCCGTAGCGGCGGAGCCGAGGATAAAGTACTTGCTTCGATATCCGTGGTTCTTGATGCAGAAGCAAAGGATATCACAGATCGCATTGAGCAGAGAACTTTGCTTGCGAGTCACTGGCAAGACATCTGTCTGGTCCCCTGTTTCAAAAATGGGCGATTATCAGTTTGGGAACCTCTGCTGCAGACAAGATTTCAGCTTCTTCACCTGATCGAGATTTCGTCAACATGGCGGGATCGAGTGTCAAAAGAGGCTTACAAATGGCTTTCACATGTAGGTCATAGAATTCGTTAAGAAAATCATCAGGATCCTTTCCCAAGTGCTGTGAATGTGCAATAAGACCCTGAAACGTGAGGTATGCCAACATCAATACAACCGCCACGATATGAGACCACATTCAGTACATACTTCCGATATTGTGACTGTCGATTCGATCACCATACGCAGGATGTCAAAGATCCACATCCAAGCTGCATCGTCCGATTCCTGAATGAATTGCTCAATAATGGTGTCCATAATCGACGACGGAGATGAAGATCGTATCATTTCAGGATCAAACTCTGCGATGTGGTGAAGAATTGATGCGGAGGAGGACCGTATTTCGAGGTCATCACTCGATAGATTGTTCTCCAGAACTTGAAAAAGTCCGTGCGAGGTCAATGTCCTGAAGGAACGGAACAACTGAATTGGGCTATAGAGCCGAAAGAAAACAAGACTCAAAATTCACTTGTAGATGAAACCTTTGCTCGTCGGAGTCAGACCCTTTGTGATGGTGGACAGTTCCTTCAAGAAGGCCAGAACCTCTTTCTTCCTATTGGGACGCTCCCCCTCTTCACGGAGCAATTGAAACAGGTTTTGAAGAAAACTTTCGTCTCCTGAGATCTTCGCCACGACTTCCACCTCGTTGGAATGAATCAGTTTGTTGAGCTCGATCACGAGATGATCATCCAATCCCGCGACGGAAAAGACAGTTTCTCGGAGAAAGATGAGTCGCTGGGATTCTTCGATCTTCTTCTCGAGTGAGTCCTCCGGGAATGGAAGTAGCTAATAACAGGTGACGCAGTGAAACTCGAAACCTCGTTGGGAATATCGAAGGCAGAATCACCTTCTTGAACTTGCTTCGATCCGTAATGGACGCGCGAATGTCTTGCTTAGTCTCACCCAGCCTCTCGTCATCTTCGCCGGTGGGATTTGTTAAACGAGTGTGTCAGTACCAATTTCACGAACGAAAAAGGGACGAACGCCTCACATTCTAAAGCTCCAAAAAAGCGCTCGAAGATGTCGTCGCTTACTATTTGTAGAAACAAGTCTGGGTCGCCCAACAAGGCTGGTGAAGGAAAAACATGACATTCATTGGAGTTCCGTTCGAATGAGTAGTGAGCGGCATCCCACCAATTGCACGGGCAGCACCTCCGAGTCCCCAAAGCGAGCTCCAGTCTTCCAGGTCTTCTGCCGTCTCGAAGTGAGCCAACATTTTGTCGAGATAGTTCTCGTCCAATATGAACTTGGCGGTATGCTTCTTTGTTGCATATGACCCAGAGCGAGCGATTAGATGCAAGGTGCCGTCGATTTGCGGCAGGTTCGCCAAGGTCGGTTCAGGTGGCAGGGTTGTTGATTTGAAACCCGCGCCCAGAGCCCCGGCTTCGTCCTCATGCGGATTCAGAGCGCTAGTTGGAAGGTTGTCAATATCTTCAGAAGAGAGGCGTTAGTAGTTCCGATTTGGCGAGTGGCATTCTCATTTCTTCAGGGTTTGGCGGTCACATACCATCCACCTGCAATTGCATCCTGGCGATTATCTCCTGTAAGTGCTCCCAGACCTCTGTACATCCGGCAGCATCCTCAAAGCTGAGTGCGAGGTCTTCGTTGTCGGAACTGTCCATCTTGGAAGGTTCTGTCCAAACAATCAAAGTCTCCTGCTGTTGTTGGTAATTGTTGGTGGGGATCACCCGCGAGTTCAGAATGAGGAGGGCAGGACCAGGAGTCTCTGTCTCGCGATTGACAATGAGAAAGTATCCATCCTTGGCCTGTGACGAGCAAACGCCATCACACGTCCCAACCAGACAATATGAAAGCAGGGGGTCGATCCTTCAGCGTTCTCTCGTACACGAAGACTAATCATAGCCACTCACATCGTTAAATTGAACGGACACGAATCCGGTCCCTTGGTCGTCCCAGTTCCCGTCGTCGGAGAGGAAATAGACCTTTACTCTCATCGAGCCAGTGGCGCTGTCGCTGGCATCCGACATAGATGCCTCCGCCATCATGCTAGACGCAGAGTCAAGGCGGAAACTGGTATCAGGTCCACCCGTGTCGTCGGGTGGGAGAAAATCGGATGGAAGTCCTCAGGCTCGCAAAGACTCAATGTGGTTTGGATTGCCGAGTCGTTTTCGAAGCGCACACCAAGAGCCACGCTGGACGGTATGGGAAGGTCGACGAGGAAGAAAGGAGAGGACGAGGACCCACTGTCAACCGCCAGAGTTCGTGGGTTGACTACTTCGGCCAGGGATTCAAGAGTTGAACTTGTACGATTGCACGACTATCTAATCGAACTACCCTGTGCCAAAATCTCGGTCCGGAAACATGAGAGGAGCTACCAGTGTCCACATGTACACGAAGGCCGCCACCCAACTGCTCACGACTTTTACCCACATTGCACCAACACCTTGGTCAACGCTCCATACTGTTGTGGAAGATGTTGATTGGTCTGCAGGTGAGACAGTTTGCCACTGGTTGTGTGAGTCAATATTGCGTGTGTTGGTTGGTGTACCAAGTCCCATAATCAATTGGGTCACTCACGTTTGTGACCACTCCGGACAAATAAAATGCTGCAAGGGAGAAAATAAAATGGAACCATGAATCTTGATGGTATGGAGAGCAGAGCCTTGTCAGAATTGTGGGTACATATCACATCACCACGCACCGCACAACATACAATTGTACTTTGTCGCCACCGTCTCGTCGTCATCATCTGCAGACACTGGTGATCCAGAGACTCCATTCCACGTCTCTGCGGATCCGCCCGAGAACGCCGAATAGACGACAGCAAGCAACGAGAGGACCGTTCCCACGATTTGCCCCAAGCTTTCTGGGAGCACCCCCTGCACTGCGGTAAGCGCGCCATTGTCACGGAAAGGCGCCCATATTTCCGTAGCAGAGCTGTGAAGGGGATCAGAAGCCACAGCGGAGCCGGAGAGGTAGGTCACTGCCAATCAACAGGATGTCGTGAAAAACGCGGCGAGCCCAGCCGCTCGCAAATTCTAAACCACCAACAGTATGTAATCATCATTGCTGCTTGACCCAAGCCGCTTTTAGAATTGCGTTCTCGCACTTTCCCCGAAATGGACGCCGCCGTGACAGCGACACAAAGCACGACGTTGAATGAAATGAAGAACATGTAGAGCTTCTCTGATAGATATCTCAGAGATAGGAGAGCCGTGACAGCGCCCAGGGCGACCAGAGACATGAGGCTCCCGAGAATCAACAAGAACTTGTACATGTGTCGAAATGGACTGGTGTGATCGTAGTACCGGTGCAGACTGTGTTCGGTTACGGAATGGGCAAAGTCGACGAGGATGAGGGACTGAATGACAATGAAGATGGCACTGGTGAATAATTTGTTGCAGAACATGTTATCGTCATTAATTTAATGGGACTTTGAAAAGCAAGAATCTATCACCTGAATGACAGAACGCAGATCCAGTACTTGTATAGCATCTCTGCGGGAACGTAGAATATTCCCACCATCGTTCCCACAAGTGCAGCTCCCTTTAAAGACCAGAGTCTGGTTTAATGAAAGAAAGACGTTCGGACAAAAAAAAACCAGTGCGTCTTAAAGCTCATTACTCACCCATTTTGAAGCAATGCGCGAACGCTACTCGAGCTACGCACACCAATCAAAGAAATACAGAGCCCTCCATGGTACACTGCAGTGGCCAAGCCAATTCTATATGACGCCACAACATTCGTACACGATAGATCGCACTCTGCGGTGACGAGAGTTGGAGCGAGAGATGATAAGAATGCTCTAGAAAAGAGAGTCAAGACATTTCTTTGGTGAGATCACTTCAGTTAGCTGTGCGAATGAAATCATGAACCCACTTTGCGATGAACGCAAGAGCGGTACAGAGCGTGAATCCCAACGCATACAGAAGACGGGTCAATGTAGATGCCTTTGCAGATAGGTGCATTCTGTCAATAATTACTCTTTCTGGGGTTGATAGTGCGATGAGTCGAACCTTGCATGCGATCGCGTCGTTGCAACACGATCTTCCAGCGATCGTAAAGCAACAGCAGAGATGGAGGATGCCAATTACCATCACGTTTCAGTCTCAGCGCGTAAACGCGCTCGGTAAGCAGACAACGTGAATTTTCCGCACGGCCCTTGATGATGCTCATGATAGAGATTTGTCGATAAACCTGAAAATCATCATTTGTCAACTGAATCCGTCCTGATTCAGATATGTTACACCCCCATTGTACAATATGGCGTGGGCTTGGTTTCGTTCGTAGCATGGACTCGCGATAGAAATTTCGTGTGACGCCAGAATGATGAAAAGAACTGAGGGAGACATGTAGGGGACTATACCACTCTAAAAAAATGGACCACACTCTGTCCGATATTACGACTCAGGAGGGATGATTCATCGCTCGGTTGAAGCAAGTGCACGGCGAACGAGCTCCACCGGATCACCAAGGACTCGGGGAACTCCCTTGACGTGGAGACCCACATTTTCATCATGTTCTATCCCGTCTTTCTAGGAAAACACGGCCCGCCATTAATTCGCCTTTGCGGTGCAAGCCGCGATGTCCCTGATCGCACCACCCACTCGGCCCCCTTTATCTCCAGCCGACACACTGTCCCACTCCACGATGGCACCAAAGGACATCCGTCAAGTGTCGCTCAAGCTCGGGTCGGGGGCGACGATTCCCGTGCTTGGATTCGGGGCGGGTACGTGGTGACTGTGTGGGGAAGGTCGGAGTGATCGTCAGCGCAGACAGACCGACTCACACGTTCCCATACCCAATCTGCACTCTCAAAGGCACTACCTGGTACCTCGGACCCGAGAAGGCTGCTTCAAGATCGGTGACGTTTTTTCGTCTATTTTCGGGACCACAAAGCTAAAAGTTTATTCGAAACGTTGATGTAGAATTTGCCCACCTTGAAATGCACTCATGTATGGAAATGAAGAAGACGCGGGTGTGGCGATTAAGGAGTACCTCGCGGAGTTGGGAAAGAAAGGGGAGGACATCTTCGTGACTACTAACGTTTGGACAGAAGAGGTGAGACGGTTACTTTCCTGTTTCCCTGTTGGCCGTCCCCTCAACAGGGCGATACTAATTCGTTGTCCGACCAAAAGATCGCCGACATTCCCGCTTCCCTCCGCGGTTCTCTCAAACGTCTTGGACTGGACTACGTCGACCTCTACCTCATCCACGTACCCTTCTTCGGCTCCGTGGGACTGGCAAGAAAGGTCACCGTCACCACTGCGTGGAAGAAAGTAAGTCAGACTCGTGACTTGAAGACGGTGCTGGACGGTTCACGAGTCTTGACATTATTTGACTGTCTCAACGCTGGTAGATGGAAGAAGTAAAAGATGCCGGCCTCGCCAAGGAAATCGGCGTTTCGAATTTCCGCGTTAGTGACTTGGAAGAGATATTCGCCTCCAAACCCAAATATGTTCCCGCCATCAACCAAGTGAGTACCAAACCTGTTCTTCCACCCTTCTCGTGTCAACCACCTGACGTGCCCCCCTCCCCTCCCCGAAAAGCTCGAATGCAACCCCTACCTCCCGCAAACCGAGCTCCTCGCCTACCACGCCTCGCACGGCATTCTCATGGCCTCCTACAGCCCCCTTCTCCCGCTCGTCAAACCCCTCGGCTCTCTCCCGTCCATCCTCGCCGAGATCGCCAAATCGCACGGCGCGACCCAGGGGCAGGTTCTCCTGGCGTGGAACCTGGCAAAGGGAAATGTTGTGATTACGACGAGCAGTAAGGAGGAGAGGTTGAAGGAGTATTTGGATGTGGGGAAAGTTGTGTTGACGGAGGAAGAGGTAAAGAAGATTGATGAGGTGGAAAAAGCTACGCCTTTCGAGTGTATTGGACGGAGCCGGGGGAGTTCCCGCCGTTCCAGAAGTAGGATTTATATACCGCGATGAGTAATGTTTACAGTGGTACGCGCCCGTGTATGGACAAATCACGCAGTGGCGCTCAATTCTCTCCCGGATCGTCCAGCGCCACCGCCAATTCATTTCCCCCGCACATTGAGCGACCTATTACAATAGGGCCCTGCCTGGTTGAGGTGCTACGATTCGGAACCGAGGAAAGACGAATCAAAAGTTTGAACACCCCTTTCCATTACCAAACAGCCTGGACGTAGCGCATGCTGCACATACCTCTGTAAACCTTGAACTCGTACTCCAAAACACCCCCGGCATCTCTTGCCCCGCCGGGGGTCTCTTTCCGTACGCTGCGTTTGACGTGACGTAAAGCGGGTGTTGGGAAGGCGGGTTGTAGTGCCAGAGCGACGGCTCGGCGAATCTGGGCGGGAGAGGTGGAGGTGTGGGGGGAGTAGAGGATGGAGAGGATGCGGGTGAGGCTTGGTGAGGGGATGGAGCGTCGGTGGATGTGCCATGTGCAGGTAAAGGTAGTTGGGTTTTGAGGGAAGCTGGTTGGTTGGGACGGGGTTTGGCGAGATCGGGTGATGCGGGAGTCACCGGCATTGAATCAGTCCAGCTATGAGGGTCAGCGGAAGGATGGGATTGCGCAAGGACGGCGATCGAATGGCCAGGAGCTCGTGCTGAATCACTTGGCTGTGGCCTTTGCGCGTCTGAACTTCAATGCTCCACCGTTCCGTCCTTTTCAATGCAGTTGCAAAATCATTTCTCATCACAAAGCGAGGAGAAGAATTCAAATTATGGTTGCAAAACACCATGGGTTGGAAGATATATAAACTTCAACAAGAACACTTTATTCAAAACCTCATCACCTCGATCGGTTTGTGATGAATCGTTGAGCGAATTCATGCAAACGTGTGTAGAGTTCCGAAGTACGGGTTTGAAAAGGTGCTGCGCCGTCAGAAACGGAGTCCAACTCAAAACCGCTTCCTTTCCGTATTCACCAACAAACGTCCTTGCATTGTATCACACCGTCAGAGGGGGAAGTGTTGTGGTGGACGGGACGTGTGTAGGCGCGTGGCGGGGGGAACGTGGTGAGGGGGGAGGGTAGGGAGGGTGAAGGAATACACATGTACTACTGAATGTCTTTGTTGACTGCGATATTCCACAAGATTCGATTCTATTTCATACAATGTTCAAATGCAATACCTTTTCGCCCCAGTTACAACCTCCCTGCACACCTCGCATTTAAATACCCCACCCTTCGACCCCGTCCATCGCCCCATCTTGCGCGCCATCCGTCTCACCCTCGAAGTCATTCAGGAACGACGAAATATCGAACGAACCTCCTGTTGGACTTGGCGGGACGGACGCGGCACGGGCGGGGTCGGGTTTCGGCAATTCCGTCTCGTGCTCCGGTCCCACAGCATGAACGACCTCTTGCAAGGCCTTGGTCGCTGTTTCGACGTCGTCCAAATGGCCTTCCTGAACAGCCAACTGCTCCGCCAAGCTCTGCAGCTGCTGGGGATCGTCCATCTGCACACCAAGGCTCGCCAGGAGAGCCGTCAAGTCTGCAGTGTTCTGGGGCAGTAGTTGCACACCGCGCCCGCTTGGTGACCGGTTCACTGGTAGGGGTAGGAGATCGGTGCTCGGTACGCCTGGGGTGTCTTCGGTGGGAACGGATGGTGGGGGTGGCATTCGGTACACGGGACGCCCTCCTGAGGATGTCGGTGCCGCAGGTGCGGGCGGGGCCATTGTGGCAAGGAGGTTTGCAAGGCGCGTTTGGACAATGTCTGGGTGAGGGTTGAAGGTGGAAACGTATTCAATTCACGGGACCCACCCCACCGCTGAAAAAATATGTACAACTCACAGTCAATCGCCCCCACAATCTCTTCCGGCACCTTGACTCTCCCCCTCGGTGTCGCGACGGTAAGGACTCCATCCTCGCCTCCCGTGGCTGTTGCGAACCCCATTCCTGGACTCATGCCACCTCCGTCTCTGGTGACCGCGGGCGCGGGCTCAGTCGGCTGAAGCAAATCTGCGTCCAAGTGCAGTGCTGGAACGTCCATTGGGAGGTTGATCCCGTCGAGCGTGAATGCAGGCATGGCGGGTGAGGAGGGTAGCGACGGGAGGGTTGGGATGGGAGCTGCAAAAAGGCGAGGAAGGGTCGTTCTTAAGGTGCTGCCAGTGTGTAACGAACGTATTACGGGCGATGAACTTACCGTGCCCCTCGTCCTCACTGCTGTCGCTCGACGCATCATGATCTCCTCCCAGTACGCCGTCATTTCTCTTCCGCTTGGTTCCCCTCCCAACATCGCCCCCTTCGTGCGTGGAGCTCCCCCCCTCTGCGACGTCCTCATCCAACACCTCCTCCAACCTTCCTCCAGACTGCCCACCACTCGCCGGCCCACCTTCCAACAACAACCTCCTCCTTTTCTGCCTTCCCTGCCCCTCCCCATTCACGACACCACCACTCGCAACAAGACCCCTCAGAAACCCAACAATACTCTCCACAACTCGCCGCTGCCGCTCCCCACGCTCGCCCACACGGAGGAGCTCGGCACGCATCCGATCCTGCCCCGCGCGAAGGGCGGCAAGGTCAGTGGACAGGGTGAATGCGAGACGTTTCAGTTGGGCAAGGTCCGTCGCAAGGCTCGTGAGTGGGAGTTGCGGGGTCGCGGGGGGGATTGGGGGAGGGCGAGCAGACCCGGACGCGTTTTGTGCAGCCGCACTGGCGGAACTACCAGCAGAAGTCGCGTTCGGTACAGTGGCGGCGGCGGCGGCAGCAGCGGCCGCCGCTGTATGTTCCTCCCTTGCTCGGTCTGCACGTTTGGACCTACTGACGTACTGCAACATATCGACCATTCCTCTTTGGAAATACGGGTGCTCAAATTCGGCGATCTGGTCCAGATCCGGGTCGTCCGGGCGGAGCGCGCCGGCCTGCACGTGCGGGACTTTGCGGAACCCGTACATGTTGAGCTGCCGGACGAAGGAGGAGTAGTTGGAGTGTTTGAAGAAGCGGGGGAGGACGGTTGTGGCGAAGGAGTCTGGGAGTTCGACTGGAGGGTAAGTGAGGGAGGAGAGAGGGGGCGGGGAGGGAGAGAGGGGATCAGGTGAAATGGAAGAGAAGGAGTAAGACAAAGTTGGGATTGCGACAAGGAAGGCACGAAGACATACCGAAGAAAGACGTTCCATCAGGCGACCAGTAGATGTACTGACTGTTGGCCGGGTCGTTGACGAGACTTCAGAGTACCGGAGAAGGGGGAAGGATGCGCCCGTTAGCATTTTGTGGGACACGTCAAATATAAGAAGGGTTCAAAAGCTACGACCGTTCCAAGTTGCAATATAAAAAGGGTGATCCGATGGCAAATGTACTCTGTCGCTCCGCTTGGGTCACTCGAATCCAGAGGTCGATCCGGACACGTCGCTCAGCCCAGCAAGTCCCAGGAGTCCAGGTTCCCCCTTCCACCTCAGACCACTTCTATTCATTTCTGTCTCGTTTCGACCTGTCGCGCCTCGATGACTCACTTGTACAACTTGACGAGAAACTGGGGTACGTTCTTCGGAATCGCCTGAATGCTCGCCGAGGTCTGCAGCACCTGCCCGGGTCCACTTGACCGTAAAAGTGCGCCTGAAGTGGGTTGAGCGCGGATAAGTGTTCCTGAGTGCGGGCCGAGCGGTGTTGTGGTGGGAGACGGTGCAAGGACGTCGAGGGATGCAATGTCGATTGGGGGAGAAGGTGCGGCAAGGGAGGACGAGTGGAGTGCGGAAGGAGCGATTGAGGTTGGTGGTGCGGGTAGCGTGGTGAGGATAGAGTCCCAAGTGGTATCGGATGTGGGTTGAACAGGCCACGTGGAGAATCCGGGCGAGAAGCCCTCTGCGTGTGCGTCGTCTGGAAGAATCGAAAAGAAGGACGACGATGTATCGCCGTCTGCGGGGTGGGGGGTGTCGCCCAGCAGCGCGTTGAGGTCGAAATCGAGCTGATCCACATCCATGTTTCCATCCCCATGCACATCTCCCGCCCCCGTCACGACACCGTCCGCTGCATCAGAAACGTCTCCCGTCACCTCGTCGCTGTGAATGGCGCCGTCCGCCAGCTCGTTGAGTCTTGCCGCGAGCGGTTTCTGCCCGTTCTTTGCCGTCAGACTGCGGATCAGGGCTGCCTGCTCGCTGGTGAGAGGTTTCCCCTGCTGTACGCTCGAGGCCACCGCAAACAGATTCGTCAGCGAGATTCCCTTGATGAACGCGGGCACTGCGGGCTGCTCGCTGCCTTTTGTGTCTACTTGCACCCCAACCCCGCCCACTCCCACTCCCGCCCCGTCCCCCGCTCCCGCTCCCACGCCGACTCTTCCCGTCCTCGACGATGCAGCCTGCGTCGTCCTCGTCGCCGCCCCCGTCCCGTTGCTGCGGGCTCCGCGTTTGCTGGCCGATGGCATCGCTCGTTGTTTCGCAGCTCGCGTTCGCTCTGCCGATGATTTCTAGTTTGTGTAGTCTATGTTTCCGTTGTCTGCGTGGTGTGCGGTCGCTGTCGCTGATCAATCCCAGGGCAATAAAGTTGCTGACGTTGGAACCCTCGCTCAGTGACCGCAGCTACGCAAAGATAAAGTAATTTCGGCGTTTCCTGCAATTGTAGCGAATTTCTACTCTCGGCGTCTCTTCATTTCTGTCGCAGCTGCCTTATGCATTCGCCGCTTTTCCTCTCGCTGGTCCGATCCGTGTTGACTCGCATCTTTTGATAAATTCTGCCATATGCTAAGCCTTGCTCACATCTCATCGGTCCACTTTCCGTTCACTCAAACGTGATTTTTTACATTCGTTTTATTTTCCCTTACCATTATACATCAAATTTTCACCACCGATTCAGTTTTGGAACCAATTTTCCAGTTCATCAAGTTCCGCCTCCGCCAACCCTTCTTCCTCCCCACTAACCGGCGCCCGTCAACACAAAAATTTTCCGGGAGAACATCGCCGTGCATCCAACCCGCTCGGGGAAGCTCCACGAGCGCCGTTCGAGCACCAGCTCGGGCATCCACATGCGTCAACACACCGTTCCGAACTGCGTCGGCGAGAGAAGTCCCCGCTGGCTCAAAGACGAGTGCGAGGAGAAGTCCCCAGAGCAGTCCGGAATCCAGGGGTACCTATATTGAAGATATGAGTAGAGAAGTTTGTCCGTACCAATCGGAATAGTGTTGCCCTGTAGGTGCTTCGGCTTGACGTACACCTCCTTCTCATTCTCGAATTCGCCAATGAGCGCCGGCTGCTTGGCTTTGTCAAAAAGCTTGAAGACAGCCGGACGCGCACGATACGTCCCGCTCGCGACCGCGCCCATAAGTCCACGGGCAATCACTGCTTCGAAGTGAGCGGACCGAGGGTTCACAGCTCCGTGGGATCCAGTTTAAGATCAACATTGGAGGGAAGAGACGGATCCGTCGACAGAGGGGATCAAGGATAGTCCCAGCGTTCGTCAGATAGCCGCAATACAGTAACAAGCGCCAGCAGCAGCGAGGCAGAGTCGCCCGTTCGAGGAAATGGCCCGGCTGACTCGACGCGCCCAACTCCTGGAATCCGGCGGAAGAGCCACCATGCCGAGTGAGAGGTCGGGGCAAAGTCAAAGTACTGAAGTCTGTTGAAGCAGGCGTAGCCATACACTTGCCTTACTGTCTGGTAGACCTTAGATGTTGAGTCACGCCCGTCTGCCCTCCAAGCGTCCACCAGGCTCCTCGTTTCCGAAAATGTGCAGGGTGTCTTGTACTCAAGCACCATTTTGGGCGTCGTTCGCCAGACCAAGTCCGGGTCACCAACAACACGGTCAGCCTCCCATCCCAGCAAAGAACCCATCGCGACCTGTTACAGCAATTGCGACAGTCTCGGCGACTTCGAGCACGTAGAGCCTGGAGTGGGCGACCACGTCCGGCTTGGTCGCGCACGTGGACTGGCGTACAAGTGTCGCGAGGTGCTGGGGAGTTGCGGGCGGAAGATCTGGGAGAGAGATGGTGGCGAGGAGTGAGCGAGTCGTTTCCATCGCCCGATCGAGTTCCGCCCACTCTGAAATGTCGCTCAAACCTGTGCGTGGATGTTTTGGGGCTGCGGTAACAGGGATGGTGACGCCCGTGGGGTCAGGGGTGATGGGGACGAGCTGAAAGTTATTGACAAAGTCCAACAACGTGCGCGTCAGCCGGACAACAAAAGTCGGGAGCGTTGCTGGTGCGGGAAAGAGTGAGCCTCGAGGGTTTTGAGTGCCAGATAGAAGGAAGTTCACGCAGAAAGCAGATAGAGGGGAGTGCAATTTACACTTTCATTCTTCCGGATCGTCTCAACCTGGGCATTTTTCGAAAGATTTGGAACGAAACAGAACAAATGGATGGAGAAATCTAGCATTTGCTTCTCGTCCAGTGCAAGCGACATTTCGCCATGCGGCAAGCGTATAATTGGCTGTCCCAGTCCACGTGAATTGAAGAACACAGGTATAAAGCGTTTACATAATGCTTCCGACATTTCTGCGACGTTTTTGGCACCTTATTGTACCTTTTGAACCTTTTTACTTGCCTTTCTCTTGATGTGGTCGTCCTGTGTACTGAAGAGCTACAAAATTTTCCATCAGAGGCTCCATTCACACGCAGAACATCAAAGCCTCCAATTTCTTGTCTGTTCTCTGCCCGAGAGGAAGTCTCCGATAACATAATCGCACCTTGAAAGGCCCTCTCACACTGCCCGCTCATGCCCCCTCAACTTCAGGAAGTCATTATGTGCCCCGCTCTAAGGTAAATTTCTGGGCCTGAAAAGAGGACCCGACTCTCGGTTGGAAGGACCGTGTCGGAGAATCGTCGAGAGCCGACGTGGAGCCAACGATGGCTGCCCTGCATCAGTCGGGGGATGTCAATGAGTGAGTATTGTTTGTCGTCGGAACAGCACTCAAGACTCATAGAGTTAGTTTTGAACCGACAGACATGCGTTGCGAGCTGACGGCGCACCGATGATGTCTGCAGGACCCCTAACGCTTTTGGAACAGTCGTCGGTTTCCCACGTGGAAAGATTTTCGATTGTCATTTTCTGGTACAAACCGATGTAAGTAAAGGTTGGGGCCAGGTCACTGACTTTGAAAAATACCAAAATAGTGTGGTGTCCAAAGGGGATATCTTTGCACGGCCTATGGAGACGTTCAAACTAATTGCCCTAAACATGCAATCCAGGGGACTGTATCATGACCGCGATTAACAGAAATAAATCGCCACGCAAAAGCTTAACTCGGGATACCTCTAGCATTTGCTCCTTGGCATATCGCAATACGGCAAGCGCGAATCCAAGCACATCTGAAGTACATGCGACCTGTAGCTGCCGATTACAGCTGACATGAAACACGGTTGGAAAGCGTTTACACAGAGCGAAAGAACAGTATCGGATGCCTTTTTGGATATTCACTCCCCCACACCGCTGAAAAATCCTCGATACCTCCCCTCTCACTGTTGCGTTGGCGTCCTCTCGGGAACTCTCTCGACGTGTTTTGCACCGTTTGGTACCTTTGAACCTTTTTCTTTGACTTTCTCATGATGGGGATCGTCCTGTTTACTGAAACCTTTCAATACTTTCTATCAAAGGCTCACATTCACACACATAATACCAATGCCTCTGATTTCTTGTCTGCTCTTTGTTATTCAAGAGATTCTCCGATAATATTTACGTACCTTAAAAGGCCCCCTCAACTTCGAAGTCATTATGTGCCCGGCTCTAAAGTAAATTTCCGTACCTGTGAGAACAAAATGGACCCGCTCAATTGGCCGAAAGACCACACCGAAGAATCATCAAGAATCGCACCATGACTATGCGTCTTCTGACCTTTCTCCTCTTTGGCGATCTACGCTTGTCTTGCAAGCGCTGCTGTTCTGGAGACCCGCGGAAAGAACGATGTCTGTCCTTCAAAATACGGGGGATGTGCAGGAGCGAGTATTGTTTGTCTTCGTGTCGCACAGTGCCGAGACTTATAGAGCCAGAATTCTGATGCCAGAGACGTGCCTACGACGTGGGCTAGTGCCCACCGGAGGTCATAATAGCAGTTCAACTAAATTTAGCACCATCACGTCCGTCCTGAGCAATCGTTCGAAGGTGATGAGCGTACATTATCCTAAAAATGGCACATTAAAAGACGCACGTGTAGGTCCGGGGTCAGATTGAGAGATGTCGGTATGAGAAACCTCAAAAAACATACCATTTATGAGACCTGTGAGCACAGGAGGGATTCCCAACGTCCAAGCTGCCTCCACCCAAAAGAGCAATTGAACGCAAATATGGGCTGATAGTACTACCAAAATCTGCGTGAGTCGTGGTCCCTTCGCTGCTGTGTTGACATCCAAGTTCCGGCAACGGATGACCCGAAAATTTTTTCGTGTTCGACACCTTTGGCGCACTTCGTACCTTCTGCTTGCCTTTTTTGTATTGGAGGCTGTTCTGTTTGCTAAAAGCCTGCAATAATTTTCATCAGAGGCTCCCCTTCACCCGCCCGATACCAATGCCTCGGATTTCTTGTTTGTTCTCTGTTATTCGCGAGAGAGTCTCCGATAACGTTTCCGTACCTTGAAAGGCCCTCTCACTGCCCTCTCAAGTTCGGAAAGTCATTATGTACCTGGCTCTAAGGTAAATTCCATGGCAGTGCCAATAAAAAGAGGACCCTACTCTCAGTTGGAAGCACTGCGTCAAAGAATCGTCAAGGATATCACAATGTCTATGCGTCTTCTGGCTTTACTCCTCTTGGCAATCTACGCTTGTCTTGCAAGGGCTGCTGCTCTTGAGAGCCGTGGAGCGAACGACGGCTACCCCTTTCGCAACGGGGGATGTCAAAGAGTGAGTATTGTCGGTCGTTGGAACAGCGCCAAAGACTCATAGAGCCGGTTTTGAACACACAGGTGTGCATTGCGCGAGGAGGGGGCAACGTTGATGTCTGCAGGACCCCTTGTGAGTAGGATTTGTACGTGCGGGAGAGACGGGACTGGTAGCGCACGAGTGGTCGAGTGTTCTGTGTTGGGTCTCCCTTGTACAATGTGCCACGTAACCGAGATAAAATGCTACGTAAGGTACTAATACGCAACTTAGCAACTGTCAGTGAGCAAGGGGGCCGCCCGAAGCCCCTGACACCTCTAACGCGCACGGAACACACGTCGATTTCCCATGTGGTCGCGGGCCTAAAGGGCCTCGGGGGTTGGTACAAACCGATGTAAGTAACGTTTGTTCGATTGTAGTCGTAGAACCAGGTCACTGACTTTGGAAAATATCAAAATAGTGTCAATTCCGAAAGGAGGTGCTTGCACGGCCCATGGAGACCATGACACTCTCTGCACTTATTTTATAGACTAGGGTTTTCTGAGGCTGTAAACAACTCAGCTGTACAAGGGTCATGGTCCCGGTTAACAGAGAGAACTCGTCGCCACTCGCCAGCTTACTTCATATCCGTACTCGAATGGTCTTCCAATACAGAAATACAACCCTCATAGTTGTGCAAAAGCATTAAAAAGGAACAACGCATTCACAACCCGCACCCAAAACATGCCGATGCACCCTCTCCGTTAGTTTGGTTGTTCTGACTTGATGCATAGTCTGTACGTTGCGCCAATAATTCCCCCTTGCCCACTTGCATCGTCGCAACATTAGTATACGCCGGAGGTTTATCCAGTAGGTGGCGCATATCCGCGCGGCCGGACCGTTCCTTTCTCTGACACTCCACGTCGTGCCAAAGCTTCTCCAAAGCAGAGTCCAACTCGACGGGGTACTGAGCTGTGATGCCGTGGCCTCCATCTTCGAGAGGGATGAGTTGAGCAGGAATGGTCGCGGCCAGGTGGGAAGAGTTGGAAGGCGGTATGACGGAGTCTGATGTTCCCACGATCTGCGAAGGGGGGTATGAGATTGGTTTCCTCCCACTTTCAGACTCAACGCTTCAATGTCCGTAACGCACCACTACAGTCTTTACTCCAGCATCTCCAATTCCACGCAGCTCTTCATCACTGACATAATGCCCCCTCGCCGCGCTCCACTGCCGCCTCCACCCGTCCACGGACTGCCCGGGGTACGTTTCCAATCGCTCCTTCCACCAACATCGCTGCACGTCGCGATTCGTTGCGGAGTCAGATGAAGAAGACGGGTCAGCGTGTGCGATGACGAAGGGGTACGTTAGGCTGGGAGGAGAGCGGAGCCAGGCCTTAGGTTGATTGGGGTGATCAGCAGTTTGGACATTTCATGGAATCCCGATGCTGCCAAGCCGCAATTGGCTTACCTGTGGGAAAAGGAGATTTGTTGTAAAGCGGAAGCGTATCTCGTCATGCTGAGCGTCAAATATTGGGAGCGGGACCTGGTTGATAAATCGTGAATTGGCATGGTGCGAGAAGAGAGAAGAAGTGAGTACACCAACGCACCTTCTGACCATCACTACTCTTCCTCGGTCCTGCAGTTGTTGCAATTAGAGCCAGGGAGAGCACTCGCGATGGTGCCGCCACTGCGACTTTTTGAGCAATCATCCCGCCTTCAAGAGCCAGGCCAGAGTCAGAGAGCCCCCACAGAAGCCTCCATAAAAGAAAAACTAACCAAGTGATATGCCTATGACGTGGGCCCGGTCCCAGCGAAGGGTGTCCAGTAGTTCAAGTGCGTCCACCGCCATCATGTCCGTCCTGAGCAATCGTTCGAGGGTGATGAGTGCACATCACTCCAAGAGGGGCGCATAAAAAAGACGCACGTATACGACCCAGGATCAGATTCAGAAACTCCCGTCTGCCCAACGCCTGTTGTTGAAACGTGAACTTTAGGTTCCGAATTCTCCACGACACGCTGCACCGAACACACCTCGATTGTCGAAAACACAGACACTGTACTGTCCACCCGCCTTCCCCAGCACCTGTGATTGGAAGTCCCAGTTCACCCAAGCTCCACCAAGCCCCATGATGAACAGGGACCGGACTGGCTCGGTAGAAAGTCAGGGTCGATGGACGGATTTTTAGGGACGAAAATAGCTTCTTTAACGGGAGATTGGCAATGCCGCTCACTTGGACCGTCGCCAAAGACCTGGCACCAATGCGGATCGTGGTGAGTTGATGACTTTGAGAGAACGTTTCGCTGGCAAGGAGAGCGCCCACCTCGTAATAGAGTTGAGTAGGGACGTTCCGACTGCCGCCGATGGAAGCGAAGGGCATCGTGTGGGTGGGAGGTGGAATAGCCGGACGAACTTATGACCACAGCATGGCATTTCAGAACTGAACGAGCTACAGCAACATTTAGTCATTATTAAACTTGAGATTTCACGAGAATTCAAAGCCAAGGGGCCCTTGGGGATTATTTCGGCGCAATCTCATCTCCTCTTCGTCCCACCATATCCAGAGCTCGTATTGGTCCCTCCCGACCCAGCCCACGAGCTTGACGACGAGCTTGAGTTGCTGGACGCTGCCCACGAAGTGCTACTTGATGTTTGGGATGGGCCCGAAGTGCTACTGGATGAGGAGGGCGATCCGAAAAGGTTTGTGAAGGTGCTTTGGGCGGTGCGAGGAGGCGGCGCTTGTGCAGCGGGATGAGGACGGAAGGGGTGTGCTTGCGCGGGTGGTGGCACGTACGATCTGGTGTTCACGTGAGGACATACAGAGAATCCAGAGAGTAAATTGATCAAGTTGTTTAGCACGAGCCGCAAAAAAACGTTACTCACGCTTGTCTTCGCTGCTCCCTTCGAGATCCCATAAAGTCTCCAGCAAGGTAGCCGAGTCCTGCACCGCTCCAGAATCCCGGTCGATCCCTACCAGATCCAGCGCTAGAAGCTGACGACGTGCTGGTTGGTGGAGGAGCAGTAAACGAAGAAGGTTTGGGCTCTGAAGACCGATTAGGTTGTGATTTCGTACCAGTCAGGTCACAGAGTCTGATGGTTCATCGTTGAAGCCACAGAATCGTCTGGGCTCATTCACCTTCAGGCGGCACTCCTCTCGGCGAATAGGGGGGCGGGGGATCATCTTCATCTCCACCCCCACCGCCGCCGCTGCCCGGGCCTCCACCAAATCCAGGTCTGTCGTCAGAATCGTCGGGGCGGGACCGGTTCGCCGAGGTCGAACGGCTCCCACGTGACGGTTGCGAGAAACAGCGGACGACGACGTAGGCCACAATCATGAAAGCGAAGAAGAAGAATAGGTTGGAAGCAAGTCGTTCTGTGGAGTCATCTCCAGTGTTTTTATGCGGTTCTGGGTTTTGTTGGTTTTGTTTTATCGGCCCAGACTGTTGTTGCGACTGTTTCATTCTAGCCTTCGCCTCGGCAGTAAAGTGAAGTGTATCTTTGCCACAGATACCAGAAGAATGAAAATTAAAGCAGTGTGAGAACCCACATCGCCTCGTTTGGATCTTGTCGACGGCGAATGACTCACACTCCACACCACAACTCCCAGAAACGACCTTTTCATCCTCTGGGCCACTCCATCCCTCGCAGCTCACATCCGTAGTTCCCAATCGAACGCCGTCCTCGACTTCCGCCTCGCACTTCCACTGCACATCTCGTCCATCGAACCCCGCGTTTTTACATTGAATCACCTCGGGAACGAAGGCCGCGCAGGCGTCGCCGCCCACGCATGCAATCTGGGGAGCGGGCTTTCCGCGCCGAGAGGTCGTGTGCCGGCCTCGATGGAATGTGAGGGATGTGATGGTTTGAAGGTCGATTGGTTTGAGCTTTTCCTTCTTCGTAGCAAGGGATGGGATTGGGAGGAGAAGCAGCAAGGAGATGGCACAAAGTGCGAGCTGGGAGCGCATGGACGGACCGGAGCAGCGGTGCGGCCAACTGGTACCGTTTTGGCAACGCAACTCGGCAAAATTCTTCACCTACCACGTCAGCAATTAATCACCACAGTTTGTGTTCCATTCCGTTGATCCCAAAATGAAGAATCGCATTCACCATGCCCGAAGTAGTTCGAACCTCGTTTATGGATTCAATGCAGCATGTCCTCTGTACTCGACACAGCTGTGGAGCTCCAACTCAGCTATCGTCACAACTCTTTGGAGCTCCAAAACCTTCGAGTGGGGCTTCTTGAAGAAGCAAAACTGGGCACTCTCTTCGCGAATACCAATCTCAACTTTTCCAGTACCATCAGGTTTGCCCCTTCCCAGTGTTGTGGTGTTCTGTGCACATCCATACGCGAAATCAGAATTAAATAACGCCCCTCTAGTGTGGCCCAATGTCTATCGGCTAAGACATTTGACAGGACTGCAGAATGGTCAAATTGATCAATTCCCCACAGACATGTTTCCAAATCTTGCACATTGATCAGTTTATTCACTAACCCCACGCCATTTGTGCACTTTTCCGCAGAATCCCCCTGTCTTGGAGTACTGCAAGGACATCCCCGCGCTTTTTATCACCGCACTTTTTATCACCAATGTTGATGTCTTTCACATAGCTCAATGGACATGCCTGGTTTGAGAAGGCCTTTATTGTAATGTCTGCTCTATGGTTGAGGAGAAATCCAATGACAAGAGCGTTTCCATTTTGTATTGCGCCAAAACTGCTGTCTCGCCATCATCATTGCACACATTTACATCCACACCATTTGCAGTATAGTTTGCGCAAATTCATCCTTTGGCGCATGATGCAGTGGTGCATAGTGATGTATCTCTGGCCCCTTTTCAACGTCAGCTCCATTCTCAATCAACATTCAAGCCATGGCTGGGTCATTTCCAAAGGAGGCAAAGTATAGAGTGCTTTCATGGTTGACCTTGGCACCATCATCCAGTAATGTGCAGACAATGTTTAGGCGCGGAAGTCACCATTGGACTCAGCGTGGAGGACCTCATACTCGAATCCAATCTGCACGGTTCTGAACCTCAGGAGAGTTTGCTGCGCGATGGCCACAGGATCTGATAGCACAGTGTAGATCTGTTGATTGAGACATTCGGTGGGAAAACGTTATCCATCCTTCGCCTGCTGCTCTCTGCCTCACGAAGTCCAAGGCTTAACAGACCATACACAAAGTCTGAAAAGTGCGTTGACAACAATGTCATGGTGTTGCGCGTCCACTTTGGGAGAAAACAGGGGGATCCTTGATTTGTTGTCCAAAGTACAGATGAGTTGGTGTGAACACAACGTAATACGATGAGGTTTCGAGGGTTCTGAGATGGTTGTTGCCCTGCTGTGTCATCACAAACTCAAGCACTGTAACATTTCAAGCCAGTGGGAACCATAAGTGAGTGCCTCCCAAGTTTGTTTGTGGAATGGCTTCAAAGCAGTTGATGAGATGAGTAAGAGCAATAAGCGTCATTCTGTTGTGACAACAAAGCTGCGAAAGTCGTTGTGTCAGCTCTACTAGCGCTTGCGCCATAGATGTGACAGGCGGGATAGTTGAACAATGTTGCAATATTAGGGACCTTGCGCAATAATTTTCACTTGCACATTTTCATTTGGCTACCTAATGCCAAGGATATTTTGTAGTGAAAATGCATGAGTGAAAATCACGCTAGAAACCCCCTTGAATGAAAATTACTTCTTTGCTGCCCCCTCGCTACTAGACCAACGTCCGTCAATGGACGACATCACAGACATCATGTGAGTTCCTGGCTGCAGCCGCGGGCCTCAAAAGCCCAGAATCACCCCATGGTGGTGACATGAATTTGACCGCTCGTCGTCGCCTTTCCCCTTCATCCCCAGGTCCACCCCCATCCAATACCCTGCCGATTCTGACAACGAGACATCCAATTTGGGTGCTGCGCCTCTCGGATGCGCGCCCCTGCCCCAAATCAACTGCCAATGCAGCATGGGGCACAGACAACCCAAGAAGGCAAAGCGCGGCCCCAGACAGCCTTGCCTTACTGCGGAAGAGAAGCAACAAAGGAAGGACTATAGGAATCAACTGAATGGTGGACTCGTGGCTCCAATCGGACAGCAGAAACCCCAAGTAAGTGGCCACAAACTTTACCGCCTTTCCCCCCCTTGATATGCCGTCCCCACAGCCATCTCGCCCCCTAATGCAGCTCGATCAGCAATACGTGGCAATTGGCGACAAGCCAGGCGCTGGTGGACCAAGGAAGGCGCCATTCCAATGGCCAATGGCAACGGTCCGCCACTGCTACCCAACCTAGGGGTGCTCCGTGAGACCTGTGTGCTGCAGGACCACGATCATATATGAGTGACACAAGGCATACATAGTAGATGTGACATAGTCTCACCTGCAGGACCACAACGCCAAACATGGGCTGTGTCCTGCAGGGGAGAATATATAAACTAGGGAACTGTTCCATGCTGTGCCGCCTAAGGTGCCTCGCCTTAACAGCACTGTGCCACACACTCAGCCCCTATCTGTGCTGTGCCACACTCCACCCCACACAGCCATGTAAATGGCTGTCACCCAGCAGGCTGGGTGACAGTGTGCTCCCTTCCCTTCCACATCTCCCTTTCCTGCCGCACTCCTTCTGCTTCCAACTTCCTTCGTAGAAATATAGGTATCCCTTTTTGTGTGTTGTTCCTGTGAAAGTCCAATACCAACTCTTCTGAATTCCGCAAATGTTCCCAACGTTCCCATGTCTGATCAGCAAATTCCATATCCCTTCCATTGTACAAGCCATTTCCACCCTCGACCAAATCTCTTAACATCTAGAATCCTCTCAACTTCATACTCAACCTCATCCTGTCCCTCATATAGTGTTGGTGCAGGAGGTGGGGGATTCCTTCCAAGCATAGTGTTTGGGATATGAGGCTGGAGTAATGAGGAATGAAAGACAGGGTGAACACGAGACATTGTGGGTGGAAGGTCCAACTTGAAAGCTACTGGGTTAATTTGAGCAGTAATTTGGTAAGGCCCTACTTTTCGGTAGTCAAGCTTCTTTGCTGGGCGTATTGTCTGGAGATTACGCGTCTTGAGCCACACAAGGTCACCAACTTTAAAGGGAGCTTCTTGTCGGTGTTTGTCCTCCCGGCGCTTCCAAATTTGCTGTGCAGCCTTAATGTGTTCCTTAATACGAGCTGTTATATCTTCCATCTCTTGCACCCTTTCCTCTGCCAATGCTGATGGTGATGATACTGGTAGGTGTGTAAGGGGATGTCCAATTGGATGGTGGAGTGTATATGCATAGAATGGGGATACTCCTGTTGTGTCATTTGGTGCATTGTTGTGTGCAAACTCAACAAAAGGAAGATAATGGACCCAGTTGTCCTGTTCATAGTTGACATA
>KQ965834.1:0-109105 GCA_001574975.1 Gonapodya prolifera JEL478
AAGGTTATCGGGTATATGAGGATTGTGGACGCGGCGTTGAAGGTGAGCCCCAGACAGACTTTACTGAATACTGATCAAATAGCTTATCGATAATTGGGTCTGATGCTTTTCACGTTCAGGCTAGGAAGGACAAGTAGTTGATGAAGCAATTAAAGCTTTATCTTTTTTGTGAATTGATGACAATAATAGTTTGTAGCGGAAGTCAGTAATTGGTTTGAAAGGACCCTTCGTGGGTTTGCAAAAGTTGTCAGTCGAATCTTTATCGTCTCCCCTTCGGGATGATCCCTCACGTGGCAGTGATTGACTCTTCCGTCAATCTTTGGTTTCAAACGTTTCCGAGTGGTTTATTCTGTGGTTTCTGGTACTGCATGGACCTATCGTGGTAGGGACGTGCAGCGGGCGTGACGACAACTGAATTACTGATATTTTCATTATGCACTATAAGTAAAAATATTCGTCTCATTTATATGTATCTAAGTCACTCAGACGGTATGTCAGCACTTGCCGGGCCCCCGCTGTTATTCTAAGCTATCTGAAAAGAAAGTCCTCCACCATTGAGCTAAACGTTCAAATAATGTACGCAGAAATGGCGAAAGAACGGTCAGTCTTAGTCTTCATTGGCCGCGTACCCCTAGGATTAGCACGAAACAATCGCAGACTATTTGTCTTCGCGTGACAAATAGTCTGAGATAATTCACTGGTCTTGGATCAAAGTCTGCCAACCGCTCTGTTGAGTTCCAGGCAAAGCCCAACAATCGAAGGTTTGGCACTTTGCGGACGTTTCTGTGCAATTATATCCACAAGTCTTTTTGCCAATGGGTCATAGTCCAGCAACCCATGTACCTCAAGTATACGCAGGTTGTCCAAGGCTAAAAGCAGCTCTGCAATTGAGAAGACGGATGGTACTGTTTCCATATTTGGATAAAAAAATTCCAGGGCATGCCGTTCCGAGCATCACGAATGATCCTGGATTTGAAGCTGGCAAGTGAACATCATTTCTAGTCAGCGAGGTTATTCCAGAGCCCACAACATTCAACAGGCCAATAAGCTGAGGGAAGCATTCTGGCGTGTGGGGGCAAATCTCCACAATCCTCAGGGCTGTGAGATGCCTGAAGCTTTCCGCCATCACCATCGTAGGAAGAATTGTATTGTAAGTGCAACTGGCGCAATGCAGTATGGTACCAATTTGATTGTATATGCGAAAGTCCATCCCAAGGTCATCACTTTCGTTGAATGTAAGGATCAGACTTTCAAGGGTGGTGGTAACTTTCCCAAGATGGGAATCAGGTGTGGAGGAAGGGATTCTCTACAAGTAAATTTGAAACTGTTCAGGGCTGTCCGATGAACGTAAGTTGCTGTTTTGCTGATCGAAGAGGCATTGTCCAGCTCATTAACCTCAACGCGTTGAGCTTCAGTTTTTGCAGTTTTTTGAAGCCCAAGATCTGCTGCATGAGAACACTGGAAATGGTGCCACTCAGGGAAAGCTCCATGAATTTCTGTCTGGGAAAGAGCAAGATGCTCGGTAACTGAGTACACGTCCAAAGTTTCCAACCGCGGCGCACTATTGATCAATTTGTTGACTATACAAATGGAGGAATTGGCGATTCCAAAGCGGAAATATAAGAAATCGGTACCCACTTGGCTAAAGCTGCATTCGCGAGTCGGAATACCCTCGAAGGAAGCGACACACAAAACTCCAAACTTCCGGGGTAAGACGACCAATCCCTGTCGGTGCACATTGTCCAGCAGTTTCTCGTTCATTGGGCCTTGAGTTATCGTCGGGCGTCCGGCGCCTCTTCTGGGTTGCGGAAGTCATTGGGGCGCAAGTTCAAATCAAAGATGCGGTCCAGAAATTTTCCGAAGTGCCGTTCCAGGCCACACACTTCCAAACTCAATTTGTGCAAATAAACGCACTCTGCAGAGAGAAAGGCCTCATCGACGGAACAGGGTATCTACGAGCTCATATCTTAAAACCACGTGGTCGTCCGATTTAGGAATTTAAAACATAGCTCGACCAGAAGCAAACACAATAATTATGAAGTTTTCCGATGTTCCTCGAGAACGGAAGTTTGAGTGATACAAGATAATGCCAAAACTGCCCATGCACATGTGTTTGCTGCGCACCATTCTGAAAATTCGAATATCCTTGAAGTTGTGGCTGCGCACCGCTGCGGGATCACTGCAAACGTGAGCATCGAAGAAGGCACCTCCAAAGTCTTCGAATCTAGCACTTTTGTCGATCTCCGCCTGACATCACTCGCCCATCCCTGTTCCCAGTCAAAAGCGGGTCTCCTCGCCGTAACCGTCAGCAACTTCTCACGCTGCCAAGGTAGGCTATTCCCACCCAAACACCTGAGCAATGGATTCTGACTCCATCGAGTGGGAAGCTCTCCTGGACCAATTGTGCCAACCGGATCACCTTGACTCGAACATGCCCCCCGCCGTTCGTGCAAACTCTATGCATGTCCCTGCAAAGACCGCCAAGAGTCCTCGAGTAGCGTTTTGCCTTGCAGCAGCCGCTCTCGCTATCAAATCCATCCCAGATAAGAAGACAAATGCCGACGCTGCCCCCACTCCTCCCCCGAGTGAGTTGGACTTGGATTCACAGTGGCTATGGTCACTGGACAGTCATACGTTTTTTGAACTTGACTCGTGGCCAGAGGTGGTCACTACGGACCAGCAAATATCGTCAGATGTGGTTTCATCTGATCAGCAAGTAACAGCGGAAGTGGATTTGGACACTCTACTTAACGGCCTGACCGCTGAGGGTGAGAATGTGTGGTCGTTTGAGCCCGATTACATGGTTCCACTATCATTCGACGTGGATTTTATGGATACAGTCAACACTCAAGCGACTCCGGCGCTGCACAGCGACGACACTCCCGACGCACATGCTCAACACGACGAGTTCGAAGCATGGACTGTCGACTCTGACGACGGAGAGGAGGCCAGTGCCGCCAATGGTCAGGATTCCCCTCCAGTGCCGGATCATTCTCCTACGACAGCCTTGGCAGCCTCCCTAGTACCCCAATGTGAGCTTTCCATCCAATCAGAATGGCTGCTTGACGACGGGTTCGTCTCATCCCCGTTTACGGCCCTCGCAGCGTTCGATTCGTATTATGATTTGACCATAGCGGAGTGCGAGACACTGGAAGACGAAGAGACCTTGCAAGATCTCGCCGTGGAGGATTGCGAAGTTCAGGAAGTATCCCAACAACACGAGCCGGACGCTGAGCGTGAAAGCATCCAGGTCTTTAAAATATTCCAGTCCGGATCCGAAGTACGACCCCATCCGGATTCAGCATCACTCAGTCTGGCCAACCCACCTCTGGACTATCCGACGCCTGCTTCGTCATCCGACCGCTTCTCGGCTGAACCCGACGGAACCATTAGCGGCATTAGTCTGCAGGATATATCACCATCTCTCGCTTCCTCTCCTCCGTCGGACGTCTTGGAAAAGCGCGTACGATTACCCACACCCCCCGTCCCCGAAATTGTTTCAGAAGTCGAGGAGGAATTCGTCAAATCATTTATTTGTCGCGCTGGGAGCCAAAAGGGACCCACCTCGAGTTGGATATGCACATTCCCTGATTGCAACAAGACCTTCACTCGCCGATACAATTGCGAGACGCACACCAGAACACACATTGATGTTCGCCGATTCGCGTGCACGGTGAAATGCCCTCGATCGGGAATGCAATGCGAGGCGAAGTTTGCACGATCACACGACATGAGGCGGCATATTGTGTCAGTGCATGGCGAAGGAGCAAAGCCTTGGTTGTGTCGGTGTACTGAGTGTCTCGTGGAAATCGCATCCGAGAATGCAAACAAAAGGAAAAATAAGGACACTGACGATGAGGAGGTTGGAGGCGGTCCGATGAGGAAGAAGGGGAGGCCGAAAGGGAGGAAGAACAAGGGAGCAGTGGTTGCTTGAATGGGTTGGCACTTGCGAGGGGATCGATAATTCCCATCATCGGGCCTCTCCCCTTTATATCATTGCCACGGACAGAATACGCTCTCTTATCGTTTCCACCAGGCCTAAGTGAACTTTTCTTCATGCTCCGAACGCGGTGGCAGTTTAACACTCGCCTTACACTTTTCGCGAGCTGTCCCATCCCTTACAGGGTCGTCGTTCTGGTGCCACTTGGCCTGTTCCTAACTCATACCCACTTGGTGATGTATTATAAATCGGGTAAAACTTTCACGGTGAATCGAGCCTGGTCGGAATGCGTGCGTGATGAGTGTGAGTAGGATAGGCCAAACGGAGTTCGGATTGTCCTCTATTGACACTTTTACATTGCGCTTCTCGGTGCGCACGCCTTGGCGGGGGTGGTGACGTTTAATTTTTTGTAAATAATTCGGACCCTTTAGCATGGGGTTTGTGGTAAGAATGGGGTAAGATTTATTTTTCTGCTGTTAGAATACACATCTCTACACTTCTTCTTCACCTTGAAAGTGCAATGCCTTTATTGTTCGCTCCGCAAGATCACTTGCCCATTTACAACTTTACAAGTAGTTGGGCTTGGTTCCAACGCAAAATATCTCCAGGTCAGAGTTACTGACTACGCCAGCACAGAAATTAGTGTGACGACGATAGACAACGACAACTGCTTCGAGGGCGCCCTTTACTGAAGGCTAAAAGACGTTGCTACTTTCGACTCATACAATTTCAGACATGCTTCGACTGTCTTTTACGGACCCCTTCCACCACACAAATGTTCCCTGAGCAGCACCTCCGGGAGATCCCCATACTCCTGCAATTCCACATGGCAATACCACTCCTTCATAGAGCCACATGTGCCTCCTATACCGCTTCTCCACACGCACGGTCCCATCAGAGGCCACGTCCCCCACCATCGTATACGGGCCAATTCCGTCTTCACCTCCACCACGAATCAGATAGCTTTGAATGGCATCCGGATGAGGAATGTTCCATTTCTCACACGAGCGGATGGAGAAAGACATCATTGGATCCATTTCGGGTTCAGTGAAGGCACGATACTGGTAGAAGCCCTGCCAGGTGCCTAAGATGCACATTGGAAGAGCGGAAATAAAGTCGTCGATGTGTAATGTGAGAAAACGTTGGATGTGGGGTGTACGATTTGATGTCACGGCATGCTGGAACCGGGAAAACAGAGCAAGTAGTCGAAAGTCTTCAGATACAATAATTACAATACTGGTACCAACCTCCTCCGAGTGGTCGCGGACCGTCGCAATCGCATCACGCCAAGTCCTCAATGCAACCCCTGAAAATTCCTCCGACACGATTCGGGTCATTGGGAGAGCGAAGGATTCCAACTGATCTTCACGCTGCGGTCCAGTGTACCCCATCATGTGCTGGAGCCACGTCCCAAAAGGGGAAGTATTTGGGGGAGCTTTGGATGCTGTGTTCGTTCGGCGAAGATGCACCACACGAAGCGCCGCAGCAGATGCCGCAAACAGTCGTACGACGGGGGACTTGGTGCGACCCCGTTTCACAAACTCGAGGAAGGAAAAGTCGACATCCATGATGGCTCGAGGTGGGCAAACATGAATATCACCTGCTGCAGTCCGTGAAATGTTAAATAGCACCCTGATGCATCAACAGAGGTGCCAGAAACTCACTTGAGACGTAAAGAAGAGCCAAGATCCCTAGCGACGCGCCTAGAGTAGGTCCCCAACTCATTAGGAATCTCTCACGGATAGTGGGTTCCTCTGCTCTGGCATCTCTTTCGGTTCCTTCGCTGCCAATATCAGGAAGATTCTGGCCATACTGAGAGCATCTTACCACTGCCTCAACAGCAATATCAGCAATGGAGGATTCCGTGGCCGTCTTTGCGGAACCGAACAAGAATTCAATGTTTCGACTCCCGCAGGCTGTTTCGGCCGCCATATCGACAAGGTTTGCAATCTGCACAACTGACAGTGATTCTACGTCCATAAGGATGGCTTTTCTCAGTGCGTATCTGTCGTGAAACATCCGGAAAACTGGGGACAGCGCTCGCCAAGGGTGGGAGTCGACACTTTCTGCTCCGATCGCAGCCTCGGAGGCATCCACGCCAGAGATTCCTTCAAGAAGGATACTGAGAGACTCTAACGTGGGCTCAGTATCGAAAACAGTCGTCCAGATGCCCCGATAGATTCTGCTGAGGTTTGACTCGATCTTTGAACGAATGCAGTGGCTCGTCTGCACGAGGTGGAGGATATCAGACGCGGAAAGCCGCGATGCCACGTTTGCGATGAGCTCGCTGGGCAGCTCGTTCATTGGAATTGCGTGGTGAGAGAACCCAGCCAACCAACCCCGGACCGCTTCTCGCCTGAAGGGAACTTGCTCCCTCAAGGTCGTTCCTGGAGAAAGGCACCAACAATCGTCATTACGATATTCTTACGGAAGATACGGGAGCGTTTATTTTCAGAAGTCCCTCTTCATTTGCCCGATGTCGATTATCAAACTCTATCTCTTGTTCCAAACACGTTTGTACACCGATGATCTCACTATGCAAAGTAAACGGGATTCGGTTTGTAAAGGTAAAATCTGTCTCCCTCGGTATCAGCGACCTCTGCGTACGATCCAACTGTGCACAAGACGGCGAAGGAAATGCTTAGTGATCACAACTACGCACCACTACGGAAAAGTCAGATTTCTCTCACTTTGGGCATGAATGAGAGTTTCACTCGTTATCACCTCTCCTCCATTCTCCTTGACAACTGCTTGTGATTTCGCAATATCTGGTGTTGTGAAGTACAAGTTGATGTTCGAGCTGGTCGGAGGGACTTGTCTTGGCTCCTTTCCCGCAGGTGCTAGCCGATCTGTGAACCACACAACAAATTTTTGCAAAGGGAGACCACTTGCTGTGGAGGAGGAAGGCCGGAGTCACGGAAGGTCAGCCACGAAATGTAAAAGCCACCAACGAATTATATCTTCATCAACTCACGTGTGATATCACCATCCTTTCCCTCAGGATACCAAAATAGCTTTGCGAACGCCTTCCACTCCTGCATTTTTAAGTCGAACAGCTTCTCGTAGAACAATTGCTTGCGTGGTGGGTCATCGCACGGGAGCTTGATAGTGACGATGGGCGAGCCGTCGCCTGGCGCAAACAACCCCATAGATTGAGCCAACGAGGTTGCTTGAGCGTCGGTGGATGGGAGCTCGTGTAGGAAGAGGTGGTTTCCTTCGGAGTCGGTGAACTCTGCGTCGAAGGAAACTATATAGAATGTCTGTGAAAGTCCAGTTAAGTAGATGGAAATGCAGCACATTGTCATACCTATAGGGGCGTTTGGAATCTGTGCGAGAAGCGAATGAGCAGGAAAGGAAAGAAACGATTCAATGAATCCATGAAGGTTTTGCTCGAACACATGTCATCGAGTACCCACCTCTCTCCTCTCCCTGACCACCTTCCCTCCATGAGCCACAACCTTCTCCAAGGTTGCAAGGATATCTTGGACTGCAATGTTGATCTGAGGGCCTCCCCAAGCGCCATCTTCTGCCTTCGAGGGATAGAAGCTTCCACCAAGCAGGTGAGTCCCTGAAGGCGAATGTTAGCAAAAAGGAGCATCAATCGCGTTAGACAGGCTGCTCTACCTTCTGTCTTCTTGGGATTTGTCGGGGACCAAAGCCTAAAGTCCGAGCTGACTGTCTCCCGAATGTGCCAACCGAAGACCGCTGCGTAGAAAGCGCAGGCGCGCGAGAGATCCTAGCAGCATGAGATTGATGCGGCGGCGGCGGCGATAGTCGTGAAATCGCAAACCACAGTACGTATATTCCCCTCGAGTGATCGTCGATGGCAACAAACATACCTTGACGGGGATTTCCACGTGGCGAATGATTCCCAAGGACGTTTCGGGTCCAGTCATGATTGTCGATCGAACACTATTGAATCCTGACGAGTCGTGTGGGGAACTTTATATTCGGGTTCGTTCATTGGCCTTCGGCTGCGTGCGTTCCGCACCTGAGGCCACGGCGACCGTAGAGCGGAAGAGTGCAGTGGATATGAACAGAAGCCATCGTATTGGGTCTAAAAGATCTACCACTATTAGTGTTTTGGAAATGCGGTGCGATGTTCGTTGTAATGGGCCCAATCACGGCCTGGTCCTCTTGCAATCCCATTCCTTCCTCTGAAGTGAAATTATGCGAGAGTATCTGGTGTTGTATACCTCCAAATACGGTCTACATTAACTTCGACTGCTGATTATTCGTGTTGATCTTTCGTCACCACATCCCACAACCCGACGGGATTAGAGACATCTTGAGTGTTTGTGTGGTCCGCAAATAACAATTTCCGTAGGGAATATGGCCGGGTTGTCAAGGCAACCGACTGGCGGTAAGATGGTGAATGATCTCATAGCAAGTAACTTGAGACAGATCACCAGCCCAGAAATATCGGGCCAGCGAATGCTCATACCCGCCCTGCTATCCACCTGTCCACTTCACCTTCTGCCTTGGGCCACACAGTCTCGTCGAGCACTTCCAGTTCTTTATGAGAGAACTTTGCCAGCACGTAACTCGAAACGTCGGCGGGGCTGTTCGAAGGAGGGCGGGAGATGCCGATTCTGAGGCGGGGGAAGGACTGAGATGAAGACGAATAGGAGAGAAAGTGATAGGATCAACTGTTTTAACTTGGAGGTTGCCGCAAAGAAGAGGTGACCCTTACGTCCAGTCCAAGGTGTCCAATTACAGACTTGATACCGTTGTGGCCCCTGTAGAAAAACGGTCAAGCTCAAAGATCGCCTTCAGCTCACAGCCAGACGTCGACGTACCCTGACGAACCACCCGTTTTCATCGAAACCTTCCCCAATTCACGGTCCATCTCGTCGTGAACAATCAACACGTTCTTTTCCCATCCCGGTCCGTGCCGCTTCGAGTCCAGCCTGCAATCCATTTTCCCGACACTGCGTCCGCTTTCGTTCATGAATTCGCGGTGCTTGAAGAGCGTTACTTCGACCTGAGCGTTCGGCCTTTGCGATATCGAACTGGTGTAAGAGGATATCCACCCCCAACAGAAGAATCGAGCGTCCACTGAGAGGCGGGGTGTCCGGTGCGGAAGTGGTCCACGAACATTTGTCGGACGCTGTGGCGAGTGTTGGGGAAGGTGTAGTTGCCGAGACCAACGATCTGGGTGCGTGGTGACAAAAGATGGGGGATGCTAGTGAAGATCGCGCAATGCTGGAGGAATCCGATGGGAAACACTCACGAGAAAGCGCTTCATTGGGCGGCGACGTGGTGTTTTAGAGATCCGGATGAAATCGACCTGCTAAACCGCAACTGGAGGGGTCAACAAACACTTCAAAAACCATCGCAGGGTGTTAGTACCTCTTCGTCATTTGAACTCGCGCCCAAAGACTCTCGCAAACCTGAGGAGGCGAGGTACGCCAGACGATAACGCAAGGAATAATGAAGGGGAACTGCTGGACGACTCGCCACGACAAAGATTCGTCGACTTCCCCCGAAGTTTGTAAGTTCGTTTGCATGCCGCTTCCTACTGGGGTATCCAGACCTTGCGAATTTTGCACCTTCCGTCCACACAATTGAAGTCTCTCTGTCCAATCCGTCGGGCTAGTGAACGAATGAAAGCCGGGCGATTACCAAGAAATGCGCCAAGCAGTATGCACAGATAAGGCGATAAGGGGGTCGACCAGACCTTATCTCGCGACTCAGGAGCGTATCATCGACCTGGCGGTCGCTTTCTCTGTGGCTGAGAACACATTCGCAATCGGTGCGGAAGCGTTCGTCTCTCAGACAGTACCAAGGAACAGAATCACAACGCACTCTCTCGCCTGACCAAAATGATTTTCCGCGGTCTCCAGAAACGATACAACCGCAACCTGGGAAACCAGCGGGGATGGGCATATCGATCAAACTCGAGGATGTCGAGAGGGTGATAGAACATGCGGAGAGCGAGACGAACGTACGCGTACGGTTTTGGTGATGAGTAGCGGGCGACGAGAAGTGGTTGTCTGCGTTCTTTGAGATCCGAACGGCAGTTAACTGGTGGCCCAAGCTTTAACTCGATTCGATGAGTCGTTCCACTTTTCGTCAAACAACGTCGAAGCAGTATTTACTATTTATCTTTTCGAGGTTTATCTACTTTTACAACTTTGGCGCCGCGGAAACACCCTTCCCTGTAGGTTTCGTCTTTCCCCCGGAAGATTGATTTTTGGGCTGCATCTTTATCTTTTGTTGAGAAGTGCTTCTCTCCTTCGTCGGTGATGGATCAGCCTTGCTCTCAGCCTCATCGTCCAATGCCGGCCCAACTTTCAGCTTCTCCGGCAGCTTCCCGGTTTTATATTCTCTCCAGGACCTCTCGGCCACGAGTCTGATTGCAGCTGCTTGTGGCAAGTGCATTGATACCTCGGGGTAACGTCGAATGTTCCTCTTCGCGATACCAGTGTAGAGCTTCACCATGGCAAAGAAACGGCGCAGCATCATTGTTGTGAGGAGTTGCGGAGGAAGTTCTTCCCGCCTTTGTGCCAAGTCGACTTTTGCTGCATCCAGAATCGGCTTCAGTGACACGCCTGTCAGTGTCTTTCGTCCTCGCTTGTCGACTGGTGCAACCCTCATTAATGTTGTCATCAAAGTTTCCAGAGCCCGAACGCCTTTCTGCACCTCGTCCCACTCTGTAACAACCCATCGAGTCAGTTGTTCCTTATAGTGTCCCCACCGTGTGGAGCAGTCAGTCGGCCTTCTCCCAGGAAGGTAAGCCGCAATCAAGTCCCAATTTTGCGCACCGCGCAGCTCCACCCCTTTGGCAAGAATGTAATCTTCCTCAAGTGTCCATCGCAATGCACGTTTTGGGTCAACGCGAAAGACATCCACAGGTCCACCGGTGAGGGAGCTGCTTTCTTCACGCGAGCGTCCTTTTATGTGCTTTCGGTACGCTGTTTCGAGTGAGGTTTCACTCGGCGGCGGATCAAATACCCCCATTTTAGCGAAGCACAACATTTTGGACTTCCTCACATGCTATAAAACAGAGTCTTGGCATTTATAATTTATCTTTTGAGTCACGATCCAAGCAATATACATTTCATCGTTCGGAATGACTGGTGTGAAATCAGCGCTGCCATCCTCCCCTTTGAACCGTGATACAGAAGACACGAGGAAATCTCTAAACGTTGTGGCAGCAAAATCAAACAATGTCTCACTTCGGGTGCTGCCATCACTTCTCCGCCTTTCCTCGTTCTTCCATAACACCTGCAGAAACAATGTCGTCTGACAGTAATATGAGGCAAGCGAACTGCATACGTAACACTTTTAGGTACTCTGTCGTCGAACGGAATGTCGGTGTGACATAGTACATGCACAAGTACACTTTCATGACCTGGTTCAGTAGCTTGACGTAACTTCAGCGACGTTGGAAAGTTATCCCAGCGGAGCACCAACTTTTAAAGGCTATCGAAGCCGCATTCCTGGCGCGCAAATTACGGTCGAAAACATTATTGTGTCTTGGAAGGTTCCATGCTGTGCCGCACAACTGGCTCCTATCCCTGTCTCGTGACCCACAACCAACATCGACGCCCACCGTGTTCATCTCGCGAATCAACACCGGTCCGCGGTCCCAAATCATTATCCTGTGCAGCTGCGAGGCTTCCTTCAAGTACGAAGGGAAAACGACTCGAAATCTACCTGTTTGTTTCACGTCACGAAAAAGAGCGCAAGTCCGAGCGCGGCGCGTCGGCGGGACAAACAACGGGTTCAATCGAAGCGCGGTCAGTCCTCTCATATATTGCGATTCTCTTTTTGGTGATCGACGGGCTGTTACGCGTTCCAGGTGTGACTCGGCTTGAAGCTTACCGCTCGCTGAGTCATCTTCTGCAAGCGCACAGAAAATTCACGTTCTCGACTACCTGCAATCTCCATAGGCGACTCTAAAAAGCCGATGCTTCCCGGATCCTTCGACACCTTCACTTTACCAATGGGCGAGCTCCCACTTGACTTCCCAGCCTTGACTTCACGCCCCTCCTCCCCTCTCCGCTCCAAATCCACCTCTCCACGCCCAAGCAAGCTCGTCCTTGCCTCATCCCCGGGGTCATTCTCTTCCAACTCTGACACGCTTTACTCGCCCCGCTCTGCACGGTCGGGATCCTTTCATTCCACGTCAGGCACGCTCTCCGGGTTCGAAGACAATTTGGGCGACCAAGAAGTGGACATTGTGGACATTTTCGGAGGAATTGAAGATATCGGTGTGCCCGACGTTCCGGGAGCTTTCAAGTTTGGTGGCAAGGCTGTCGTGCGGCAGGCTTTTCTGAAGCCCAGGGTGCGGCTGCTCGGCCTTCCTTGGGAACTAAACGTGAGGATATTTGGTCTGCTGGATCAGATCGAGTTGTTGAGGATAAGCAGGGTAAGTTTGAAATCTCCAAGCAGAGACGTCGCACACGGGCTTGGCGGATGAGGGAGGATGCACCTTCCGCACGGTGCACGCAAACACTCACACGACTGTTGCTGCAGGTATGTCGCAAGTTCCAAAGGCTCGCAGCCGACGGGCACCTCTGGGCCTCCATCGACCTCTCGCACCACTATCGGCACGTCCCCGCCCAACAAGTCATCCGCCTGTTTGAGAACGCCGGAGAGTTTCTCCAGTACGCAAACTTACGGTATGCACGTCTCTCATGTTTCACTCGGAACGTCTCACCTCACCTCACCCGTTATCACCTTCAGCGGCTGCTGCCACGTCCCTGCAACCTCCCTCTCCTTCATCGCCAAGCACAGTCCCCATATCTCCCACCTCGACCTTCAGGGCTGCACATCTCTCACGGGCACCGCGCTCGTGCAGATCCTGTCGGGCCTGCGTCGCCTCAAGACCGTGGACCTCGCGGGGTTAGGGTGCGTCAATGATCGGTGCTTGCTGGTTCTGGGAAGGTCCAGTGGAGAGATGTTGGAGAAGTGCGGAGTGGGGTTCTGTAAGGGAGTGTCCTCGGCGGGTGTTCGGTGAGTGTTTGAGGATATCCTTCCCCACCTCGTCAGGTTGCGTTTCTCACGAACAGATCCCCATTTCCCACCACTAGCAATCTCATCCGCCACACGCCTAACCTCACCAACCTTGGCATCGCCTTCCTCCCCGTCGACGACACCACGCTCGAGCACCTCGGCCGGAACGTTCCCCACCTGCAAATCCTCGATGCTCGGGGATGCGCGCAACTCACATCCCACGGTATTACCGCCTGTCTTCACGCGATGGCCCTCACAGGACACCCCGACCGCATTGGCGACGACAACGACGCTGACCGGCCAGTACAGACAGGGATCGTTAAGCTGCACCTGTCCCAGATCCCGGGTCTTGACGACACCGTACTGACCGCAATCAGCAAACGGTGCCGCCTGCTTGAGGCTCTCGAAGTGGCGGGCACGCGTGGAGTCAGCGATACCGGGCTCGACTCCCTTTCCTCCTGCGCCCAACTGAGGCACTTGGATGTCGAAGAATGCGTCTCCGTCACGGACGTCGGGCTCGGGCACGTTGCCCGTCTTGCCCTTTTGGAGTGTCTTTCTATGGGCGGGAACGACCGCGTGTCCAACGCCGGTGTGGCAGCCGTGCTGGGCGGATGTCGTGCGCTTAAGACGCTGGATCTGTCGGGGTGCGGAGGTATCACGGACGGGTTGTTGGAGCGCGTGGTGGCGATGAGAGTGCGTGCAAGGACGCCCTTGAGGGCCGTGGGGGTCGGGGTCATGACCGCCGCGGATTCGGGGTATGTGGGCGATGCTACCGGGATCATCGCGACCTCCCTGACCTCGACCCAAAACGCCCCCATGACTCCCCCGACCACGCACTTAAAGCTGGTCGAAGTATACGACTGTCGTCACATCTCCCAAACGGCGTGCAAGGACCTCGAGCGGCGTGGTGGAGTGCAAGTACGAAGTTTCTGGTCCAATAGGGAGGGACGCACTGGAGGAGCTGGTGTGTTGAATGGTGATGGCGTTGCAGGAGCTCCAGGTGTAGGTGGAGTGGGAAGGGCGCGAAGGAGAAGAGGGTTTTGTGTCGTGATGTGAGGGCGTGTGGGGTGTCGTGGCTGTGGTGGTGGTGGTGGTGGTGGGGAAACGTGTGAAGTGAAATGTGGTAATTGTGTTCGTGGTAATGTGGTTGTGACGTCGTTGGGCCTGATGTGACGTGTAAACCGGAGTGCAAGTTTTCAATTTTCCGAACGATTTGTTATGTTTGTCCTCTTTGTACAATGTCATACATCCACCGCATAATAATCCTTCTCGGTGGCGGCTCCGCCCTGCCTTCCCTCCTTGCCGGACTTGGCTGTACACCTCCCACTGTGCATTTACAGATGAAGAACAATGTGTGTACTGAAATTTAAGCTAAAGCGCTTCCTCCTAGGTCCAACAAACTGAACACGCTGAACTTGCGAGGGGCACATAATCAACTGTGCGCGAGGGTCAGAAATGGACAAAGAGTGCGTGGAAAAGTACAACGAAGGAACGAGAGCCGTTTCATTTTTTCAACCCTTGTGCACTACAAACTCTGATATCCTTCTATGGCCTATTGTTGACGAGCCAAGAGGGCTCTGTCGTACTGTTTACAAATTTAAAAAAACCGTGTTATAAGTGACCTCACTCGTTCAAAGCGTTCACTTACATCTCTTGTCATAGCATTCATGCAGGCTTTTGTCTCCTTCTGAACAGCCACGGTCCTGCCACTCTGATGGTACTACGCCAGGGGTTGATGAGGGCAGCGGCTGGCAAAACCATTCAACTTCTGCAATTCCCAGGCAATACGGAACTCGACGTCAGTGGAGACGTCGCTCAAATATATCGCTTTCAAGTACTTTATTTGCTCCTCGTGCGAGAGACCAGCCGGCGGGGCGAAGCTCGAATACGCCTGATAATCCTGATCGAACTGGATTTGAAGCACAACGCTGACGTCACGGAAGGATACAAAGGAGCCAGATAGACGCCAATCACCTCGGCGGCCAAGGAGGAGCTCTTTGCGGGCGCATTCACCGCGAGGTTTGGAGTGACGGAGCTTGACATAGTGGGCTGATTGGCGATCATCGGCGGTGGCGATGGGTTTGGGTCCATTGTGACGGCGTGGGCGAGGGAGATGTGTATCGCAAGATGCTGAGAGAAGACAAGTCGCGAAGTGTGGAGGCCGAAGCGAGGAAAAGTAAACGTTATCGAAATCCGAAGAAGAAGTGGACCGAAGCAATTCGCCTATCTGGCCCCGGCCCCAAACTGGAACTCTCCCCTTCCAATCTCCCCACTCCACTTTCACTTCTTAGTTTGCACCAATTGGGCAATATAATTCATGTAAGTAGTAGTAGTTAGCAGCCGACGTCCAGAGAAGCTCCAACTGGACCTTGGAGTTAGCGTGAGGGGCAGAAAGGAAGACGGATGATATCGAGAAACTCCAATATATATCTGTCCTTCTGTAGTATACGAATAAGAAGAAGAAGCCGGTCACTGCCGATCCACCACCAGCCCAGCCTACCGCGCTGATCTCACGTCGTGTTCTTCCCGAAATTGACATAACCCGTCCCAACACACGACAGCAGCACTTCGCCCGTATCGCGGTCCTCGCGGACTTTGAACTCGGACCCAAAAAAGGTCTTGATGTCGCGGAGGTATTGGATCCTGTTGTGGTTGCGTGTTAGTCAGTGGGTTTATGGCATGAAGATTTGAATCCACCCAGCCGCTTTCCACCTCAAACCGCAACTCACGTAAAATCCCCCACACGCCTCCCCACCTAACCCTCCCGACATCCTCGGGTCCCAGCACCATCATCAAACACGCCAGCCACTGACACCCTGTATCGACACACCCGCCCAGATCGATCTCGCGCAGGAGGAGCTGAAGGGGTGTCGGCGGAGGTAGAGGAAGAGGACTGAAAAGCGACTTCGGCGTGGTACAGCGCCCCAGTTATGGATTCGGCTACGAGCGTGAGTGTGTAGCCGGGGGATCTGTGACGGGGTAGTGGGGGAGGACAGACGGTTGGTGAATGAGGGGGCAAGACTCTCGCAATCAGAATACATCGGCACCACTTGAGCCCAGAACTCCACCAACCCCAAGTCTCCCATAAAAAAAAAATCCTACAACCCCCGCAAAACCTCACTTCCCAGTCTCCTCCCCCTTATACACATCCGAATACATATACACATCCGGCAAGAACTCCGTCAGTGCCCCTCTCGCCGCATCTGCCACACGATTCGCCATTTGCGGAGACACACGCGAGGCGTACGCGACGCCGCGAACGCGCTTGATCAGGCCCCAGTCGGTGAAGTTGAGGGGTGAGAGTTGACGAGTGGTGGGGCAGAGGAACCGGATGAGACCCCCGCCGATGGGGGGCGCCGCGGTGTTTGATCTGTTGGGAAGGGAGGTTAGCGCGGGAGGGACTTAGTACGGTGAGAGTTCGGAAGGAAATTCTGGGAGATCCTTTGAAATGGGGTTGCGTCATGGCTATGAAATTATGCTCAGACATAATATTTCTTCACTTTCGCATTCCAAGTGGAGCCGAAAGACTCCCAAGAACGTAAGGTCAACAATTATGCCATCATAGTACTGTTGTGTCTCACCCGAAATCTTGGTACCTCGAATGGACCAGTGACACCACAAACGCACCTGCAACTCCATCCCAACCCTCCACCAAACCGTCTCAACGCGGGCAACAGCACCGTTCGAATCATATCCACTGTGGGGTCGACATTATCATCCGTGATTCCCGTGAGCGTCAGTTCGAACGGCAGCTTCGAGAAGGGCGCCAGAGTTACGAGTGGTTCGAAAAAGTACCCGATTGCGCGGGACGTGTGGCATGCGTGGTGCACGTCGCCGCCTGTGATGACGCCTGGGCGGTAGTGGACGGATGTTCCTGCGGGTGGGCATGGGTGGAAGGGGTGGATTGGACGGGAATGTGCGGGACAAGAAGACATACCTGTGTAGCTGATTTCAATGACGCATCCGTTTGAGGCCTTTTCCAGAAGACGCAGGAAGCTGATTTCGTAATCTTGCAATCGAGACGGAGGAAGGCAGGCAGAGAGCAGTGAGCTGAGAAAGAAACAGGGTATCTCAGATGCAGAGTCCCCACCTCTCAGCCCCGGGTTGTCGTCGCTCGGTCGTATCCCGTTTACCGTGATTGCCTTCTGCGCAAGGGTTGCCAGCACCAGCCGCTTTCTGAAGTGCGCGTGGCCCTCGAAGGCGGAGCACCATTGTTATTCACTTTGCTGCGGTCGTTCAACGACTCGAATTCGAAGTCAAGTCAACCAGTCCATGTGACTACATTTCCACGTAGTTCTACTAATCGCTCTGATTCCATTATTCAAAAACAAACGGTATGTTTTGCCGATCCGCACCACCAAGAGACTCCAATAATCAAGAAATAAATCTCCGAATATTCTCCTCCATTCAAAACACCCAAATCCAAATAAATCGACCGGCTACATAATCAGCAAGGGTTGCGTCCCCGTGCGCATTGCGAAGACGTCTCCGCCATTCTCCAACTCGAATCAAAAACCACCACTCCAACCATCTCCACCCAAACCGCCGCCATCCAGCAATGTTCGTCGTTAAGCGAGGTAAGATCGCACCCATCCTCACTCGAATCCGCCCTCTCCCATCTCAAATCTCACCCCCGATCGTCCTCACCCTCCAGACGGCCGCCGCGAAAACGTCCTGTTCGACAAAATCACCTCCCGCATCCGAAAACTCTCGTACGGCCTCGACGAGAACCACGTCGACCCCGTCCTGGTCTCGCAGCGGGTCGTCACGGGCGTCTACAATGGCGTGACCACCTCGGAGTTGGACACCTTGGCCGCCGAGACAGGTGAATTGATTCGACCAGGGATGGGCGCGATTCGCCGTGATTCGACCGAATCGGTCCTCGTTGTGTGGTTTCTGACCGGTTTTGTCGTCGAATCTTGATCGTCGCCGTGACATGTTCAGCCGCCTCGTTGACGATCCAACACCCCGACTACGCAATCCTCGCCGCTCGCCTTGCCGTATCCAACTTGCACAAGGAAACCAAGAAACAGGTGCGCATCTTCCTCCTTTCCGCTCCTACTCCTTCCCCCCTTTTCCATCCTCTTCGCTTACGAAACAAACAACTCATCGCCGTTTCCCCCTTTTTACCTTCTGACAAATCCCAGTTCTCCGCCGTCGTCGAAGACTTGTACCGCTACGTGAACCCCAAGACGGGCAAATGGTCGCCCCTCATCTCCGACATCTGCTACCAGAACATCATGAAGAACGTCGATAAGCTCAACTCGGCCATTATCTACGGTTCGTCTTTCTTTTTGAATACGTGCTCATCGTCTCGCACTCATTTCCTCTTAATTTCGATCCATATCTCTTTCCGTCCCCCCGTTTCCACTAAACCGCCCACCCGTTCTCACCCACCCAGACCGCGACTACAACTACAACTTCTTCGGCTTCAAAACCCTCGAACGCTCCTACCTACTCAAACTCAACGGTCGCACCGCCGAGCGTCCACAACACCTCCTGATGCGGGTCTCGGTCGGGATTCACGGCGAGGACGCCGACGCCGCCATTGAGACGTACAACCTGATGTCGGAGGGTCTGTTCACGCACGCGAGCCCCACGCTGTTCAATGCCGGGACGCCGAAACCCCAGATGTCGTCGTGTTTTCTTGTGGGCATGAGGGATGATTCGATTGAGGGGATTTTCGAGACGCTCAAGACGTGCGCGCTCATTTCGAAGACGGCCGGTGGGGTTGGGTTGAGTGTGCAGAATATTAGGGCAACGGGGTCGTACATTGCTGGTGTGTGTCCTTTCTTTTCCCTTTCGTTGGAAAAGACCCTTCCCCTCCGCCCGATGACGTATTCTTGACACACCCTCCCAGGCACAAACGGCACCTCCAACGGACTCGTCCCTATGCTCCGCGTCTACAACAACACTGCCCGGTACGTCGACCAAGGCGGGAACAAGCGCCCGGGGGCGTTCGCCATCTACCTGGAGCCATGGCACGCGGACATCTTCGACTTCCTCGACCTGCGCCGCAACAGCGGCAAGGAGGAGCAGCGCGCGCGAGACTTGTTTTATGGACTGTGGATCCCCGACTTGTTCATGGAGCGCGTCGAGAGGGATCAGGATTGGAGTTTGTTCTGCCCCGCTGAGTGTCCCGGGCTGGCAGATGTGTGGGGGGATGGGTTTAAGGTTTGTTGTGCCCTCCCATTTATTTTTTTGAGCTTTGTGGAGTTTCGGTTCCCTAACTTGACTCGGCCCACCGTTCTAGACCCTGTACGAGAAGTACGAGCGCGAGGGCAAGGCGCGCAAAGTCGTCAAGGCGCAGAAGCTGTGGTACTCTGTCCTGGACGCCCAGATCGAGACGGGCACGCCCTACATGCTATACAAGGACGCGTGCAATGCCAAGTCGAACCAGCAGAGTGGGTCCTTTTCCGCCTTCTTGCCTTCTCCTTTGGTCTGCTTTTGCTGATGGGTGCAATTCGTTGGGCAGACCTCGGTACGATCAAGTGCTCCAACCTCTGCACCGAAATCGTGCAGTACACGTCCCCCGACGAGGTCGCCGTGTGCAACTTGGCCTCGATCGCGTTGCCGAGCTTCGTGAGCAACAAGGTGTTTGATTTCAAGAAGCTCAAGAGGGTGACCAAGGGTATGCATCGTAATGTACTTTTTCGGTTGTTTCGTGTGTCTGACGTATCCGTACTCCTCACCCATCCACCAGTCGCTACCGCCAACCTCAACAAAGTTATTGACCTCAACGACTACCCCGTCCCCGAAGCGCGGTCCTCCAACATGCGCCACCGCCCCGTCGGGCTGGGCGTGCAAGGCCTTGCCGACACGTTCATCAAGCTCCGCATGCCGTTCGACTCTCCCGAAGCCGCGCAGCTCAACCGCGACATTTTTGAGACCATCTACTTTGCCGCGCTTGAGAAGTCGTGCGAGCTCGCCGAGGAGCTCGGCCACTACGAGTCGTACCCGGGGTCCCCGGCCAGCAAGGGCCTGCTCCAACCGGACCTCTGGGGCGTCAAGACCTCGGACAGGTGGGACTGGGCGGACCTCAGGGCCAAGATCGCCAGGTCCGGTCTCCGTAACTCGCTCCTCGTCGCGCCCATGCCGACCGCGAGCACGTCCCAGATTTTGGGAAACAATGAGTGCTTCGAGCCGTACACGAGCAACATCTACACGAGACGGGTGCTTTCGGGAGAGTTCCAGGTCGTCAATGGGCACTTGCTCAAGGACCTCATGGCTTTGGGGCTCTGGAACGAGAAGTTGAAGAACCAGATCATTGCCGATCAGGTGGGTCGTCGAAGACGAAAGTCGCGTTTGGTGTTGTGCAAAGGCTCATTGAAATGACGAATGTTTGCAGGGATCAGTTCAGAAGATCCCCTCGATTCCCAAGGATATCAAGGCCATCTACAAGACCGTTTGGGAGATCTCCCAGCGCACCATTATCGACATGGCTGCCGACCGAGGTGCTTTCATTGACCAGGTTCGTGCTTGATTTCTTCGCCATTTCTACATTGTCTTTACTTACCTGCCCCGTCCTCGCACCAGTCCCAATCCCTCAACATCCACATCGCCGAGCCGACCTACGGCAAACTGACCTCGATGCACTTCTACGGGTGGCGCAAGGGTCTCAAGACGGGGCAGTACTACCTCCGCTCCAAGCCCACCGCGACAGCGCTCAAGTTCACCGTGGAGGCCAAGAAGGCGGCCGTCATGTCGGCCGAAGAGCGCGAACAGGCAGAGGCCGCCTTGGCGTGCAGTCTTAAGAACAGAGACGAGTGCTTGATGTGTAGCGCGTAAAGGTTTTGCACGCGTCGTTGTTCCCGCTTGCTCGCATGATCTTTGTGGCAGATGTTGGAGTAGTTTGTGTATTGGTATTTGCTTTTACGTTTTGATACCCTGTTATTTGATGTGCCTACCGGCAGGAATATACATTCCATAACTGTTGAAGAACATCCCTTCCAGTAGTTCTGGCCGTCTCACCGTCAGCTAACGGGTGTAAGTAGTGTAAACATCTGTACTCATGCAAGTGCCTCGCATGCAAAGCTTGCACGATTTTTCTTCGTTGCGCCTCAAAGGATATCATCAACGAAGTCGAGCGGAATTTCCAGGGCGCGATGGCAGTTGCGCGGAACGTCATCTTCAAGGCCGGCGCTCGCTCCCGGAGGAGGCACTACAGAAATGCCGATTAGAAGAGATGGCAGCACCCGAAGTGAGATATCGTTTGCCTTCGCTGCCACCACATTTTGGGAGTTCCGCACATGATTTCTTTATCACAGTTCACTGGACGGAGGTGAGCGTTAATTTCATCAGTAGTATTTCCAAGCGATGAGATGTATATTGCTTAGATCGTGACACATAAGATGAAACTACATGTGCAAGTTTCTCTGTTGTGTCATGCGAGGAGGTCCAAAATGTTGATCGGACACATTGCCGTTGGAAGCAGCCTATGCTTAACCTGGGTGCCAATCGACGGATTCCCGCCATGGTACATTTTGGAGGCATCCCTTCCGTCGCCGCCTTCGTCATTCCCAAGCTTCTAGGCCTGACGTTCAGTCTCAGTCGGTCCACATCTGATCTCTCGGTCTTCTGGAAGCACTCCAACGGTTTCACTTCCTCCCCAACCCCAGTTGAAGCTCCAGAACTAACACATCGCCGCAAATTGAAACATCCATGGACAACGGACCAGCTTCGTCTTCTCGCCAGTCTTCTGCCCGAAAAGGGCCCGATACTCTGGAGTCAAATCACTGAAACAGGGGCATTTGATCCGCCCCGGAGTAAAGGCGCAATCAAAACAGCGTACCAAAAGTACATAAAGGGGCGCTCGCGTGCAGCTTCGTCGCTCGCCGACGAAGAAAGCTGGCTCCTCGACGGTGGATCGGATAATGTCTCTCGTGTTGCCCAAAAAGACATAGTACGATGGACTCTGGAGGAAGATTACATTCTTGCCAAAGGGGCGGAGTTGTACCGTGAGAAACATTGGAAAGAGGTTGCAGCTGACCTTCCGGGGAGGAGTGCGATTGCCTGTTCCATACGGTGGAGCCTATATAAGGAGGAATTGACCCCATGGATTGTGGCAGAATGGGACGATGTGCAGAAAGGCGTTAGGGCCCTGGAAACATTGATGACAACTTTGATGAGGGAGGCACCCAGGAAACAAGGACGAAAGCTGACAGGGGTGTCACTGAAGTCCATTCTGAATGCAGCGAAAGCCGACTTGCCAGAAAAGGGGGATGAACTTCCTCCGCAATTCCTCACAACAATGATGCTGCGCCGTTTCGTTTACCTGGTGAAGTTCCACACTCGTGTCGCGAAGAATAACATTCGACGTTACCCCGAGGTATCAATGCACTCGCCGCAGGAGTCTGCAATCAAATTCGTAGCGGATAAGTCCTGGAGACAGTATAAGACCGGGAAGCTCGAGAAGTTGAAACATTGGAAAGTGTATGCGGCGGCTGAGAGTAAGCCTGACCCATCAGTGACGAAGGGGGGAAGTTATCCTGCTCAAAAGGCGAAGGATCAGCTCAAAAGCAAGTCTTCCAAGGGACAGATAATGAAGACTACCGGGAAGGCTGTTTTCGCGGCGCCAAAAGTGAAAGTTGAAAAAGTAGATGAGCCTCGAAAAAATAGTGCATACTAGATGCTTTTCTGACGCTCTGTTGGTCACATATGAAATGACTCATCGAAGTTCGAACTAGGCCAGCAACTCTCGTTCGATTTTGCGGATCCCAAACAAGTGCCCACGACCTGTCGTCGCCCGCTGGTCATCACCGCAACAATCTGCCCGTGTCTTTCCGCTCTCCGTATGTTCCATCGCCCTCTTCACATTCTCAAGTTCAATTTTTCCCGATGGACGCCCAACTCTCGAAACCAACCACGTTCCTACCGTATACCCAGCACACGTCGCAGGTCGTCCGCCACCAAGAGTCGGACTCGCGTTCGGGGAGAACCTTTGAAGTACGAAGAGCATCTTACAGACTCAGAGATCAATGAATGCAAATGATATTACATGGATTTGTGTACATGACACCACAAAACAAACTTCTCCAATATAGGGTTGGTAAAAATCAATCAAACAACGTATGCGGGGAGGTGGGAGGTGGGAGAGACAGAAGTCAGGTATGCATGTTTAGAAGTCCTCGTCCATGGTGAACACGCGGTCGGTCACAGTGGGCTGAGGTAGCCGATACACGGCCTTGGTTTCGAAGAAGTTGGCCTTGTCCTGAAAACGGGGCGGGTATTAGGGGGATCCATCGCAAACCTCGGGGGATGTCGAGCGAGACTCACCAACATGCCCTGCATGGCCATGAAATCGAACGGGTTCGAGACATTGTAGAACTTATCGCAACCCATCATATCGAGGAGGTAGTCAGCCACGAACTGGACGTACTGGACCATGAGGTCCGAGTTCATGCCGATGAGTTTAAGCGGGAGAGAGCCCGTGACGAACTCCTCCTCGACCTCCACGGCGGCGCGAACCGTGTCGAGGATCCAGGTTGGGCTGGGCTTGTTCCTGACGTGCCGGAGCAGAGTGGCGCCGAATTCGGTGTGCAGGGCTTCGTCGGCGGAGATGAGTTTGTTGGCGAAGGCGAGGCCTTTGCAGATGCCCCGCTTTTTGAGGTAGAAGATGGCGGCGACTGGTGGGAGGGCATGGCTTCAGCGATCAAAATTCTAGTCGGGAGAATGGTGGGGATTTACTCACACGAGGCAGAGAAGAAGAGACCTTCGACGATGATGAAGCCCACGGTGCGTTTACCAAAGTCGACGTCGTCGCCAATGAAGCGGCGGGCCCAGGTGGCCTTCTTGCGGAGGAAGGGGAAGTGCTCGAGGCCGTGGAAGAGACGGAGCTTTTCATCGGATTCGGTGACGAGCGAGTCGATGAACATGGAGTACATCTCGGAGTGCACGGACTCAATGGCGACCTAAGGGTAGAAATATGAGGGAGGGAAAGGAAAGAGAAACGGGGAAATGAGATGCGTACCTGGAACGACAGGAAGAGACGTGCTTCGGGAATCTGCACGTCTTCGAAGATGCGCTGAACGACACCCTCGATAACGATGATGTCGGAGAAGTTGAAGAACGCGAGGACCATTTTGATGAAGTGCTGCTCGCCCTCGGTCAGATTCGAGAACTGCGCGATGTCGTCTTGAAGGTCGACCTCCTCGACACGCCAGAAGGAGGCGGTGGCTTTTTTGTACAGGGCGTAGAGGTCCGGGTAGCGGATGGGAAAGAGCGACACGTTGTCATCGGATTTGACGAGGAGAGGCTCGATTTGAGAAGATTCTGCGGGGGAATCGAGAAGGCGGAGGTCAGACCGGAATGATTCGAGCGGCGTCGACGGAAAACAGGACCGATGGACGGCGGAAGAAGCCATCGCGCTCGATGAGATCTGAAACTCACGGATTGCGCCGGGTGCCATCGTGATTCGGAGGTTCGATTTGAATTCTGAGAGGAAAAGTGGAATCGATTTGCGAAGACGTGGCGGTCTCCTTTTATACGCCAACGCATGGGCCTCCGGGTGATTCCAAGAACTTGATTCGACCACATTCCGGCGTCGTTGAGTCAAGGGCGGCTGAATCTAGTGATTGGACCGTCGAATCAATTGAAAGAGAGGGCTCCATGTCCGCTCATCAAAGGCAAACTCAATCAACTGAAATTCCAATGGCACTCGAAGAAAAACATTTCTAGCAAAGAGATATCACTACTCTGGACTAGCTCGATTCTTTTTCAGTTCTCAAGAGTCGCTATTTGACGTGCGGCAAAATCAACAGGTCAATATCACCCTCCCGCCAAGACACCGTTCCACCTCACGGGATGTCATTCGGGCCGTTGTTCTCGGAGCCTAGCATCGCTGAAGTGTCGAATGGGATTAGGATTCGTTACAGAAAAGGTGGAAGCGGTCCGCCTTTGCTGTTACTTCACGGGAAGTGAGCACATCCGAGCAGAAAACCTCATTCGTCATCCTGCCACACCAATCTTACGATATCTTCGCTACTTCTAGTCCTCAAACACACTACATGTGGCATTCCGTTGCCCCTGAATCCCAAAGCACTTCAGTCATTGCTCCCGATCTTCGTGGGTCGGTTGAGCGACATTCAAGCCGTGACGTGAACCTAAACTGACGCCTGAAATGCTTTAGTTACGGTGAAAGCTCATGCCCACCGGCAACTCCCAACAACGTCCACTACTCGAAGAAAATATGGCCAAGGACCAAGCTCTGCTGATGGAACATCTGGGTCGTACTCGTGTAACACCTCTCCACCTTATTTCACGCAATGACTGTTCACGGAATCCAGGATACCGTCGTTTCCTCGTGGTCAGCCACGACCGCGGTGCCCGAGCCGCCCACCGCTTTTGCATCGACCAGCCCGACCGCGTGATCAAGGTCGCGTTTCTCGACGTCGTGCCCACGCTTCACATGTTCGAGACCATGACGATGCGTGAGGCGATGGGATATCACCACTGGCTCTTCCTCGCCCAGCCGTACGAGTTCCCAGAGAAGATGATTCTCACGGGCCAGAGCGGGCTTCTTTGGTGGAGAGAGTGAGTCACATGCCGTGGAACACCGGCTTCTGCAACTTCTTACCGTCGTCTGTTCGTCCGCCTATCGAACATTCCAGCCACGTCGCCTGGAGCAAGAAGTTCACTACACCCGGACATCCCCGCCCTGCCACCGTTCTTCCACCCTGAAGCCGTCGCCAACTACACGTCGACGTTCTGCCGGGAGGCAAATGTGCGGAGAATGTGCGAGGACTACCGCGCGGGCGCGAGAATTGACTTGGATCACGATACGGAGAGTCGGAAGAAGGGGGACCGCGTGAAGTGTGATGTGCTGGTCTTGTGGGGTAACAAGGCGAGGGTTGGGCAATGGTACGTCGTTTGGTCTTCTGGCTGGCGGCGCTGCAGTTGTCTCGAAGCGAAGAAATACCAACTGCTGACGTCGTCAACAGGTACAATCCCGTAGACGTTTGGAAGACGTACTGCGACCCTTCAGTAAACATCACGGGGTACGGCGTCGATGCTGGCCACTACATCGCAGAAGAGAACCCGGAGCAGACGTTGAAATACGTTTTGCCCTTCTTGGGTGTAGCGAGGGGAAAGATTTGAATGTGTTTCACTGAGAGAGCAACAGCAAATCCGACCTGTGCAGATTCTGAGCGGGAACTTTTGTTTTGTCGAGATGATATGTCGACCATTCAAGGTTTCGAACTACTACTTCGATCACATCCGATGTCAAGTACCGAACCATCTTTTCCTTTCTAACAATGCAATGTATATCCCCTATCTATTCTCCCCTGCGGACCGGATCAAGGAGCGAGGTCTCCACTTCCCACACGTCACTACGCTCCAATCGCAACAACACCACCCGGCCCCTTCCGCGTCTGCGTCCACATCCGATCCGCCACCAGACCCGGGGACCCGTCGTTCCTTCTCACTTGACCCATTACACCACCCGTACCCTCCGCGGCCGCACTGGCACGACTACTTCTCTTCGCCCGATAGACGAGGGGCCACACGTCGGCCAAGAAGCTTGCAAAGTACGCCGCGGTCAAAGGGAACGCGATGAGCCATTCGAGCACGGCGGCGGTGGATTGTATTCCGTTGCATGTTGGGTATGGTGCGGTGGCTGAGCTGGTTGCCGAGGTGCTTGTATTGACGGTTGCAGAGTGCTTCGATCCGACGCCGCCGCATGACACCATGAGGATGATCATAGCTATTGTGAGGACTGTCGCGAGGGTAAATCAGCTCTGGTCCCAAAAGAGACGAATGAGACGACTGGAGTGTTCTACTTACCCATGCCAACAGCAGCGACGCTTAACTTGATCTTTTGGCTCACCCGCAGGTGTTTCCTCGGACTCCCGGCCTGCTCGTAATCTTTCTGAAGCCACCAGACCTCAAGACACGAAAACAGCGCGCTCAACGCGAGCCCGATGATGAAAACGAGTGTGAGCGTCCAGTGTGCTGCGTCGTAATTGACGTCGTCAAAAATGGTGAGAAGGATAAGGCAGATCGATCCCACGAAGGAAAAAAAGATGGATAGTACCGCGAACCACCATTCGCGTTTCCTGAGCGCTGGAGGCAGGTATCCGACGCGACGGAGGTGGCGGTCGATGGTGATGGAGAGGAGGAAGAAAATGGCCGAAACTGTGGCACCAGCGATGAAGAGGGGCTTGTAGTGGGCACCTAGGAGTGGTGATGACGTGGTATCAAGTGAAAGGGAGGTCGTGTTGAGTTTTGAGTATTTGATCGACACGGACGAAGGTGGGGAGGACCCATCTCACCGACATCACTGATGTACAGTATAGTCGCATCCGTAGGCTGATAGCGGATGGCGCCATCTCTTGCCGCCCATAACAGAAGGAGAGCCAAGATCGTCCCGCTCCATACCACCGACGAGATCACGGGAGGAAGGGCATACAGGACGAGAATCAGGTCACGCCTCCTGATGTCGGACGTCGATGCTTCATTGTCTGCTTTTAGAAGTGAGATTGTAACGGTATCGAAAGCTAATGATGACGTGTGGGCTTACCGTATTCGGAGGAAGGAACCGAGTCTGGGATGGGAGCCGGCCTTCCATCGTCTGGATTAGTCAAATGTTCGGGCATTTTGAAGTGAATTCCTGATGAGGTAGGTCGCGATTGTCGTTAAAGACAGGGTTTTGGGGGAGGTCCGGCCGTGCCTGGGCCCTGCCGCGACGGTTCTCTGGTCGCGATTGTGGCGGACAACCCAACAAACAGGAAGACCCCGCCCGGATTCCCGCGCCCCCGCAGGACTCGCAGAACTCTCGTGTGATTCTCGCTCAGTGCCCGTGACTCGATCCCCGGCGCGATTCCCTTGTCTCCTGTCACGTGCCGACACTTGAATCAGGTTAGTTCAAGCCATTCCACCGCACGAGACCCCCCGGTCGATGGCGGAAGATAACATTCTCCAACGTGTGGACCGCCTCGCCTGTGAATTTGAATCGTTTCGAATTGAAACAATCGACATGAGATTGCGCCGAGCAATGCCGCTCGGCGTCTCCTCCACCCGCCCACACGAATCCATTGCCAACTCTTGATATTTTTATTTTTTCCACCTAGTGATGCCTCTCACACCCGGAAAGGAGCCATACTGGGCGACCCACGATGGTCGCAAGGTTGTGTCTGTTCACGAGCCACCGTACCCCGTCGAGGGTCACGGCAACGACACGTTCTCCAACCTGTCCCTCGCCACTGCTATTCTCGGTGTTGCTGCCCCAATTCCAGTCCTTCTGGACCTCCCCTTCACCACTCTCCCCACCATCCTGGCAGTGACGGCTGCCCCAACCTTTGTCGTCTACAACTACGCCAGGGCTTGGATCTACGGCAACTACGTCGCCACCGACGACTCCAAGGTTCCTTTGCCGAAGAAATCCATCGAGGAGTACCTCGAATTCAAGGACCCGGGTCTCAAACGCCGCTTCGGAAACGCCAAAATCCCCATGGAGCTTTTCTTTGAAAACTACATGGACGGAAAGATCGACATCAAGGGCGACGTCCTGGACGTCCTCGAGCACCGACACGACTGGGCCGTGTTCCGCTTCTCCCTGGGTCAGGCCACGTTCCTTGTGTCACAGTGGGTTCCCGAACTGCTCTGGCACTCCAAGAAGCAGGATGAGTCACAAGTGGGAGAGAACTACGACCGTGGAAACGACTTCTACAATGCTGTGAGCTCAAATTTCCGAGTAGTAGTTCGCTGATCACCCCTCACTAGTTCCCTTGTACTAAAAACCTATCAGTTCCTTGGACCCACCATGACCTACACCAGCGGTGTTGTCGTCGACAAAACCCGCAAGGAAACTCTCGAAGAACTCCAACGCAACAAGTACGACCTCGTTCTCCGCAAAACCCTCTTTGACCGGCCCGGACTCAAGCACCTCGATATCGGTTGCGGCTGGGGACCTCTTGTCATTCACGCTGCCAAGCACTTCAAAACTGCCGAATCTGTTGGTGTCACGCTCGCCAAGAACCAGGTGTCCTGGGGAAACGACTGGGCCGCCCGCGAAGGCGTCAGCGACGTGGCTAGACTCGAGGTTATGGACTACAGAGACATCCCCACGAAGTACCCCGGAAAGAAATGGGACCGTATTACCTGGTTTGTTCAGATGATCATCGTTCGACATGGAGCATGTTTTAACCTCACGTCAATCAACAGTTTGGAAATGGCCGAGCACGTCGGCGTTCTTCGATTCCAGACCTTCTTGCGCCAGGTTTACGACACGCTCGAGGACGACGGTGTTTTCTACATGCAGGTGGCTGGTCTTCGCAGGTGTGTCTGTCGCTCTGATGAACTCGCGTGAAAAGCGAAGAACTTACACTTTCCGGCTCGGCGAACAGGACTTGGCAATACGAGGACTTTATTTGGGGGTGAGTTTCTCAAAGACTTCGAAGACCGTGCCTTCCTCTTATTGGTGCCTTTACCAACAGCTTGTTCATGGCGAAATACATCTTCCCTGGAGCCGATGCGTCGACACCGCTGAACTGGTACCTGGAACAGCTTGAACGTGCCGGATTCGAAGTTCAGAGCACGGAGACAATGGGCACTCACTACTCGGCGACTCTGTGGAGGTGGTGAGTTTCTAGACCCTCGAAGTACTCTTACGAGACGAGCAGCACTCAATGAACGGCATTTTCTTCCCCAGGTACGAGAACTGGCTCTCCAACCGCGGATCCATGGTCAAGGCCTACGGCGAGAAGATGGCACGATTGTGGGAGATTTTCCTTGCCTGGTAAGGCAGCACCCAATCCGGCACATCCGTAAACCACCGAACCTGATACATTTTCGCACAATAGGTCCACGATCATCGCTCGCCAAGGTTCCGCCACCGTCTACTTCATTGTGGCGCACAAGAACAAAAACAGTTTCGACCGCACACGGTTCATGCCCCCACGGGCGTGAATGGCTTGAGAGAGTGGATAGCTCGGCATTGTGTATTTGGAATAGACTATCGACTTTTCGAACTCATGCTTCCCGAACTTCCTTCCCTTGGAGCGTCGGCGAAGATACAAGAGTGATCGGGCTTCGCCCTTCAATGTATCCCAAAGTACCAATCTCTGACGTCGGATATGCCCCTTCCGTTTGCGGAGCACTTCTGGGTGAGGACACAGGCGATTGGGCGAGATTCTCGTGGCGGTGATTGGGGCATTTGCTGAGTGACATTTTTGTTAAACATGGGTAGGGGTCTGGAGACAAGGGATTCCAAGTTCTCGTGGGGAAATTAGACAAGGTGAATGATGGCGTAGTCTTTATTGAGTCAACTGTGTCCTTCACTGGCTCTTACTTAGGGCAACGCGAGTCTCGGGGAACTGCTCGCATACTGGACACAGAAGTAAGCCCACTTCCAGTCAGACGCTGAACACCTTATGCACATGTGTGGGAATGTTATAGGATGGAGACGGAGGCGTCGTTCACGGCGTCCATGACCCGACTCATGTCCAACCACAAAATGCAATCCGAAACCTCGACCTCTCTTCGATCAGCGCTCGACAAACTCCACGCGTTCTTTGAGCAAATGGCTCGATCACATTCGCTGGTCGTGAATCGTATCAAGGACGACTTGGTTTCCCCGCTGACACATTGTCGGGATTCGTTGGTCAAACTCCGGAAATCCCTTCCGAAGGAGTTTGACAAGACGTATAAACCACTAGAAAAGGTGAGTTTGAGCCCGTTTGAAATAAGGGAACCACCTGTTTGATGTAAAGGCCGCGTCACAAGGAAAAGGAGGGCGTTGTCAAAATTCACACCAGATATGAGGCCAAAGCAGCAGAATTCGTGACCGCGAACGAGATGTTTACCAAGACGCCAAACGACAGAGTGAGTGAGTTTGTCTTGTGGACGATCTCGTTTAGAAACAACACCTGTGGTCTCATGTCGATATTGAACTGTGATATTTATAGAAACTGCAAGAGAAGGTGGCGATGCTTCGAATTGAACTGGACCGGCTCAAGGAGGACTACAGTGAATCTGTGTCACGATGCCATACAGCCTACAACACTTGGGAGACTGCATACGGTGATATCTGTCAGGTGGGTGGATGTTTGTGTTACTTATTCACGAGGCCCGAGGATCACAGAATGCCCAACGCTACTATGTGCAGAAAGTGGAAGACATGGAGCGACACCGGATCACACTAATCAGAAAATCTCTCGAGAGGGTGATTGAAGTGGAAGTTCAAATCAACCACGACTTCATCCCGACTGTAAGTTCCAGGAGCTCACTGGTAGTACTCCCACACAGACTAACAATTTTGACAACGTAGATCATTGAAAAAATGCGCCTCGCTCTCGGTAAAATCGACGTTCAGTCGGACCTGGATGCTTTCGTGAAGGCAGCAAGAACTGGCCGGAGAAGATCCGAGCTTCCCACTTTTCGAGATTACTTTGATCCATCGCCCGTGTCCCAAACGGACGAAAGCGACCGTACTGTCTCGTTACCACGGTCTCTCGACATCCCCTCCTCCGAGAGTCCACTTCCACCACTACCATTCGGCACCCTCAGAACAGCTCACACACAACCGACCGGCCTTGGAGCACCTTCTATAGAATCCCTTTTAAATTCTTCCGACATGCTTTCACCACTTGACCTCACTTTGGCGCTGACACTAGGACGCACCACAGACCGCAATAGCGGGACAGAGCGCCCCAGTAGCTTGGCAAGCGAAGTGTTTGAAGCTCTCAAGCGGACCGATATTCATCTCGCGATGGATGTATTTCAACCCTCCGATGTGCTGACTACGAGGTCCGACGCAAGGTCGGGGTCTGCTGTCACTCTGGCCTCTGCACCGTCGGTAAACCCTCGAAATGGAGGGAAAGTTGGAGGCTCTTGGGTGGTTCCACAGGGGCGATCAAACTCGGAGTCAGCAGTGGATTCGTTGATGGGTGTGCCATCGTTGTTTCAAACACAAGGCAGCAATACCAGAATGCTCGAGACTCTCACGGAAAACGAGGAAAGGGCATCAAAGTTATTGGAGTCCCCAACCAAAAGGATATCTGCAGCATCTGAAACAGAGGCTGCAGGACTTCGAGCATCACAATCAAGATCTTCCACCCTCACTTCGGCGAACGGTCCACCTCCAAGGTTTCCTCCACCGTCCCCCACCTCTTCATTCTTCACCGCACCATCACCATCAAACGAAATACCAGGATACTCAAACCCCCTGTCTCCCGCGCCACCATCTCCTCTAGCTTCTGTGTCGGCGCACACGTCCATGAATCAAAGTGAAAGAACTTCTGGAATAAACGGTTGGACGCCGCGAAGCTCTTCCCCTGCGAATTCACTCGCGCGCACTCCTATGGGTGTCAGCCCCGGAAATGAATCGATAAATGAAGAGCTTTTGTCAGTTCTCCAGAAAAAGGCAGCACGAACTGGCAGTGCAATCGAACCGTTAGAAGCAGAGAGAATGAGCAAAACAGCAAATACAAGGGATTCAGCCGGTGGCGACGGGAACGCGAGTTCGTCTCCTTACACGTTTGTCCAGCTCCGAAAAACTCGGCCGGCTACCCAAGAAGGTGGAAGCAACGTAGACCAAACACAACAAATGATTATCAGTGCGACTGGACCAGGCGTCGTCCTACAACCAGGAGGGAGACTTTCCACAACGAAGCCATTAACTGAACCTCCTTCGGATCTTCCACCGCAGTTGCGTCGAGTTGCATTTCCACCCTCCCCACAAGTAGTGCAAGCATCGCAGGACATGGGAACCGCCGGCAACATTTTAACTTTGCTGATGAGCAGTGACCCAGGAGGATCCTCTTCAGACCGAGCACGGCAAATGTCGTTGGCGAGCCTATCCGTACCCGCCGCGAACGATGCAGATTTGGTCTCACCTGCAAGAACTTCCGCCGCTCTTCGGACACTTACGTGGATCGAAGTTGATGGGTGCGTACCAATGCCTGAAACAGTTCAAGTGGAGTCGGAAGAACCCGAACTTGACGCGGAGATTTCGAGAGATGATCAGCAAGTGCCGCCCAGCCCGGATCTGGTTGTCAGCTTTGGGGAGGGGTTGAATGGTCATTGGCCAAGGCGGGATTCTCTGTCAATCGACCAACCCTGAGCACGCATGGCTCAGAATGGACTGTTAGCATTAAGGCAATAACTTCGAGGAGCTAGTGAATTGAATTTTTATTTTGTTTTGATCATATTATGTAGTGGTGTTGGACTCCCTTTGCAACCAGCTGTTCGCTCACAAAACGCTCGCCATCTGCATGGCCTCGATTTCGTATTCTAACTCCTTCGCATCGTCAGTATCACTGACGGTGGGAATCCAAACGAAAGCGCAAAGCGGAGGACTGGCGTACGGTGATGAAAATGGCGGACTTTCATCTTTGAAGGAGAGCGGAGCACTCATCGACAGCAAAACGGAATCTCCCGCCATTATTTCACCATACATAAAGCGAGAAACCTACGTTGCTGCCACACCCAGTGGCCAGGACAATGTTTATTATCATGAGACGTCGTTCGACGTGTTTGAATCGCAGGGAAGCGAGGAAGCGTCAGAGGGCGAGCTCATCATAGGCCTGCATCCCAAAGAAAACCTCAAAGGTGGGATGAGAGTACCGTCCGAAACTCGAACGGTCCGAAAGAATCACAGTGGGAGCTCAATGAACACAAGTGAACTTGCGCCATCCATCGAGGACTTCCCAAACTCTCTTGCCGAGTCGAAACCAGCACAACTGGGCTCCGTCGCCGAAAATCTTGCCAGCGAAGTCGACCCGGCGTCAGAGGAAACCCATGGTTTCGACAACACGGAATCAGCACCCGTGGAATTTAACCCTGTTATGGACGCTGTCAAATCTCCTTTACCACCGTTGCCGACTCACCTGAGCTCACTTCGAAGCTCAGTGCAGTTGAAATCAGACGCCCCGAACGACGAGCTCCAACCTTCTCCTGACCATGACTATCCCTCAGAGGAGTTCGACTCCGAGTCCGCTCCGTCTGCAGTAACATCGAAGTCTGGATGTCATAGCAATACTGATCGTATCGGCATGACTCCTTCTGAAGCATTTGAAGCCCCTCCACCAATGCACGAGATCGCTATATCACCTCCGCTTACGAGAAACTCTCGCCCAACTTCTCAGCGGTCTGATCGGAGATCATCTTCTCGAAGAACTTTGTCACATCAATCTGGCACATTTGAATCATACACTTCGATGGCATCAGAACCTTCCCCGATCCCCGACAACTCTCGGAAGTATTCCTCACCAGCCACCTCTGAAAATATACCTGTAGCGTCCGAAGCACGGACTGAGACTGTACCCCAACGCACCGTAAAGTCTTCTTCATCATTTAGCTCTGCCAGAAGAGCCTCCAATATTCCGAAACATCGCAGTGGATCGTCACAGGCTTCCGTCCAGGAGCGAAGAAGCCAAGAGCTCCGAGCACCTGCTCCGAATGGCTCTCATCGTGGGCAAACCTCCACACATTCCGACAGTCGAAGCTCTCGAATAATGGTTTCTAGCACTCGTGCGAAGTCTCAAGCAAGTGATCAACGGAGTACGTCGTCGAAAGCCGGAACATCATCCGACACTCTTCCTCGAACCCTCTCCACAAATCGCATGGATGATAATCGCGCTCGCCAGGACGTTAAAACAGTTCCGTCCCATGGGAAGGGCCCACCATCGGGTGGAGAAGCGACTCATCGTCGAGACGCTTGGACAACGCCTCTGCCAACGACAGTACCTCCCTCTCCATACACTCTCCCACAGCCTTTACCTATATCCAACCCTGTATCGTTTCAATCAAACCATCTCGCGACTGGTCACGCAGTTCTGCCCGAATCACGTCAACTACACCCGTTGACAGCTCAATCTTCTGCAGATCCCGCATCATTTCCTGCCACACTGGCCCGGTCGCTTCTTCGCACACCACTAGCGACGCACCTCCGCGCCCGTCTCCGTGGTCATCTCTACCACCTTATGCGCGCCCATCTCGCCACAATCCAGCGCGACGGGCTCACAACGGAGGATGGTGTCGACCCTGAGGCTCTCCGCGCGGCACTGACATCGCCTGTGGTGCTATCTGGAGGTGGATCACTAGAAGAACGATCAGTAGATGTTGCAGTGGAAGAATGGCTACGGTGGAGGGGGTACGAGGTTGCCGCTGGAGTTATGGTTGGGGAAGCGGGATGGCCGGATGATCAGGATGGTCTGACAGGAGATGAAAACCAAGGGGTCGAGGTATGCGAATTCACAAATCACACCATCCTGGGCGTCAATCTATCTGAAATTCTGTTGCAAGCCCATTCCCTTTTCCACTGCCAGGACGATCATCCTTCCAAGGCAATATTCCCGCGCATCATGCTCTTTTGCTGCTTTGGGCACCACCGTGCCCTTGCTGCTAGTTGCTGTTCGGAAACTCAGGGAACTTGGAGGCATCGAGATGGCGGACAGGGGGACCCAAACAGAACCTGGGACAACGTGGGCTTTTGGTGAGTTGTTTTCTGCCTGCACTTTATGTTTTGGGGGCAACATAAATAATCCTCTTAATTGTGCGGTTCTCTCTATCGGTAGAATCGGACTTGGAGGCGGTCTCCTTGTCTAAAATGGCCGAACAAAATTTCGAGGAAAACTATGACCACTCTCAAGATGCAAACTCAGACACTCTGGGAGCAAGGTCATTCCCTAAACTCAAGGAATCAATTCCGCCCGAGGTTTCACCATACATTTCCTCGATTCGAAATCTGTATACTCGCCACTTCCAGCATGCCGTGACCTTTTTCCGCAATCAGGAGACTCACAAGATTGTGTCCCAGGCCCGTGCCGACGTTGCTCAAGATCTCGCCCGTGCCGAATCGCGCGCCGATGAAGTTGCAATGTGGTACGAGACCAGCTTACGCCAGGCCCGCGATTCGATGCAAAGTGCAGAAAATGAGCGAAGGCGGCGGTGGGAGGAGAGGGAGGCCGAGATTGCTGAGAGGGAGAGGAGACGAATCCAAGAGGTGGAGAAATGGCGGGTGGCCGTCGCCGATAGAGAAATGATCCTCGGTCAGAAAGGAGTGCAGATCCAAAGAAAAGAAAGGGAGCTGAGGGAGAACGAAGGGAAGCTTGAGGAGCTGATCGAGATCGAAAAGGAGAAAGCTAGAGTAGTGTGGGAACGTGAGCACGAAGCGCGAAAGAAGGAGTTGGAAAGCGGACAAAAGAAGGTGGACGGTGGGTAGTGGAAGTCTCAATCCTGTTTCCATTTAAACTAACGTTTCTAGTTTCGCTTCATCTGCTCGTACTCAGCCGATCGCAATCTCCTAGCACGTCTCACAGTCGAAGTCCAACGCAAAATGCAGACGCATGAATTGGAAATCGGAAAGGTGGAAAGTCTCACCACGGAACTCGAGACAGCGCGTGGTCGCATACAAGAACTTGAAGGTCGCTGCAAAGAGCTCCAGCATCAAGTCGAAGGCGAAGCAGAGACTCGAGCGAGGTTGTGGGAAGTAGAAGTTTTGAAAGGGTGCGTCTTCGCGTGAGGACGTCTTTTTGGAGGTCGGACGTCCTCCCGAACCATGCATTGAAACTGCTTCTCTTCAAAATTTAGGCAGTTGTCTGCTACCGAAGCGGCACTTTCTGCTCGCAAAACCGAACTCGCCAATCTCTTGCGGTCCATTGCTCATCCCGAGAAGGTACCTGGCGATTCAGAGCGGGAGCTGGCGAGGTTACGCAAGGCGGAACATAGGTGGAAGAAGGAATGCGCCGGGATCGTGGGGAGGTTGGAGGGCGAGGTGAGTCGTTCTCGTTATGCCGGAGTAACACCTCGCACTGCAAAACTTGTAACAACGTGAACATTCACCTTTTCAAGATGAACCGCTCCGACGAGCTCGCCCGCATCAACGACGACCTTGTTGTACGGTGCAGGGCGCTTGAGCGGGAACTGGTCGAGATGAAGATTGAAGTTGAAGAGGAGAGGGCCAAGAGGGAGCAAGGTAGGTCAAAGACGAGGGAAGTTCCGTTTTCGATACGTCTCACGGTATATGTTTTGGTAGAGAACACCTGGAGGCAGCCGCTTGTGGTCCCGGCAAGGATCGCAACTCCCCTTGCAAGCCCCTTACCTGATCCCATACCCCAAAGCGTTCATTCTCCTTTGCTGCCGACGGCACCCTTACGGATCGATACGGTCAGGCTCCCCGCTCCGTCCATGTCTGCCGCACCTCTCTTCGCCCTTCATCCTCGTGCGTCAACATCTACAGCGCATGTTCCCGCACAAAGGCTTCCAGATCCGATGGCGGAATGGGAGGATGCGGGCGTTGGAGTGGATCTCGGAGCTGGTGGAGGGTTCATTTCCAGGGAGACTGGTGGGCTGCTGGGGACGGCCGCGGGCAACAGGGGTGGCAGCTCTCCTGACGATATTGCCGTGATTTCGGAGCGTGGAGCTGGGCTGGATAGGAATGTTGAAAACGCGACGAAACCTGCTCATGCACATTTGCAGCAACTTTTCGACTTCCAAACTACCGACCGCGATTCGAGCCGGCAGAGCGGAGGTCGCATCACCCTCACCAATGAACCTCAAAGTGGCAAGGGGAATCTCGGGCCGGCGCCCAATTCGTCAGTGCCATCGAATGTTGTCGATGTCAGCCATCCTGCTGCACCTGCACTTAATCCACAAGTGCAAATGGGGGCAACCACCACCGATAAGCTGCGAGATTTTGATGAAACTACGTATGCCAAAACACCGGGGCCGGTGATCGGTGCGATCGCAATACAGAAACAGGAGCCGGGCCAGAAAACGAACGCACCGGCGAGTGTGTCGCGATTGCGAGCCACGAGCGATTCTGGCGACGTCGACGTCAGATCCCCCGCCACAGAAATAGCTGCAGCGGCAAGCACTCCGAGTCGGGCGAGTTCTGGTACTGGAGCACCGGTGTCCGACGGTCCCAGTGGCAGTGAAACGAAGACAATTCAATATTCGGGGATGGTTCTCCCGGACACAAACGAACCGGAACGAACGCAAGCCGAGGAACTAAGCGTAGGCGTTAAGAGACAAAGCACTGGCCATCCGTCAGTGGACCGTGGGTCAGGCGCCGGCCACATTTGGGTAATGAGGAACCCAAACCCGCAGGTGGATCAGCCACTTCCTGGTACGAGCAGTCCCGTGATACCGGGATCTTCAGATGCTCTGGTAGAAACTCCCACTCCAGTGATCGCGGACAATGCAGTGCGTCTCGGGACGCAGAAGCGAGTTGACACTTTCCAAAAGCCAGTAGAGACTCGGGCGGTTTCCGAGTCGTCGACGGAGACGGATTTCGGGGCGGGGGATACGGCGTCCATAAGTAGTCCTAGTTATTGAACTTCGGGTGGTGTAGAAAGGCATTTATGCTTTCATTCCTATTGCTATTCCTCTATGAATGACGGATGTACAATAGCTGAGTTCGATCCACGAAAGATGTTCAGAACGGCCGCCCGGACCGCGTGGGGGGTTTGAAAGAGCTCAGAAGATGCACTTGCTCTTCCGTCATTGCAAACTCTACGTCTTCTTGGCGCCGAACCAAGACGTTCCGGAAAAGGCATGCGGGAAGAACTGGTTCGCTAGGGAGATCACTGATCGAGGGACCGGAATCAAGGGGTCGGGTTTGGAAATGAGCAATGAGCACGTTTGGCAGGTGAAAGGAAAGCTACGAGCACATCCCCGATAACTCTCCAGCAAACCGGTCCACAGCTCTCTCCCCCGCACTCCCCCAGCCCCCCCTTGACATTCTCGGTCAGAACTTAGTGGTTAGGCATCGATCTCGCTCCGGGAATGTATTCCGCGCCGCGGGGTAATTCGCTTCCGGCGAGAATATGCGCCCCGCGAGAGTAGAATTGTGCTTCGCGGGGAGATTCGCCTCCGACGGAGGTCTAACTTCACTTGACAGCCTCGGTCAACGCTTCGCGCTGAGGCGATAGCCCAAACCCCCCACCTCGTCCCCCCCAAGCAATACTCACTCAATGCCATGACGGAGAAAATGATTGCATTCATCCCACCACCAGCTTTATCGAGAGTAGAGTTGAGCGAGCGGTCTTTGGGAACCGTCGCAGGGAGTGAAGTGACCACGTACCAGGAGAAGGGTTCCTCCCCGTGTTGACTTGGGCGACTATTCCGAAAAAGAGACTGACCCAAGAGGCCACTCGCCATTGTGTGAAGAGACCGTACATTCCTATAGGAACGGAGTGTCTTTGAATTCGAGGTTTGCTTCATGCAGGGACTGACACCCACCAATAGTCATGGCCAGCAGCCCGATAAGCTCAGCATCTACGCCGCTCGCGTCGTCTTTGCTTGGTTCAGGCCATCTGAGGGAGCATCACGCCAGGATAATCATAGTTCGGTTTTCACAGTTCAACGCCACTCCACACCGCCCACAACCGTCCCGCTCACTCACGTGAAAGGCACCGCATCATCCGGTCTTCTTGGGTCTCTTCGCTTGGCTGTCATCTCGGCGCTCCGGCAATCGAGTGTCAGGTGTGCAAGGCGTGGCGACTGGCTAAACTCCGGTGTGCTCTATTCAACCGGCCCCGCTTCACCACACGCAAATGGGCGGCAGACAGTCCACGCTGCTTCCAGAGGAGATTGAGGAGATGCAGAGCGCAGCGCTGGCGGAACGTGAGTGTCCCCTGGACGGGCTGCCGTTCTTGCCATCTCGTGTCTTACCTCGGGACGAATTTGACTCCCACCCAGTGAGCCCAGACGAAATCAACAGACTCTACGCCCGATTCACGCAACTCGACAAGTCGGGGTCAGGCGCCATATCAATCGAGGAGTTTTTCCATATCCCAGAGCTCGCAATGAACCCGCTCGCACCCCGAATCGTTTCGGTTTTCGATGAAGATGGCCGTGGAGAGGTCAACTTCCGACAGTTCGTTACAAATCTGAGCGTGTTCTCGCCAAAAGCTAAGCGAGACGTGAAGCTGAGATGTGAGTAGGAAAGGGAGGTGTTTCGAGATCTGGAGTGTGAAGCACGGAAGACCGAGCACCGAGGCCTAAGCGCGATAGCGCTGACCGAGGACTCTTTTGTGGAGCGAACCAGAGGCCCAAGCGCGCAGCGTTGACCGAGGTACCGTTGCGGAGCGACATCGAGGCCTAAGTGCCGCGCGCTGACCGAGCAGTCCGCCAGAGGCGAGTGATCTGCGCGAAGCGCAAAGAGACCGCGCGGAGCGAGTATTGGACCGAGGAGTCTCCCGGAGCCGAATCATCCACGGAGCGCGAATGATGCAGCGAAACTTCTTTTATAATTTCTTCAACCACCAATCTTCGCCTTTTCCCACCCTCTTAGTCGCATTCAAAGTCTACGACTTCAACTCGGACGGCTTTATCGACCCCTCCGAGCTCTTCTCCATCATGCGGATCATGGTGGGCTCCTCGCTGAGCGACACGCAGTTGCAGCAGATCGTCGATAAGACCATGGTCGAGGCCGATGTCATTGACAAGGACGGCAAGATCAGCTTCGAGGAGTTCAAGAGGAGTATGGCGTTGGCGAATGTGGAGAAGAGGTTGCAGGCGGAGTGGTGAGGTGATGAGGTGCCGAGCTGGCGGTGATATCAAGGAATGTGCGTGCTCGTGATGGCTTGATCCAAAAGGGCTGTTCTTCTGAGAGGGCGGGACTTTCATTGGGACGTCGCATCAGTTGTAACTTGTCTCACCGAACGAGCTGGGGAAACATTGGATTCTTGGACGATTGAACGACATTGTCATGGGTGTATAAATTATAATGTTACGAACCATAGAAAAGCAATAGCAAAAATCAAGAAAGAAAGTGAAAAATCCGGCATGTTGTTCACTGGGAGTCGATCCCGCCATCTCACGATCCCAACTCCCACGCGTCCCCTCGCACCCGCCGTCTTTGCACTCGTCCCATTCCCACCCGAACCCACCGCCACTTCAGGCCACGAAAACCTCCCCTTCCCGCCAACCACCCGTCCCGCCCACTCCCCAAACACCGCCCACGCATCCGGCGCCTCGTCCACCCAGAACTCATAGTCCCCCTGCGACCCGGGCTTCACGACCTGCCACGGCATGAAGGGGACGCCCCAGTTCTGGACCACGGCGGCCATTTGAAGCCGTAGCGAACTCGCCCGGTCCGACCCGCGCGCCCCTAGCTCTTCAATGACGACTCGTTTCCCTGCTGCAGCGACTTTGTCCATCAGGGAGCGGTAGTTCGACGCGTTGACCCACTCCCCCGCGTCGTAGGAGTGGACTGAGATCACGTCGATCGAAGGGCACGACAAGTATTGATCCCGCACCGAGGTCCCCACGTCCGTCCCGCCGCCCGTAAACACCAGGATCCCGGGGCGTACAAGCTGCTTCACGGTCTTTGCCCGCCGGCAGACCCAATTGGGGTCCCCACCGGCGCTGTACCCGACAGCTTCATTCTGGATCCCGAACCCAAGCACGGCCTCGGGGAGATCCTTCCACGCTTTTCCGAACCGCGGGTTTACGTGGTTCAGCACGTGTTCGATCCTGTTGTCGAACGCGGTGGTAGCGTCGGGAGTCGCGTACCAATCCGACACGTCGTGCGGCACACCGGACTGCCCCGTCGTGAACCTGCCCCACGACCGCGCATAGGCGTCACAACCCCACGTGCAGTCAAGCCTGTACCTATCGTGAAACACGATCACCAGCTTGACTCCGAGCGACTGCGCGCGGAACATGAACTCGTCCACGGCGGCCAGGATCGTGTCGTTGAACACCCACAGGGTGGTGGGCTCGACGTCGGGGATGTAAACGGCCGAGGTGTTTTTGAGCCCGGCGTCGACCTCGGTGATGAAGATCCGCACGACGGACACCCCGATGGATCGGAGTGCGGTGAGTACGGAGAGTTGGTCAGAGGGGGAGAGCGCGAAGAGGAAGTAGCTGTTGGCGCCGACCCAGGTGGTGCCGTTGCCGGTGAATAGGGTGGGAGTGGTGGTCGTGCAATCTAGGGTTTCGTGGGTGTGGAGGTGGGAGGTCACGACACTGGTTTACTCCCTAGCGGGCCGGGGGAATACCAAGCGCAAACCCACCTTGTCCTCCCGGTCGACACGTCGTCTTCCCCGTCGCATTGTCTGCGCTCGCCACGCAGCATGTGGCATTCACAGTGGAGCACACGGTCGATCCGAGGATACACGTTTGCCAGTCCTGCGGCGCGGGAAGACGTCACCAAAGTGTCCGAATCGCTCTGACTGGACATTGTTGAAGACTCACAACAATGGTCGGTGCGCAGTCTTGGCTTTGTGGTCTGGAAGACGTGCCGATATTCGTAAGTTACAACTAAACGAGGCGATCGCTTCAACCAGCAGCGCTCAACTCTCACCTGCAAGTATATTTCATAATCGCCACATCATTGACCGCAACGCAGCACGTCGCATTGCTCGACGCGCACAGGTTTTCGGATGCCGGGACACAGGTTTGGAAATCCGCAACGGTGTAGGTGGCTGCCCGTGCAAGAGGAGAGACGAGCAGGGAGAGGATGATGAGGCGGTGCAAGAGAAGGAGCATCGGACGGACAGCGCGATGGCATCCGAGGGAAGGAGGGGTGTGGTGCCGGGAGATCTTTCTTGAACCCTTCAAAGAATGAAATCTTGGCTCAAGGTTTGAGATTGCAACAGGTGAGAATGAAACGGAACGCTCCATTTAATCTCGAAAACCTCTCGTTCTGGCCTGAATCGTCCGTTGCGGATGGGTTAGGGAACAAGGGCTGGGCAAGTTCGCCGAGCGTTCACCGCACTCGCCAAAGCGCTCAACGTACGAATCATCGTAGAAACCACATCTTTACCTCTTTTCAAGTGCTCCGCATTGTGATCCTGCACGTCGATCTCGGCTTCTCGTGGAATGCAGTCATTACGATTCGCAACCGCTACTTTCACAACTCAAATCGCATCGCTCCCACAGCTTGCCCACCATATTGTCGCTAGATTTGATCAGGCTACTGTTGTCGTATATCAGGGTACGTGTGCTCGAAATTTCTGTTCCTACAATGGCCTGAAAAGGAAATGAACATCGGCTGTAATTCTGCGCTCCTTGCTCAGTAATCTCTTACTCTCGCCGGGCGACTGGTCAACGGCCTTCAACCCTCTCATTGCATCATATGCCGTCGCGCATGGCAAATTTGCAGGATGCCCCGACTTCAAACTTGGACGCAAAACATGGGGCATGCCCGGATTCCTCTGGGTGATGTACCGGAGCGGTTGGGCGACGAAACCGCTTCAGGAGCGGGTCCTTGCTGTTACGCTTGAACGGACATTCTTCGACGAGATGCTACGACAGGGCGCCGAGTCCCTCACCACACGGGCCGAGGGGCAAAAATTTCCCGTACAGTTGCAGTGGGACCCGGACCACAAACCGGACGGGTCACGTGAGCTGAGGAGAGCTATTCAGGTTGGTTTGGGAGGAGAGTTATAGTGGAATCTCGTCTTGGAGTTCTGACAACGATTCTGGAGTTTGTCATACTGTGTACAGGTGACGATGGGATGATTGGCGAACTATTGGCAGTACTCGGAGATAGAGATTCGGATGATAACCCTTGGTCGCTGCTGCTTCTTGAGCCCCTCATCGGTCCAGTATACCTCTTGTGGTATGAGAAAAAATGTAATTCATCTTGTTTATATGCTCTTTTTGAGTGCAAACAAACAAACAACATTTATCGTCCCAGCAGGGAGCCAGTATATGCAAACAAAGGTGCTTATTCCACTACTGTTGGCATCGGAAGGGTTTAAAGGTATCCATTGAACGCTAGACTTTGCGAGTCGAGTTCATGTGATATTCCATCGCGTCGTCGAACTCGTCCGGGATGAAAGGTATGATCCAAACACAACAATCTTCACAAAATGCTCTATCACATTCCTTGATATGAGTGTCCCAATCGCTTATGAGAACCTTGTATATGCACCATGGACAATAAGTCTCGGTGTTCTCTATAGTGTGGAGTGACATGCGCAATTGGTCCGAAAGTTTGTCCAAGTCTGTCGAAAATATGGTGGTGTCGTTCGAAAGAGTTTCACCGCGCTTGGGACAACAACATCCGGTGCCAGTACTCTCCCAGGAGGTGGTATCCGAAACAATGCTGACATATAAGGTGTTTCCGACAGCACAGCGACACGAACGGGTATGCAGGACCAGTACAAGACACGCAGAGGTATTCTGGGGCAAGTGCCGGGTCAGTAATGTTGTAACCTAAACCGTAAATGGTTTTATCGTCTGTATCGTAGGGGTGTTATGTAGATGTCGTCGTTTCCAGAATATAGTTCAGTAATTCACTGGAGACATAGTCCGTGCATCGAAATTTGGCCCAGCTGATGACCAAGAAAAACCCTAAATTTGGAGAATGCCTCCAAGTGGCTGCTCCGTGATGCTACCCGCTCAATCGCGTCCTGCGCGAGTTGGAACGCTGAAGGCTCAGGGGGGTGTCTCTCCCGCTGCTTGGTTACTCCAAGCAATCGGTAGAGGGTGAACGCCGAAGTCCCGACAACTTCTCGAAGACCCGCCGACTTCACAACCATATTGAATTCCATACCACACAGAACAGCTCTCCCAGTCCTTGCAATGAAAAGCGATCACGTCCTCGGAAGAAAACGTGGGGAAACTACCCTTATCGGGGAATTTGAAGGCCACCCACGGAAGTCTAATTCGCGGAGCACGCGTTCGGCTCCAGCTCGTCGTCCAACTGACGGCGCGTGGGATCGGGATCGTGAACGTGGAGGACGTGACAGAGTTTGTGCGTGCTCAGAGCGAGTACGCCACGACGGGACAGTATGACCGTCTACAAGTACCTGTCGAGGACGTTTATGAAGTGGCAGATGTAAATCTTGCTATGGCGCTGGGAATTGATAGTGCACTGGGGAGATCGGATGAACGAAACTGACGACCTGGCGGGAAATGGTGGGCGTGAGACAGCTGGCTACATCGACATGAGACCCACCATATGGCTTCGCATGATCTCATTCATGTGGGGTCGCGCCTGAGCCGATTGGATGCTACAGGAGATTATCTACATGACTTTTTTCATCTAGCAACCACCAATGTTATGCAATTATCATTATTGTTGATCATCTCCAAAAACGTCGTTGTCTATTCGCCACTTCTCAATACAATTTGTGGCCTTGGCGTGGCCTGAATGAGATGGCGTAACCTTAATTTGAATCGAATTCACCCATCAATCACCAATCGCCCAGTCATCCTCGACGATTCCACCCTTCGATGCCAAAAGAGAGCACCCACCTGCTGACGAAGAGGAGTTCGAAGACACATTCACTGCTCACTATAGGCAGACCCGGTATATTGCGATCTCGAGTGAGTTTGTCATTCGCCTATGCCATCTTTGGACTGCTACCGAGAGCTCATCGCAAACCTTGACCACTATCCAGATTTTTATCAACCGGACCCAAACGACGGGTCTTGGGAAGTCAACCTCACAACCCACCTTCTCGGGCTTTCACACACGGGTATCTTCCGGTTCAAATTTCTGGGCACCTCCGTCCCCAGGGAGTTCCTTTTCAACTGCGAGAGTCATCCCATGATCGCTCACCCGCAGGATGGCCCGGGACCCGGACGCGCCTCTTCTGAAGGTCCGAGAGATGTATCCCCACGTGCCGGAATTCAAGGAGGGCAGAGTTCAGGAGGACCCGGACGGAGATTATAATTCGGCGTTCATGGCGATAGCGAGCATTGCGGCGGTTGCGCTGGACAGTATGTTAACCGTGACGATCGGTGTTCCATCACCTGTGACATTATTTGATCACTGAACGGCATGACAATGCGCGATTTGTGTATTTTGTGATATAATTCTAAGGTTGAGTGTGAGTAATCTGCGTGATTCCGGAAAGACTTGAATAAACCTAACAATGCACGCAGATTCTGTTGTCAAGGTTGTCAACGAAGAAAGAGTTGGACCAGTGGGAATCTTCGAGTTCTCAATGCAAATAGCTGGTAAGATCTCTTTGAAGTCTTGCAAGGAGAATATTTCAGAGTCATATCCAGCTTTAGATTCTGTTCTGTTCCCGCCCGCAGTGACAAGGCCTCTCTTCATCGGAATGGGTAGGTGAAAACAAAACCAAACATGCCTTGATCCGATGACTCACACTTGCGACTATATACGTAACAAGCTGTGGGCGAAACTTTGAAAGTCTAAGGGAGAGCTGCCGACGTCATCAAAGGATGGCAGGCGATGCGTTTCGTTCTGGACAAGGACGAAATTGTAACTGTGAGCTTCAAGACCTTAGAGTATCGTAATTGTACCAGCATCTTAATAAGCGATTCGCGATGCGTTGAAAATGGTGACAAGAACACGACATTTATTGTGAAAAATATTGTTACGGTTATAGCTAACAGGCAGCCTTAGCTACAAAAAACAGTGAGACAAAAGCAAGTGTTATTTTCGAACAATGATGTGGGAATAATGGGGGTTACGAGTCCGGAGATCAATGTCCGTGTCAAGCCAGATGCAGAAGAAACATTGGCAAAAACCGATGCCGAACAAATGCGCAACATGCGTGCAGTGCAAGTGGCAATTAAGAGACAAAAACGGAATCCCGTGCAAGAGAGTGGAAAACATAAGCAAAAGCGAATGTTGGTGTTGGTGCAAGTGGTGGGGTACAAAGTGATAATCGTGGGATAAAATTGCTTGTTGTAAGTGATTCAGGCAGAGAGCAACACGTAGGATAAGGTGTCCGAGCTGGGGTTCTTGAGGTTCACGGTTCGTACCAGCTAAACGCGCTGAAGATTATGTGGTCACCGACATGAAGCTGATTTGCACTGATTACAAAGCATGTAACTCACCACTTCAGTACTGCACGCGTTTACGCTTCTCGCTCCGCTTGTCCTTCTTGGCGTCTTTGCGAGTCCGTTTACCACTTGGTTTTGCCTTCGGCGGGGCCAAACCGAGGGCAATCGCCATCTCGTCGTTAACTCGAGACGTCCCCACTCCATACAAGCTGAGGAGGTCGTCGATACCCTTTCTGTTCCCGTGCGAAATGTACTCCATCTCCTTAACACCGCCGGGGAAAATAATATCGCTCATTGGGGGTAGATAATCCTCGAGACTGTGGGAGAGAAGGCAGTAGACGTCTCCGAGACTGGTGTAAAAGGCTGCATCAGGGTCGTCGGGGACATCAAGCGGTTCTTCCGGAAGGTACTGTTTCTCCTGCACAGAACGATTTCCATCAGACGGTCTGTAGATCGGATGCGGAGAGCAATGCGTAGTGTCGGAACCGAGGAGGACAGATGGAGCGAGAAAAGGTCGATAATTTCGTTGTGCGCAGAGCCGCGTTTGAACCCATTCGATCCGAGGTCGTTCATGATATCGTTCCTCCTTTGCTGCACCAGCAGCGACGCCTTCGGATCCTCCAAATATCCTTCGAATGCCTCTAACGCTGATTCGACGAAGATGCCATGACCCCATCGAAATGACCTGCGAATGCTACTTTGGGTACCTCACATGGTAGAGGAGCGTCGCGAGAGGCGCGACTCGCAGAGGACTGCACCAATCGTTCGCGCATTTCCCACAGACCGGGGCGCCTTCGGGGTGACCGCAACCGAGACAACGACCCTTCAGAGCGCCCTCAATTATGATTGCGAGGGGCACTTTGCGGTCGTTGGCAAGGGCAAGGAGGACAGAAGGGGAATGCGAAGCTGAGGCGACAGAGCCAGGAGAACAGCAGTCGCCAGTTGGATGTTGACGACAATGCGGAAACACGCCTTGGACGTGCACGCGACGAATCGGACACTTTTGGCAGGGAGGACGGTGAAGATGCAGGAGAGAATATTCATTTTGGGAAAGCGATGGAGCGGGAACGGGGCGGTGGTCCTTCTGTGGAGGCAGGTAGAGACAGGTATGTAAGAGGCAAGAAGGGAAGAGTCCCCGGCCGAGCACGTTCCAGGCACGTCAAATCCGAACACACCTACACCGACCATGCAATCGTGAACATAACCCAGCGACATGACCGTCGCTCGTGAACGCTTGTCACGTCTGCTCTCCCATTGACGGCTCTGATCCGGTGAGTTTCCCCTCCCCCCTGTCCTGGTTGGTGGACACATACTGACGCTCGCTTCATTGGACTTCAGAACGTGTGAAGGCGGTGCTGGAAAACGCGTGGCGCCATGCCCCTTTTCTGTCATCCAACCATCTCACTAAAGAGCTTGTCAACGTTGTGCCTGGTCGGTGTCGGTCAAGAAGGCGAGGGCCAAGGGCAAGGGACGAAGGAGGGGGACGCAGGTGAGCTTTCGCGCGGGATACGCCCCGAGTGGGCCGTTCACAGAGCCATCCTCCTCGGTCTTATTCCGGGTGCAAGCTCATTTGGACTCGTGGATGATTCAGGATTGCCCGGACGAAGACAGCGTTGCCTTATTCCACGTATATGAATAGGAAAAAGACGAAATACAAATAGGCTGAGAAGACGCTGCCGTCCAGTTTCAGTCCACCAAGTTGCGTCGAATGCACGAATCGTTCTCGCCCTTTACCCCGTCCAGCTCCTTCAACTACTCATACTCACGTGCTGGAGGCCTATAACTCCCATAGCTTAGGTCTTTGCAGGCCCCACGGCTCGTGTTCAGACCACGGGAAGGGAATTGAAGTCGCTCTTCAGGGGATTGGCAATAACGTAGGGAAAGCCTCCTCCCATATTATTTCTCTATAATACTACCATGCTCTAAACTGTCGTGCTTGATACTTACGAACGCTCCATGTCCAAATTGCGGTTGCAACATTATGTTCGCCATCACCTTCCGAAAGTGTGAACATCCCCGCTACACAACCATCACCCCCCTCGGATGCGCCGCCTGGGCCATCCCAACATACTCCTTCTCCACCCTCACGTACACCCACACCCACCGCCGCGCCACCTCGACCACCTTGAGCGCCGCGTCCAGACCCGCCAACGCGTCCAGCGCCGCCCACGTTGCTTCAACGTCAGAGGGGCGGTCGACGTCCCGTGCAATGGCGTAGTATACGGGAATGAGTTTTACGAGGAAAGCGAACCGCCCGAAAGTGTCCAGGATGAGGACGATGTAGTAGACGACGGGCGGGCGGAAGCGCAGGGTTGGGCGGAGAAGTGGCGGGAAGCTCGCGCTCCCTGAGGCATTTAAGGGAAGAGCAGCACTTGTGGCAGTAGCAGCGTCAGGCCAGTGCCCAAGATCCCAATCCATCCTCACATCCCACCACAAACCATACACCGCGCTCACGACGCTCGTCGCGAGCCACACCGTGACTGCTCGATTCAGGTGCCAAATGGCGTCTTGTTCCTCCCCCTGCGGTGCGTTACGGGCGCGGTCTTGGGCTCGAGCGGCCCACGTTGCGGCAACGATGGGGAGGAGCGAGACGACGTATTTGAGCGTGTTGGCGAGGTGGCGTCGCCGGTCGGGGTGTTTGGTGGGGAGGAGGAAGTATTCGGAGAGGCATTGGCGGATTCGGATTATGGGTGGGATGCTTTGAAAGCCCAGAACGGTGGTGATCTGAATGGGTTTTCCATTCTAAGCGCAAGAAATTATCTACATACCTCACAAAGATCGTGAAGACGACATCGTGAGTCCTCCACAGAGGTTCCGTCCACTGGGAGAAGCTCGGTTCGGCGTCAAACAAGAGCTCTTTGATACTGACATGAAGATCCCCGAAAACGCGAGAGAAGGAGCACAAGATATCGGCCAGGACGACGTCGGAGAAGGGCACGATTTGCAAGATGCGGATGTCGATGATTCGGAGGAGAGCGCTTTTGGTATTTGAACAAAGTGGGTAAATGTGAGCGTGGCTTATTTGGAGGTAAATTTTGCGAGACTGACACTCACTCGACAAATTTTTGACGCTCTTTACGCTCCACAATGTCCAGCGGCATGAACACCAGTCCTAGAACCAGCGCCCACGTAATTGGAGGGACCATGGCTGCACTTTCCTCATGAGAGGTGGAGAGCAGGAAGGTGTACAGAGTAATGGAAAGGAGGGTGATGGAGGATAGCGCGATAGAAATCGAGTAGAGAGATCGGGTAGACGCGAAGGAGTCTGCTAATCCCGGTTCCGAAGCTAGGAGTTTCGGTGAAGGGGATCGTGTCACTCGGCTCGGCGAAACGAGTTCCGTCGTTTCCTGGTCGACTTCGAGAACGGCAGTGCTCTCGCTTTTCTCAGACACAGTTCGTTGCGTCAAGGACGGTGTCGCCGAATGTCTAGTCGGCGACGGGATGGCAACATTTCCCCCAAGCCGTCCATTCGCATGTCCAATCCCCGTCACCGCAAACACCCTCTCCACATCAATCCCCGCCCACACAAGTCCTGCCACATTAGCCGTCCAGCACCACACGCCCAACACCGCGTACAGGAGCACATGGTACCCCGAAGGCAGGGAGGAGAGGAAGAGCGCGAGCGAGGGTAGGGATGTGAGGAGGACGATGGCGAGGATGAGGAAGGCGGCGAGGGAGAGGAGGCGTAAGAGGGGGGGCATGGAGGGTGGTGAAGATGGTGGGTGCGTGGCGGGAACGGGTCGAATTTCGTCGTTGGAGCGGCGGCCCATGGAGGCCGGTGATGCAGGTTGCCTACGTTGCCTACGTTGTGCAGTGGATAATCACGCGAGGTGTTATAATCGGTCCTCGGTATTCATTCCGAGGGCGGGAGAAGACAGCAAGGTTGAAGATTTCGGCTAAATTTTTGGTATCGTTTTCAGAGTTGCGACTTTGAATTCATCAAATGCGAAACAACAATGCAAATGCAATGTGCTAAAATGCCAAAATGCGACCCCGAAGCGTCCAGCACTACCGGGTTCTGACGCGTATCAAATGCGTTGATGCTCATGCTCATGCCAAGTACTCCCAAGACCAACACCCCCCGTCCAGCGGAAAGTCCCTTCAGTGCTCCCGCCCGTTCGGAGCCGAGGACCCAGCCCTCCAATCATCCGTGGCGTACTCTCCTTGCATCATCTGTCGCGGCGGGGGTGGTGCTTGGTCGACGGGGTACTTTTGATAGCTCCGAGATGGAGATGCAGCGCCGTAGCTGTACATGGGCCCCGGCGCAGCACCGGCGTTCATGTATGGGTCGTGTGGTGGTGGTAGCCCGGGTGGGTAGGCGTACACGGGACCGGTGCCTGCGTGTGGTGGGAAGACGCCGGCGCCGTGTGGAGGAGACGGCGCATATTGCATATGTGGTTGCATGTAGGGTCCAGATGCAGTGTTGTATGCCATTGTGAATTGTGCGTTCGACCATCCCTGCGGAGGCGGGCCGTACATGTATGGCGGTGGGAAGGGAGGTACTGGTGCTAACCCCATTGATGACGGTCCCCAAGCTTGTCCCAGTAGCGCTGCATTGGGTGGCATGAACGAAGGTCGTGAGAGGTAAGAGCCAGTGGGGTACGGAGTTCGTTGGCTCATGTGTGCAGTATTCGGCCTGTGGTCGTAAACATAAGCCGACGGGTTCAGTGTCCCTGCAGCTCCAGCAGACGCCTCCGAATCCGGCGCCACGACAGCCGCCGCCATTGCCAGAGTCGACAACGAGTCCGCGTTCGACCCTTCGTCGTATTGTGAGACCGAGGTCTTTGCCTTTGAGGGATCCGTAGGAGAATTAGGCGCGGACCGGGACGGTTTTACTCCACAATCAAAGGCGCCACCGGCCTGTCCGCGCAAATCAGGCATCGACATCGACACGTTCCTTAACGTCGCAAGCCCAAGCCCACTCGCGCTAGTCTCAGGGTAGGGGGAGGTCTCGCGACTACGCGGTTCGTATGGTGAGTTCGAACTCTTGATGACGACCGAGGGGGGCGGGGATGGGAGTGGTCCGTTGCGTACTCGGGTGTGCACGTGTACAGCGGAGGCGGCGGCGGCTTGGGAAGCCGGAGCTGATCGCAACGGACCCCCGCCGAGCCCGGGGCATTTTCCGTTCTCGATGTGTTGGCGCATGCGGTCTTGTCTGGAGTTGGAGGGGTCGGAGGAAGGGGAATGGAAAGCGGTGAGAAGAAGTTTGCAATAGAAAGACACGTCAAGTCATGCAATACGCTCCACGAAGAGTACACCGCTCCACGGGCCGTAATTCGCCTCGGTCAGCAACTTCGTGCTTAGTCCTCCGGTTCGCTCCGCGACAGAGTCCTCAGTCAGCGCCTTACGGCACTTAGGCCTCGTCCCCCGCCACCCCCTCCCGCCTCCCCACCCAAAACCCACCTCGCGAAATCCTTCCCGCAGTACTCGCACACAAACTGCTTATGCCCCAACTCATGCAATTTGGCGTGTCTCTTGAGATCCCCTTTACGGTAGAAGGTGCGACCGCACCATTCGCAGGACGCTTTTTCCCGCTCGGCGGCGTGGATCGACATGTGGGCTTGGAGGTTGAATTTTCTGTAAGGAGGGGGAGAGGTCGCATGTGAGTAAGCGTATCTGCCAACCAGTATAATAAGTTTATCCGGACGCACCGAGCGAATGCCGCGCCGCATACCTCGCACACGGCCTCGCGGACGACGAGGTTGCCGTTCTGGTCGACACCTTCGTAAGCGCCCAGGCGGTTTTTGGCGACCAAGGTGGCGGTCTCGTATTGAGGTTCGTGGCGCCCTTGGTCGGGGTGCATGACGATAGGATGGGTGATAGTCTCCACGGGCGGAGCGAGCACCCACGGCGGTGCGGTCGGGTTGTGAGATAGGTGAGAGATTGCGACTGCCATGTTGTGGCGATGTGGTTCGGTCGGGGATTGGGTTTGGCGGCTGCGGCAGGGAACAAGTGGGGATCCCGATCGGGTGGATGGGTGGCCTCGTATACGACAAAGGCGGGGCGAAAACTGTTCTCTGCTTGAGAAGTAGCTCAGAGCGTGTGTCTTGGTGGGTTGGACGAGGTGTGCTAGAGGAGTTAGTGGAGGCGTGTCAGTGTGACGCAGTTGAGGACACCGTCACCGCTCGGTGAGGCGACGCGGCGCCGCATCGGCTCGTGAAGAGAAGGGGAATATGTTCTGTATCCGTGTGCTCTCTGGCGATTCCCGGCCATGATGGAGTTATGCCGCTCGGTCGGGGTGGCTTCCAAAGCGGCCCCAGCCCATTCAAAGGGGACCCAAAGACCCCACGGAACGACGCCCGCCTCCCGCCCTAGTCCCGATGGACGGTCAGTAAAGCCGTTCCCGGTCCATTCTTACCGTGACTGCGAATTCTGGCTGCGAGGGTGGAGCGGGGTGATTTCGAATCTGCGGTCGGGACCTGATAGTCCAGGAGGCACCACAGCCTCTTTTTTCCTGGCCAGAGATGCGGGGAAAAGGGAATTGGGACCCCGGAAGCGCGATTGGTAGAAGAAGTAAAACCAGATTGATTGTATTCCAGAACCCGGCGCTTGGTGGGCTGCAATTGGTGGTTTAGCTCTCTCGGCTGAGTCGAAAGCACGCTTCACGACCTTAACTTCATGTGCAGCTGAACTAAACCTACTCTGGATAAGGACAATTGTTATGATTGCTCTGCCGGTTGGTTGGCTTGACGTGTTCCATACCATCGACTGTGGTCCGCTGGTACCCATTTTATCTTCAAAGTGATTCCATGTCTTCCACCAGCCCCACACCGCAATCGCCCCACTCCTCCCCATTCGCCCGCCTCTCTTACGACACCCGGGCCCCCACCTTCCCCAACCCGACCGCGCGGCGTCTCCTCTCTCTCGCATCCTCCAAACGAACCAACCTGTGCCTCTCCGTCGACGTGACCTCGACACAGCTCCTCCTTGACATCGCAGACGCAGCGGGGCCGTATATATGCGCGCTCAAGACACATGCGGATATTGTGGAGGATTTTGAGTTTGAAAAGACCGTTGGTGGGAGCAAGGGGTTGAAGGCGGTCGCGGAGAAGCATGGGTTTGTGATTTTTGAGGATCGCAAGTTTGCTGATATCGGTGCGTGTTCGATGTCGTCTTTTATTCAATCAATCGCCGAGAGATAACCAATCAACCATTTCTCCGCACGCCGGGTCCCAGGCAACACCGTGCACCTCCAATACTCCTCCGGCGTCCACCGCATCTCCTCCTGGGCCGACCTCGTGACCGCGCACTCTGTCCCCGGCGCCGGTATCGTCTCGGGTCTCGCAAAGGCCGCCAAACCGCTCGGGCGTGGCGTGATCCTCCTGGCGGAAATGTCGTCCAAGGGCAACCTGTGCGACGAAACGTATAGGAAAAAGACGTGGGAAATGGCCAAGGAGAATAGGGATGTCGTCGTGGGGTTCATTGGGATGCAGCGGTACTTCGAATCCCCCCCTGCCCCTGCCGCCGACACAGACGCGACGGACTTCCTCTACCTCACACCCGGCGTTTCCCTCACTGCCTCATCCGACGGTCTTGGTCAGCAGTACCGAACTCCCGAGGACGTTGTGGAGAAGTCTGAGTGCGACTTTATCATTGTTGGGCGCGGGATCTACGCCGGTATCGAGCAGCACTTGGATGGAGGAGTGCTCAACGCCGCTGGAAAAGATCTCATCCGGTCGAGGTGCGAGGAGTACCGGAAGAGGGGGTGGGATGCCTACGAGCGTAGGATAGAAAAATCGTAATGTGTATGTGTATTACTATGCGTTTTGTTGGAAGAGGCCCAACGGTGGCATCATGACACACCTCATGTTTTCAAATTGCTTTCACTATTTGTTCCATAAACAAAGAAAACTTCCTCCAAAATAATGCAATTACTTGATCACACAAAGCTGCCAACAATTAAATCCAACATGCCACTTGCCACTTGCCACCAACAAAAGTACATCCCTCCCTCAATACCCCTGCCTCTCCCCTCCCCACGCCTCCCTCCCAAACGACAATCCCTCCACATTCTTGAACCCCTCAGAATAATACCCATACCCACTCCCCGGCGTCGGTGCGCCATACCCAGAACCCGAACCCCCCACATACTCCACGGCCACATTCGACCCCAAAAGCGGCACGGCCCTGGACCCTTCTAGACTCTGCCTCCGCGACGTGTACACTCCCATCCCCACCCCGCCACTTCCTTGCCCCACGAGGCTCACAGGGGAAGGCGCACCACGCACGTCGAACACCACCGTCCCGCTTCCCGCGCTCCCACTGGAAATGGACCCCGGAGCTTGCCCCACGACAATCGAGCCCAGAACGGTGCGCTGGGACCGCACGTGGGCGGCAATGGGTGGGAGCGCCGATTCGCCGCGCAGGCGGTTTGTGAATGGCGCGCCTGCGGAGGGAGTGAGAGGGCCGGGTGCGACTTGCTGCAGGTCGAGGCAGTCGAGAGGGCTTAATGGGCAGCATGTGTGAGGCGTTGATAGTTTAAAACACATGTGTGGGATTGAAGGTTTTGGGAACTTACAAGGCGCCGTATGCTCCTGTTGCGAGCTGGCCGTAGTGGTGGGAGACGAGGGATTGTGGGATTTTCGGGACTACCAAATAACAATCGAGCACCAACGTTTTTTCCTATCCCCCACCCGTCACGGAAGACCCAGGCCAGTTCGACCCTAGGACCCGAACAGCGTCGTATCAGATCATGCCGAAGGGTGATAACTCCGTGAAACAGCTTTGGCTCACCTGTTTCCGACAAACAGCGCTAACTCGTCTTCCTGCGCTGGTGAGTGCTAGCAATCGTGGAGGATGAATTGAGTGGACCAAGTGGACCAAATGTGATAACCACGGGATAAGGACTCACGGGAATGGCCACCGCTAACGGATCACCGCGGTAATTGACCGTGCCGTCATTGACCACCGAGTACACACCCTTGGCGTACGTGAAGAACCACTGCATACGTGCCACGGAAACACCATTACACCTTGTCGTTCTCGTTTCACAAACCTCACACGACAACCCAACAACTCACATGAACCACAGGCCCAGACATCGTCCTATCCGTTCCGTCCGACAGCGCTTCTGATGTAGGCAACAGAGGCACAGCGGTTTCCACGGGGCTGGGTTTCAGTCCCGCGGGGGACACGGGCGTGATGAAGGACGGAGCCAGAATGGAAGAGCCGCCAGTGAGGCTTATCGGTCCGGATGGGGAAGAGGTAGATGGCGGACCAGGTGGAGCTGGTGTCGCCCGGAATGTGGGTTTGGGTGTCTTGTCGGAGCTGTTGGCGGGGCATTTTACGGTTTGTCCATATCGATCGATATCACAGGACCAGTCGTCAATACCCTCACTGCCCCACTCACTTCTTCTTTCGCACAAAGTACACCGCACCCACAAAGATCACCAACGCCACCACGCCACCGACCGCACCGCCGACAATCGCGCCCAAGTTACTGCCACTGTCGCCTGCTGGAGGGCCGCTTCCAGCCCCGCCGCGTGGAAGCCCGGCAAGATCCACAGACTGGGTAGACGACAAAGGCGGGACAGCAGTTCCGGTGCCGGTTTGGGAAGCAGGTGCGGCAGTGATGGGCGCGGATGGGGAAGTGATGAGCATCATTGTTGTTATGCCGTTGGAGACAGTGAGCATTGTCATAGTCACAATGTCGCCTGTAGTGGTGGTCGTTGGTGAATCAGGTTTCGCTTTGATGGAGTGAAGCGAATACAGACCTCCCCCGTCAGTCGCAGATGCAGTCGATAGGATATCTGCTGTGGAACCAGGAGGTGGGGCGATGGGGCTTTCTGGGACTGTGGTTGTGTGTTGTTCCAGGATAACGTAAAGGATAGTGTACCGCAGCGTAATACGAAACGTTGTGTTAGCAACAGCGATATGTGTGCATTTCATGACACACAACCTACTTGGTCCGGATGGAGTCGGCGGGGCCGCAGGGGGTGCTATTCAAAGGGATGCCTTGAAGAAAATTGTACTCGTAATCTCAATCTAGCGCACTCACGAGGCGCAATGGGTATTGACGGCGGGGGAACTGCAGGTGGTGGAACTGCAGGTGGTGGAACTGCAGGTGGTGGAACTGCAGGTGGTGGAACTGCAGGTGGTGGCACTGGTGGAGGTGGCACTGGAGGTGGTATTGGCGGAGGTGCGGGTGGTGCTGAAAGTGGTGTGATTCAGTTTTTTCCTTCGAAAATTGCTCAATATCGGCGCTCACGGATTGTTGGAGGTGGAGCTACGACCCAGTTAGTACGGAAATGAGCATTGATGTACCCCATTTGATATCAAACCAGCTCAACTCAACTCACCTACTGGCGTGGGAGGTGGTCTGGGAGGGGGCGTTGGCGACGGCGGAGGACGGGGAGGGCTCGGTGAAGGCGGAGGTGGTGTTGTTCTGGTCACGCACAGCCCATCCTCCGGCTTCCCCGTGCTTGAAACACAGTTTTGACTAGGGCTGCAGCAGCCGCCGATGCCGCAGCAGGTTGCGCTCGCGCCTGCTGCGCAGCTCCAGTAGTTGCCAGGAGAAAGGAAGTTCGGACAGCACTTGAAGGAGTTGGAAAGACATCCGGCATCGTCCGCGCCAGAAGTCGGGCAACTATCGAGTGTCAGCGATTATTGGTGAGAGGGGGTCAGTATGCAGATGCTACGGCACACGAACTAGATGAATCCGCTAGGGCAAGATTGTCGCTTGAAAAACTGCACGTGAGGCTTCCTGGACTCGGACAGAACACCTCGCGCGATAAGGGGTAGAAGAACGATGGCGCAGAAGAGCGACCATTTTAGAGCGACGGGTGCACGCATCGCGCGATTGGGCTTGTGAGTGACGACAGAAATGAAGACGCAAAGCAAAAGTGCTTGTGGACTGGGGCCGAACTGCGGCCGTACAGCCACCAACCATCTTCGTTTTTTCCGTCACGGACGAGATAGACTCTTCAAAATACGAAAGTCATAGTCACTAGTACAATCCGGACGTGACACGGTCCTAGTCACAGCAAGACAACCATGATCATCAACACTGAACACATAAAGTTTTCGGTACTCTTAACCGGCCAGTCGCCCACCGGTCCTCACAGCATCCGGTCTAGAGTAGTTAAAACAATCCACACATGACCAGGTCTCGTCATCCCCCCCGTGGTACACGCGGATCCTGACGCACATCATGCATGTCCGTTTCCCACAAATTCTGCACTTTCCCATTGTTATACGTTCAGTACACATGGCGCAGCCAGATGGGACGCCGCAAGTCCCACAGCAGATCTTAGATGAACAACTTCTACATAGCAATTTGCATGTAGAACATTTGTGCAATGTGCATAAAGCCGCGTAGTCACCGCATTCACCGCATGTCCCGCTGCTGCACCACGGACAAAGTTGCATACCGCATCGAGGATCCGAGCAATACGTCCAACCAACAGAATTGCGACATTCCGGACACATTTGCGTCCGCTGTTTGCACGGGTATTCGCATTCCACGTAGAAATGTACGTCCTCATCTGTTTGAATGGTCTGACATTGAAAACATTTGCCTAGGTCAGTGCAGAAAAGGCAGTGCCCGGGCGTCATCCACGAATGCGATGCATCGGCGTTGCATTTACAGCAGAGGAGCGGGTACGCCTCAACGGACGTCCCCCGAAACAGATCTTGGAACAACGTGACTTCTTCCTCCGAATCATCGTTAAAGAGTCGTCCCCACACCAGAGCGTCCTGCTTGTGGCGCTTTCTCCGTGGCCCGAATTCGATTTCTCGCAGCCTCTTCTCATCTTCGGACAAATCCAAAAGACGTAATGTGCCCCTGGATATCCACCCGTTTGAGCGACCGTCCGCGGACGCCATCGTAAAAAAGTCCATTCCAGATGCGAGACACCCAACAAAGCGGGTCTCGCGAAGTCCGGTAAAGGTGTCGAGAATGCGGCCAATGATATTGACATTGATGGGGAGGTAGTCTCGATCCAACGTGATCGATGTCACTCGAGATACGAGGTCTGTTGATGGGCTGGTCAGGGTCAGACACTGAATTGCCCCGGCGGTGCGTTTGACTGCCTTTTCGAACTCCTCAGGGGAGGAATACACCTTTTCGAGGCGGATGCAGTGGTCGTACCAGATGCTTTCGTTCTGCAGGGCAACGGCCCTTATTCGTCGGCTGGTCTGGCTCATCATCACAATCGAGTCTGTGGAAAGGTGAGAGAGAATGGCGTCGATGGTTTCCGTTGGAAGTTGAAGCAGGTGATTATCGCGTTGAAGTTCCGGGACATGACTCTCGCCCGAAGACGCCATGAAAGCAACTAGCAGTTCGCAGCGACGAGACGATGCCACAGTGCTGCGAAAAGAGGGGAACGAAACTGAGCGAAGGAGAGAGACGCAAGTGACTCAACGTAATTCAGCCGAGCGACGATGTTCACGAAGGTCTTCACAAGAACAGCTGCTGAGCTCTGAGTCCACTAAATGTCGCTACTCTTCGCTGATATCGAGTTTCCAGAAGAGATCTACACAAAAGAGTACGTGTTCGTGCAGCGTGATGGTTGGTGGCAAATGCTAAGCTGTCTCGGTCCGCTTCTCTATCCGACCACCGTTGATGCTGCAGTGGTTCTTTCACCCCAGCCATTCGAAACCTCATCGACCTGTCAGCTCGAGTTGCCGACGCTCATTTATCTGCGGCCAAGAGGTCGGAAACACTTTTGAAGTCGATGCAGCCTGGGAGCTCCACCCCATCACGCATTACACAGACACCGCCGAGCGCAAACGGGAATGCAAACGGATAAACATCCGCCGGAACACCTCAGCCTTCTGCCGCTGCCCGAACAGGGAGCAGCTGGAGCAGCAGTTTGAGAGAGTTCATTGCCCCGGATGTAAAGGAGGCCGCGTGCGGCCCGGCGAATGGAAGTAATGCAACTGGAAAATGATTTTGTTTGCTCCACCGACTGTCGAAACCGTGTGGGAACGGCAACAGCGCGAAGAGAGGACCCGGAGAAGGGCAGCAGAGGCCAGCATGAATTCAAAACAACGAAAGGAGAAGGAAAAGCCTGTAAAAAGCAGAGCGAAAGCACCGATGAGGAGAAGGACGCCCAAGAGACCAAATCCTCTAAGACCGCAAAATCCAACTCGGCCTCGGACCTCTCCCGCGTCCTCATCCCCAGAGCCATGGTCGTCGGGGGTGCCGTCGTGTCCGCCGCATCCACATACTTCGCATCACGCAACGCCGGGCATGTTCAGTTCCTGGGTGGATTCAGACAGGTCATGGAGGACGCCGAAGCCGCACTCGAGTCAGCACAGGATTGGGTGCGGGAGCGGGAGCGCCTGGACTTGCCCGTGCCCCAACTCGCGCGCGAGGATATTAAAAAGCTCAAGGACTTGTGTGACCTGTGCTACCGTCTGGACGACTCTTCTGATAGGTGGAAGTTGGTTTTTTGGATATGTGATTATGGGACTCGGGGGCATCAGTGTGGCAGCTGCGGCGCTGACTGGGGATATGGTCGACAAAACGACCGGCGCCCTTGTCCTGAACATGGCGGCGAAAGGTGGGGCGGCTGGTGTGTATGTTGGGACTGCGTGGGTCGTGGGGGTGCTTGGTGAGTCGATCCTGGGAATCACTGTTTGGAGCCTCGTGTCGTCTAACGTCTCTCTGTCTATATCGCAGGCCTTCGATCTTCTTCCGTCTATACCTCCTCCTACGAGGTCTACGCCTCCCGCGTCATCTCCACCATCTGCGCCCCTGCCTGGGTCAACACGAACTACACGCCCGTGCCGTTCGAGAACAGCTTGCAGCGCCCAAGCTTTACTCTCAGACTCATGTACCTCCGGCGGCTGTTCCAACCGGGTTCGACCTGAAGTTCGGGAGGCAGCCTTCCAGATGTACCGAGCGACGGGCCGCTGATTGATTTGGACAGACCACCGAGTCTTTTAGGAGGTGAGCTATGGTGATTTTGTGTCACAAAATGTTCCTGGTGTGACGATTTGGACCATAGTGGGTGTGGGCATACCAGGATATCGGACTCGACAACAAGAAACTCCCAAGCTTGAGCCCCTATCAATTTAATGCGCCGAATTTTCCTTTCGACATCAATTTTTTTTGTACTATTGATGGGTGTAGATAGCGATTTTTTTGATGGACCCACTAGTGGCCTGCAACTCGGACCAAAGCCCGCTTGCTGTTTGACATAAAGCACGACACGATCCATTACGCTCCGCCGTCCCTCACAACACTTCTTCCACCATCTTTGCTCTTATCTCCGCTCTCAAACACCCACAAACACCGTCGCGCGACCCCACGATCACCGACAGTTTGTGATGTCACCGGCTTCACCGGCCGAAACGAAGCGGCGCCTCGACTACTACTACAGCGTCGTCTCGTCGCTGATTCTGTCGCGGCAGAGTGCTGTCACGGGGCTGATTCCAGGTGAATGGCGGCGATACGTTGACGTGACATGTCGCAATCGCTCATGGCGCCTTTCCACTCGTTTTTCTTCTAGCGTCTGTTGCGGTGACGACACATGGAGATTACAGGTAGGATTTTGCTCTGCTGGATGGGAAGTGACACTCCAATCATGGGCTATTTGTGATCGAATGACAGGGATGCCTGGGTCCGGGACAACGTTTACTCAATTTACTGCGTGTTCGGGCTTGCTCTTGCGTATCGGAGGCTTGACGATGATACTGGACGGGCATGTACGTTTCGCGCTAGTTTTTGAAGCTCTTGGGGTTGAAATATTGATATCTTCCCTGGACAAATTCTCGGCTTGCAGACGAGCTGGAACATTCGACCGTAAAGTGTATGAGAGGCTTGCTGTTTTCGATGATGAAGCAGGCACATAAAGTCGAGAAGGTATTTCCTACTGACCCACACACGACAGGCGTTGATTCCGAGCCTAATTCGTATCGATGAAATGACAGTTCAAGCACACACAGAATCCCCTGGACGCTTTGCACGCAAAGTACAATACGCAGTCTGGAGACCCTGTGGTTGCTGATTGGGAATGGGGACATCTTCAAGTTGTGTGTTGAACCGCACCATTAACCATCCCCGCTTCTTCTGTTGTTCTTACAATTCTTGACGTATTACAAGGACGCCACGTCCATTTTCGTCCTTGCTCTCGCGGAAATGACAACAGCTGGGCTGGTGATCGTTTATAATCAGGACGAGGTAGATTTCGTACAGAACCTTGTGTTTTACATCGAGCGCGCTGTGAGTATCATGGGTTGCATATTCTCATTATTCAGGCTAACAACTTTCTTGTAGTACCGCACTCCAGACTACGGCATATGGGAGCGTGGCAATAAGATTAATCACGGCCAACCCGAGCTCAATTCCTCGTCAGTTGGAATGGCGCTGGCCGCCTTGCAAGCCATCAATGGTGTGAATCTCTACGGCGCTCGTGGGGGCGCTGGCTCTGTCGTGCACGCGTATCCGGACGAAATCACCCGAAATTTCATGACACTTGTTTCTGCCCTGCCCCGTGAATCGAACTCCAAGGAGGTAGACGCGGCGCTCTTGAGTGTGGTCGGGTGGCCAGCGTTTGCGATCAATGATCAAGAGCTTGTGAATTTGACCAAGAATGAAATCCGGGAGAAGCTGCAGGGGAAATATGGTTGCAAGAGATTTTTGCGTGATGGGCATCAAACGGTTTTGGAGGATAACAGCAGACTTCATTACGAACCGCACGAGCTCCGAAGGTTTGAGAACATTGAATCGGAGTGGTAGGTGTATCGTATCACCCCAACTTCCAACGAAAACTAACTATACCATCCAAAGGCCACTCTTTTTCACATACTCACTCATAGACGCACTATTTGTCAATGACACCAAGAGTGTCCAAGAATACTCGGAACTCCTAAAGCCTCTCCTGGTCTTATCTTCTTCCCACAGGGATGAAGGCGTGGAGACGAAACCAGAAGATGGTTTCCATATGGGGCTTGTACCGGAGCTGTTTATTGTCCCACACAACAGCATAGAAGCCGAAAAGCAGAGTCCTGGCAGTCAGAGGCGTGTTCCTGGTGAGAATGTACCATTGGTGTGGGCACAGGTGAGGGCTTTTGATTTACAGAACGGCGAGCTTTTATTGTCTTACCTGTTAAACTTTCCAGTCATTGTATATCATATCGCTTCTTCTCATGGATCGCTTACTGCACCCGTCGGACATTGATCCACTTGGACGTCGTCTCATTCCGGCCAGCCAAACGCCAATACCTACAGTCCAAGTGGTGCTTCTTTCCGATTCACCCCAGCTTCAAGCGCTCCTAGCAACTTTCGGCCTTCCTACACAAACACTCGCAGAAGTGCAACCTGTTACCGTTGCGCCTCCTAGCGCACTGAGAGATGCTTTGACTAATTTGGGGCGAAATTCCAAGCTTGGTCTGACAGGAAGAGTAGGTAGGCCTATGGGAGCTTTGAGTACCAGTCGGCTGTACAGGTGTCAAGGACGCCTGTAAGTGTGGCGTCCCATTACCCGTCCAATTTGGAGCCATAATACCTCACGCCTCCTTTTACCAGGTACTGTTTCCTGCCGCATTTTCTCGACAGGGAGGAGTTCTACATGGTTTCAGACGAAAGCTATCTCCTGAATGTGTTTGAGTCGACTCTTGGCTTCCTTCGAAATTATTGGACGGGTGTCGGGAGACCAACCATGGTTGTCTTGCTGAACGAAAGCATGTTTGGCCCATCCCTCTCGGCTCTGAGAAACCGTGAAATTATCAAGGCCCGAGATTCACGTCTCAAAGAAAAGCGCACTCTGCTTGATCTCGGAATGCAGTTGAAGGAGGGTGCTGTTAATGGTGTCAAGGTTCGACTGGGAAGGTTGCAGGAAATGAGTAAGTGCAATGGTCAGTTTACGTGTACGGTAACTAAAATTCTGCGTATCAGTTCCAACATCTCAGGTTGAGTCGCTAGACTTCCTTGCGTCAAAAGCACCAGAAAAGGGTGATCTGCATACCATTTTGTCTGGGGGGAACCGATTGGGAAGCAGGATGCTACCGACGCGACTAAATTTGTCCAGGCGAGCTACCGAGGAAGGCAGACGTGTTCGCAAAAAGAGCACCTTTGTTCGAATCCGCGAGGGCTCCATTGGCGGGTTTGTGAGTCCGACAACACCACTTCTTCCATCGACACCCTTTGGCCTTCCCATTGCAAGCCAAACGTCCACAACATCGATCTCGACCCCTCTTGCGCTTGCATCGTCGCTATCATCTTCAATCAATAGTGCTAAAATGCAATCCTACTTTGATGGAGTGTCGGTAAAACCGTTCGAACCTGTGAGTTAAATGAGCTCTTGACGTGTGTATCTTTCTTATCTTCGATCACCACGATAGACTTCGAGTGAAGATGCAGAACCGCGAAATGGCGACGTGGAGAAAAAGAGAAAACCCAGATCTCCGGGAACTCTTGGTTTGGTTCAGACGTTTGACGTGAACGATCTCAGAAGCATTTCCGATGCCGCTAAAGCACTTACTGGGACTTCTGATCTACACGAACAAGGTTCGTATTCCCAGGGAAAGGGATCCGTGGTTCGCTCGTTTACCACGTACTTGTAAAATTTCCGCTTTAGCCGACCTCCTCCAGTATATTTTCAGCCTTAAAGGCAAAGACTTCATCGTGGAAAATTTTCATGCATCAGTTGGTCAGCTTCTTGAAGAAGTCTACATCAAAGCGCGCGACCGCCGGCGAGTACTATTGAGCTCGGTCACTGAAATGTTTCATTCATATACTACTCCTCAGGATCTGGGATGTTGTCCGACAATCAGCGGGTGTACTTTCCAAAATGGTCAATTCCCTTACCAGTAATCTGACAGATTTGCTCGTCCGGAAGATTCCGGTATTTGTTCCAAGTTCGGGGTTGGAAGCGAATTCAGTTGACACTCTTCGCAGGTCTCGGTAGGCTTTGGGAACAAGGAATTCCTCATAACATCATCCATGAACTTGAACCCCGTCAGTCTTCGTGAGGCGATATTTACACAGTGAGCCCTTTGCTATGAAGATTTGTGCATCATCCAATCATAATGTTCAAATATTCAGTACATCCGATGCTCGCGACGGTCCCTTAGTAGAAGAACTCATCACTTACCTCGGTGGCTTTATCAGATCGGACCCAGTATGGTTCACAGGAATCTTCCGTCTCCGTACTTTTTACCTCGTGGCTGCAATGCGAGATGAAATTTCTAGGTCGTACGGATGCCTAGAAGAAGACGCACATCGAAGGCTTATGGAAGTGAGTCTCAACGCTGGCACTGCATCCATTTATAGGATAGTTCAAACCCTTCGTTATCTTTTCAGTCGAGCCCCTTTGAGATCTTCACTCTTGTGCGCCAAGTCCTCACTGCCCATCAAGAAGTTGACCCCATTTCCCCGAGCACTGGGTCCGCGCAGAGCCCTGTCCGAGGGCTCCGCTCCCACGTTTCTGCGGTCCAAGATGCATCATCCATTCCATTGATTCGCACTCCGTCGCCATCGCTTCCTTTGAACATCGCCAAGGCTGGTCGCAAGGGGCTGCCTTCACAGCTCACTATTTCTGTGCAGTCCGCCCACGGAGGGTTCGTCAACGTTCATGTCGTAGTGGACGGTCACCCCGAAGTCCTGCCAGACGGTGTTCTGGCACTTCTCACCCCCGGAACCCGTGGTATTCTCATCATCACCATCGACTTTATCAGTGGCACTATCGAAGATGGCGTCCTCTTCGACACTCACTTTGCAGTGACTGAGTCTGCTGAGCTGCTCAAACACCTCCATGACCTGGACGACGGCAAGATTATCATCGTGGTCACTCTGGACGAGGTCTGTCAGAACCTCACCCCCGTCGCACGTCGCGAGCTCGCGAAGCTCGGAAGCCGCAACGCCGCGGACCTCCGCCCCATGGATCTGTGGGTCATGGTTGCTCAGGTTGGCAACCCTGCCGAGTGCGTCGAGCACGCGATTGGAGCCGGGTTCCAAGAGAAGCACCTTTGCGCCGTCGAGAAGACAGTGGATCTCGCCGGCCGGAGAAAGGATCTCGATTTCTTGGCCATGGCGGAGAAGGAGGAGATTGCCAAGAGCACAGTCATGGCCATCGTAGGGCCATGTCAGGGACGGTGGTACAGAAGGAGACGGTTGGACGGAGCGTTGAACAGAGTTCCGGAGAAATTTTATTCAAAGGTTCGTTCTGTTTGTCGGGTGAGAGCAATGTGTGAGGCTCATAGGTGGCTTTCCTCTGGAACAAACAGTGCTGGGCAGTTCTCAATCGGGTTCGAGGTCTATCGCTCACTTCGGACAAGATACTGTACCGCGACCCACTCACTTCGGAGAAGACTCCCGAAGAGTTTAACTTCGCTTTGGTGAGCTTCTGTGGATTATTCATTGTTCTAATTGTCTCCCCGTTAAAACGTTGGACTTGAATGTAGGTCATTGAGACGTTTTTGGACTCCATTCTCAACATCGGAGAGAGGGCAGCTGCCGTTGAGCTGCTGAGTGTGCTCCACCAGATTTTCGAATCAAAGGAGGTCAATCTTGGAGATGACATTGTGGATCTTCTTGATGTTATCAGGTGAGCACTCCGAAGTTTCCAAACCGACACAAAGCCGTTTTGACAGTGCCTCGGCACTTTTAGTGACGCCACGCGGTCGTACTGGAAGACCTGGGTCGAGGAATTCGGGGAAAGCCTCGCACGGTCTGGCGAGGATGGCAGCCCGGACTTCAACGCGCACTCGAGGTTGGCACGGAGGCTGTTCTTTGATCTGGACAGCGAGAGGATGAAGGCGTTCTTGACGGCCAGTGCGAACAAAGTGGTGTTTAAGCAGGTCGACAAGTAGAGACGAGCACGTCCCTCGAGCTGATAGAGAGTAGCATCACGCTGTTCGGTCATGTACTATTATGTTCAATCCACGTTAAATGCTCAGGTCCATCGATATCATCCTTCGGTTATGTGCTACCCAAGATAAATTATCTTTGTACCACATTACAGCGCTGGCTCAGTGTCCTTCCCAAACAGCTCCCCCATCTCGGTACCTCGGTGCGTCGCAGCATTGACACAGCTCTCCACCATCCCCCTGAACCCTCCATCCTCGAGGACTTTCAAGCCCGCTGCGGTTGTACCCCCGGGACTCGTCACCCTCCTCCGCAACTCGGCGCAGTCGACACCTTTCTTTCCCTCTTCCAAGGCCATGCGACCAGCGCCGATACAGGTCTGGGCGGTGAGCGCGCGTGCGGTCTCCCGGGGCATGCCGAGATTGACGGCGGCGTCTTCCATTGCTTCGAGCAGCAGGAAGAAGTACGCTGGACCGGACCCCGAGAGGCCCGTCGTAACGTCAATCATGCGCTCCGAGTCGACCCACTCGACAGACTTGGACACGGTCTTGAGCAGAGTTACTGAGAACTCCTTTTGTTGCGCAGTGACTGCACCGTTAGCGACCAGTCCCGAGGCGCCCTCGAGAAGCAACGCTGGCGTGTTGGGCATCACTCTGACGATAGCCAGAGACCCGCCTAGCCATCGTTCGAGATCCACGCTCCGGATCCCGGCTGCGATGGAGACCACCAGAGGTTTCACCTTCTGCACGGCACCGGCGACGCCTTTCGCGACCAACTGCATGACCTGGGGCTTTATGCAGAAGAGAACCACGTCCGCAGGGCCGCCCGATGGGTGTCCTAGGACGGCCTGATCGTTGGACGAGGCATTCAAAGTGCCGAACTGGGTTTGCAGGGACCGGGCGAGGTCCGCGTTTGGCTCGAACACGGTGATGTGGGTGGTGGGGTATCCGGCGTTCACGAGACCGCCAATGATGGACGAGGCCATGTTGCCTCCACCTTGGAAAGAGTGGATTGGGGTGATCGTGATTGGATGTGAGGAAAGGGGGTTTCGTGGGCTTCGAAAGAAAGTAGTGCAGGTACACACCGACGAATGCAAGACGTTTCTGTGCCATTGCTCGGAACTAGTGGAGCTGAAAGGTTTGTTGGGTAAACTAGAAATTGGTGACCACAGTTGCAACAAATGTGCTCTGATCAAAAATTTATATCTTTCTTCAGAAGTTAAACACTTGCGCAAGTCCATGAAAGAAAGCAAAAGCAGCCTTCCATATGAATTTCCCGATATTGCAAGCGTGTTGAACTAAGGCACACGCCGGTTATGAATCGTTCTCTGGCACCCAACGTCTTAAAAATCCTAGGACGCTGCACCTCTTGGGTTACTTGCACGGTGCTTGACGTGATAGTGTCCCGATATCCCAACGTTCTGGCGTTGTTAAGTCCCAGATTCCAGTGGTCAGAACAAGGTCTCCATGATGCCAAAACTAGAAACCGTGTGTTCTATTTCAATACATCCGTGAGTTTGGAAAATGGTTCTTGACTTCAAGGTTTGACAGTTGGGCGTCACTTAAACTCGTAACGCCCCAACGGAATGAAAGTTGTTTACGTTTTCCTTGCGCAATATAATATCGAGTCACCTATTATGTGGAAGAAGACACACACAGTCGACTTATATGCGCCGTCCTTGGCAGTCGGCAGCGCTTGGCCACGGAGGCCCGAGCGAGGACCCTTGATATCCACGAGTCACAGCACCGCACCCCTGCTCAGTATCCCACCCTCTCCGACAGCTTGACACAAAACTCATTTCCGTCACTTTGCAATCTTGGGTCAGGCCAATCCTATTGATCGTGCCCACGCTTCCCGTGCTCAAAGGACAGTCGTTTGCATGTTTCAAGTAACCGATATCATTAAATTGGTACGATCTTGTGATATTAGACCCTTTGATACGAGCGAGTCACAGACCCGAATTACCTTTTCAGACGTGCTCCAACGCCACTTGAAGCGAACTGCGTGTCGCTTATCGCTGCGCGCAGCTTCACCCGACATTGTTGCGTTCGTACATCCTCACAGAGGCCTTTGCCGCTTTCCGCGCGCGACCAGCTCCCCATCTCCTAGTCGTCTGCAATCGGACACCGACATGCTCACAACGTGCGCCCCGGGATCTCCTGCTTACCGTCCGGCCTCCTTTGAGTCTGGGCCCCAGGCGCCCCTTTTCTTCTCCGGAATACCGAGTAGCACGCACAGGATCTCCAGCTGTTGCAACAAGACAGCTTATCACCGTAGAGGACGTTAGCTACGTATGGATGAGTTTTGGACAGGGAGTGCAGGGTGGGGAACAGCTTATAGCGCTCATCGTGATCCATTCAAGCACGACGTAAACTGGAGTTTTTGGGCTCGGTTAAAAACTCACGCTCAGTTCCTGGAGCCAGAACCGGCACCCCCAATGTGTCCGATCCTGGCGATATCTTTGTGACGATATCCAGACGCCGGACGGTCGACGGACTTGTTGTCACAGCACGGACTCTCTTTCCCGACTTACTTAATGTTTTTGATCTTGTCGACGTCGTCTTGGTTCATTGCATTGTATTGGAACCTGAATGCAGATTTTGTTTTGAAACATCAACGTCAGTCGTGATCACGGAGCTGCCGTACTTTTGAGTGGAATGAATGTCACATGTCAACAGATCAACTGACGCCACAAGAATTGCAGCAGAAAATGACGCGTGAGACTTCGAAGGATCAGATCGATGATGCACGTATGGCAAATATACGACTTCAAAAAAGACATCCAACAATAAAGTCTGAACTGAATAAAGGCAAAAAAACACCACTCAAAGCCCGTCCAACACCCCTCCTCTCCCCCTCTACCTCCTCTCCCCCGTTCCCCCACACTACTTCCCAATCGAATGCTCCGTCTTATCGCCCGGATTCGCCGCGAGCTGCTTATGAATCTCGGCCCACTTTGGATCCTCCTTCTCGAGCGCGGCACCGAATTGGGACTTGTAGTACAGGAGATAGGGGAGTGGGATTGACCTGTTTGGGGTGGGGGGGATGGGGGGGGCGGGGCAGGAAGAGGGGGGAGTGTCAGGGAAGAGGTTTGAGAATTGAAATTTGCTCAGCACAGCACAACACAAGTACGTTTATGTTGTACTACATGAGACGTACCAATGACTCTGAAACTCATCCGGTACCCTTTCCTCCTGGAGCATGGACCGTGCAAGCGTCTCGGGGATCTCCGTGCCGGTGCCGAAGATGGAAAGCACGAAGGCAACTTCGCCGCTGTCGGTAGAAGGCAAAACAAAGGAGGAGGCGATAATGAGGATGAGGAAAGGAGGACAGGGGGAAACAGAAGGGAATTTGTGTCGCGTTGAGTCCGTGATATCGCTCCGAGAGTACTGCAGCCATATATTTCCCTTCGAGGTCAGCGCGGTCAGCACAATTGCACCTACACCTCGGCTCGCTGCGCTTGGGGGGTCAACTCCACTTCAGGCGACTTCGACAATTTCCTTCCGCCTTTCCCTTCTCCTCCCCGCCCCCCGCCCCCCGCCCTCAGACACTCACGATATCGACTCGATATTCGCAAACCGAAACGGCGGCTCATCTTTGACACTCTCATAATTCTTGAGCGTCTTCTCCACTCTCGCCTTCCTGTACTTTGCCAACTCGGCAATCCCAATAACTTTCCCGCCTTTCCCGTCGTCACGGGCGTAGGACAGGAATTTTTCCACGAGGGCCTTGTTGGGCTTTGTCTGGTCGGCGCCCGTGATGAGGTCTTCGCGGGTCAGACTTGCGTTGTGCTCGACTGGGAGGGTGGGGTGCTGGAAGTCGTGCAGGTTCCAGGGGTACTGACAGACCGTCGCGAGATGTGGTGAGAGGCGTCCTACGAGACGATGTCCGGGGAATCGACGGTGCTTACCGTTTTGACCTTGTTGTTCACCCTCATGAGCAGAGGACCGCTTATGCTGTCGAAGCCAGAAGGCCACACTGTTAGCACCGGCAAACACCACCACCCACCCCGTCTACTCACTCGAGTCCCACGCCGAACAAGTTCCACAACCCGGACGCGAGATCCCACCATGTGACGTTCTTGCCGTCGCGCGGGATGTAGCCGTGGTTTGCCAGCATGTTCTACGCCACCACCCGCCACGGGTACTGTGTCAGCTGCCACTCTATACGGAGACAGCATAACGAGCAGAGCGACCCCACTCACGATTGCAGGACAGGGGCAGCGGTGGTCGTCCTCCCCTGGAGCCTGGAACTCGTGCGCGCCGGAGTTGAAGCGTGTCTTGCCTGCGACGGACGTGGTTGTGGCCATGGATGGAACGTGCAGTTGGTCGATCGTGTGTGAGACGTCCTTTATGGGGCCTTTTGGGGCTGAGGGCTGCCTCGATATATGTGGGCAGTGTATCAGATACTATATTGTGCGTATATTCGCTCCGCGTGTGGCGAACGAGAGCAAGCAGCAAAAATAAAGGAAAATTCAAGGTCAAGTGATATAAAAGGTATTAGCGCCGCGATACATGGGCCTCTTGACGGCATTCTTGTACCCTCCCTTTCAGATAATTTGCATTCAACAAACAGCCGTGAAACATCTCAACATTGTGGTGAATATTACATAAGAAAAATCTACAACTTGCTATCTATCTTCGAAATCTGCCTCTTTGACCACGCCCTCGCGACTGCACGTCCGTGTGGTTCCCGACGACCGACGACGGACGTGTGCTCCAGCGGCATGATCCTGTGTCGGTTCCGACGACGCGCACCAGAAATCCCAGAGCTACCTGACGCTGCACGGGCTGGCGCTCGATACGCCAGTTCAGTCTGTCGGCGCCGGCGCCAAGAAGTTCGGCGTGGCAGGGTTTGTGGGGGTTGTTTTTGGCGGATCGGTTTTTATGGTGGGCCCGGTGGTAGTGTTTGTGGTATGGATGAGGAAAAGACGTGGGCAGGTTGAAAAGGCGGGAAACAATACGTTGGTGGTGGATAAGACGGCTTCAATAATTTTTAGTGGAATGTATACAATTATACCGTGTGAACAGACTATTACGAGGCGCGAAAAACGATTCACGATGTGTTTCCACTACTTGTTGCAGCTCTCGTAAAATTCACTTCATCTCCTCGTCGTCTTCGTCATCCCGCACCACGTCGACACCTTCCGAAGCACTGCTCCATTTGGACCGAAAGAACTCAAACACGTCATCGACAGCGCACGGCGTCGTATACTCAAATCAGGCGATGGTGACAGAAGTGTTCGGCCGTTCTCACTCCGCAAGATGAACGAAAATGGAAGGGGGGATCCGAGCAGCCCCCACCTCGTGCATGTGATGTCCCGCTCCTGTCGCCCAGCACCTTACCGACGGGTTCCTTTGACGCGATGAAGTTTATGGTGTTCTGGAAGCGTTGGTGAAACGGGGCGACATTGTTTAATGCAAGGTTTCAGCTGACTGGAAAAAAGGACGGCTCACGCACCTCTTCGTACCACGGCAATCGCGGACGAGGGATCTGGTAAGATGAGTGGATCGAGTCTGAGAATGATACGGCGGAGATGCGGAGGGTGGATTCGGGGGCTGAAGAAACGGGGCCGGGGTGGGCGAGGTCGACGGTTTAGGGTCGTCAGTGTCCCCAAAAGAAGGAAGATGAAACTCACCGCGGGATTCGATCATGTCCACGGTGTGAGCCCCGCCGGCGGAGTGGGCGACAATGAAGATGGAGGAGGTAGGGGAGGGTCTAAACCACTTCTCGGAGGTTATCAATGAGCATCGCGCGCCGCACACCAGATTCAAACCCTCGCACAAGCAAGCCAGAAAATGCTACTCACGCAATGAAATTGTCCCACACGTACGCCAGATGTTGTCCCGGGACCCGTTGTGCGAGACACGGTGGACTCCACCCGCGGCGTCCGTCCATGAGTTGCCGTTGGTGTTGAAGACGAGGAGGGCGTACCCGTCGGAGATCGCGCGGTCGACGTATTCGAGGACCGAGCCGCGCTGGTGGGAGTGGAAGGTGGTTGGTCTGCTTGATTTAGGTGTGGAGGGGAGGGGAGGGAGCCTCGGGAGAGAAGAAGGGGAGAACTAACGTACGTATATGCTGTCGTTCATGACGATCTTCCTCGCCCATTGTCCCACGCGGATGTTGGATCCGGGGACAAGGACCATAAGGCGGCCGGTGTGGGATGTGACATTATCGCTGAGTGAGTGAGCGGGGGGCAGTAGTAGAGGGAGAGCCGACGGTGTTGCAGGAACGACAGAAAGGTTCGGAAAGAATCTCCGTAACCACCTCGCGAATATATAGGAATGCGGGTGGTCTTCGGGAGTGCCAATGCGGAGAACGATCTTTCTGAGCCCGCGGCCTTCCAGTCTTGACTCGATAGCTTTCGTGACGGCGTCTCTGCAATTCCAGTTCGCCATCGCTTTGTGAGGCCGTCCAAGGCACCACCATCTCCCCGCAACAGCCGGTTTCAACTGGCAACCCACCCCAGCGCCTCGTAGTGAGCCTGATTGTATCGCCCTGTCGCCCTTCTGACCTCGAACACGAATCGCTCGCCGGACTCCTTCTGCCTGAGCTCACCCGTGTCGTTGATTTCGTATCCAAACCGTCGAGTGTGGGCGGGAACGACAGCGACCCAGAGTTTGCGGATCCTGTGTTGTACCCGAGTCTGGACATGTCGAAAGTCATCGTGATTTCGCTGATTGTCTCTATCGGACGTTGCATCGATTGAAGAAAGCGAGACCACGACTCGAGTGGCCTGGGTGACTCGAATCAAATCAACTAAAAATGCCCGGTGGTGCCCCAGCTACAGGCGCCGGTCGATACCGCGCACTTCTACGCTTTCTGCTATTGTTTCAGAGACGTTTCCTCTCGCTGGTGGGTTGGAGAGGTGTCGGTCTGACACGTCAGCGCTCTCACTCAACGGATTTATAAACACCCTCACGCAGGCGTCGTGGGTCTCATGTTTGCTTTCAGCTGGGTTCATGTTGCGAGTGCCTTCTTTACATCACACACAGGGGTCTGCTCACATAGGATCGCTATTCGGTTGTGACATCGGATACGCAATTTTCTCCTAACGATACCAGAGGGCGCAAATTTGCTGCCAGCCCTTCAGGAGCACAGATATCAGTGTCGTCAGCTCAGTTCCACGTACGTAGGAGGTGTAACCTGGTGTTTCCGTCCTTAATTGATGACGTTTCCGTTTCAAGGATCAGCCAACCCTTGCTACCAATGGCAGGCAAAATGCAGGCAAAATTAAGTCATGTGACACGTAGCTAGGACCTCTTTGAAAGAGGATGATGTAAAGGGTGACAATGAACAGTTTTCTTGGCGCACATTGCAATAAACTTTGAGATGACTTTTGCAGTGCAAATTCAATAGTGATTGTGCTTTTTCTGTAACCTTGATCTGGGGTGAGAGGCTTCGTATGCTTTGTACTGTGCCTTTGGAGAACGGGACCCATTAGATCAAGCGACGCATCTTGAATCTATGAGCTGATTTGTGCTGTATGCCTTGCTCGAGACAACAATCGTGTATTGTAACACTCTTTTAATCATGAGAAATAAAGACGCAATGGCACGGACGTGACGTGGCTGCACGCTCTGTCCACTTACAGAACCTCAGCTTCAACTCTTTCTTCTTCCTGTGCCGAGAATCAACTAGCCGTCTTGTTAAATACTGCTTTTGCGCTTCCAAATAAACGGAGGTGATGACTAGAGGGCGCCAGCATGCGCGGCTTGCGACCTGACTGTGACGTCAGAAGTCGCCGATTGCGGGGACTCGCATCATTGCGGGTCAAATCGCCAAACAAACAGCGAAAGCACCAACAAAAGCAAATTTGATTGAGGCTGAGGGGTACCACATGATCGGTACTGTGCTTTTGGATGGTGTGCTGGATAATTCCTCGCCGTTGCCAGAAGAAAGCAGAAAACTAAATGATTCGTATATATGATGCACACTCGTAAAAGCTCGCTTAAAACCATCACATGAGTATACGTAACATCGAAAAGAAGAATCTTGACTTCTCTTCAAACATCAATGTCGTTCCTTCCGCATATGTGTCCCTCTTTGCTAAAAGCGAATCCAAGTTCATGAAAATGAGCTGTTCAACTTTTCTCCGGCTGTGCTTTCCTCGAATTCGTATCCAGCCATTCCAACATGTCCGCAAACCCTTTCACCTCATCCTCCCGCAGCGCCCGCATCTTCTTCCTCTGCGCCAAGACTCTCGATTCGTGCATCACGAAAAGCGTCGCCAACACCAGCATCTTCACGACGGGAAAGTAGGCCCTGTACTTCCGATTGGCGAACCACCACGGCTCGTTGTAGCTCCCGCCACTCCCTGATGTGTAAGCGCCCCGCCCTCCCGCACTATGGTACTGGTGCTGGCCGATCGTTGCCAACGGCTGTGGTTTCGTAAGTCGTTCGTAGGCTTCTGAGACACGGAGGAATGGATCGGGCCCCTGCGCCCGGGAGACATCGGGATGGGTCTCCTTCGCGAGCAGGATGTAAGCTGCGTGCGATGCGATCGCCCGATTGCGTCCGATGTGGTGCAGATTTTGTTCCATTGAGATAAGTGGATCGATGGGAGACAGAACCCACCAATCGCATGTCACTCACCGGCCTATATTTCTGTAAGCGTCGCCGTCGATGAAATGTTGAGAACCCTTCGGGCTTCGTCGTCCCTCATCGAGTGTCACCTATTACAAATGTGGACCCAATTTTGGCCACAGCGTCCTTATTCGTTTAGAAATGCGGGAGCATTCGCAAGCTTCACGTTACAAAAAGCTATGCAGCAGCAGCCTCAGGGGCTTCTCTATCGTCTGCATTGAAGGGTTGCGTTCCTGTTTCCCGTGGGTCAGCCTCATATCGTCATCGCCAGCGTCCCGCCCATAGATTTCCGGATGCTCTCGAAAACAGCCTTGCATTTGACGAAACGCATCAACGCAGTCCATTCCTTTGGGCTCCGTGGTGCTTCGCACAAAGCAGGCGAAAGATATTTTGAAAGTTTCACCGCACGGAGGTTGGACAGCCAAATCACCAAGGCAAGGACACGCCCAGTTGATTGGTTTCTTTGTCGATGAAGAGAACGGTGTCTTTGGATGAAAATTATTCTACCTCGGACATCTTTTTGATTTGCTTTGTTGAGTTCATTGTGATTGCATTTGTCATTGAGGACGGGTGACGACCGTTTCATTCACGCAACGAGTCGAGAGACGAGAAGTACTCCGGTCAGACAAGCGGGACTTGGAATGGCTGCTAGAGAACCTATTGTCCAGCGCGGTCGCGTTCCTGTTGTTCCGAAGTAACTCTGATAATATGGCAAGCATATTTGTCAGGCATCGTGGCCACAACAAATTGAGCCGAAGTTCCGACGCCCTTTCGCAGCATAAACGACTGGCGAGACTCAATATATTTCAATCCTCCCAACTTAAACGATGTAAAAATTGTAATGTGAATAAGGGCCGGGCGCCTACGCTCTGGCTCAGAACTTTCCACTCTCCAGTGTCATTTGTCCAACAATGTTTGTATTTTCGACCGTCTAGAGAGTTGAAGACGAGAACCGTTAGAACTGCTCCTCTTCAGGCTGACCAATCAACCGGTGATCAGCAAGCTCACCTTGGCGAACTCCTCGAAGGAGATTTTGCCGTCCGCGTCCAAGTCAGCCTCCATGATGGTTTTATCCACGATTTGCTGGAGCTGTTGGTCTTTCAGGTTGTTCCCCACCATCATCTTCAGTACCAGGAACAACTCCCCGTTGGAGATGTATCCGTCACGGTCCATATCGTAGACTTTGAACGCGACTAGCGAGGCGATGGGAAGGTACGTGGTCGAGATTGTGAGTGAGTTTCGAGGGGAGGAATTACGGTGCGTCGCAGGGGATGAGTATTGCTTGTCCGAGCCACTTTACCCCAAGCTCCCACTTCAACGCGATTCACTCACACCGAAGTTTCTCCTCCTTGTTTCCCTTAACGGTAAACGTACTCAACGCCGAGATGAACTCCTTGAAATCCACGTCCCCGCCACCGTCTTCGTCGAAAATGGCGATCATTCGGTGCGCCAGAGGATTGTTTGCGATTTGTGGAAGAGAGAGAAACTCCTCGCGGTCGATGGCGCCGTCTCCATCCTTGTCCAGCTTCATAAAACGCTGAGTCGAAGGGGGAAGGAGTGTGGTAAGAGAGGGGAACATCGAAGGGCTCCACAACGGTAGGCACGGACCTTATAAAGCCGTTGAATCTCTTCCGGAGTAACTAACAATATAATTTTTGGAGCGAGGGGGGGATTTCGAAGGTTCAGCAAGTTTGTTGAGGATGTGGGGTTTCAAGCAATGAATCGAAGGGACGGGCGGCACGCAGTTGTATGAGAACCAAATATCACGCTTTTAACTGGCGTCCGGATGTCTACGGCGTCTGCCAATCCGCTATCCACAGCTTCCAGAATTCAAAACAAGCCTAGGTACTCATTCGCCGCAAGGCAGAGACACCGGCGGATGACACGCAGAAAGCAGAGCGGCTCAATGCACAACGATGTCGTCCAGTTCGAGATGGTGCTCCTGCTCTCGCTGCTCAATCCGCAGGGACAACCTTTTCAACTTCGAACCTCGCCTCATGGCGTTGGCAGACAGCTCAGCGCTTCCAACTAACAGTTTGTGTTGTTTGCCAAATCATCGAGTGCCGAACTTGTGTTTCCCATCGTTCAATGCCAGGTGGAGAAGCGGGGAGTGGAAATAGTGACACCCCCAGCGTGAACCCACATCACTCCTCCTTACTTACTTACTTATGTAGTTTAATTCTGTTTTCATTATGCGAGAACAATATAAAACTTTTTTTTCAGAATGTTAAAGAAGCACAGATACGTCTATGGAGTCTCTACTTTCGTTACACTACCACCCCCTCATCAAATCGTCAATCGCACCACTTCCTGTCCCACCCGATGGCTTAGCTGGCGCCCCCGGTGCGGCAAAAGGTTGAGATTTCGTTCTTGCTGCCGGTACGGCCTGTAAAGTGGATGTGGGGGTCAACACAACATTTCAGGATAAATATTGGATCCAATACTCACGGGAGGAGACGGTCGGCCCGACGGAGCTGAAGGTCCAGTGATGTCCGACATGAGTTCATCAATGGAGATACCGAGTCCAGTCGGTGACGTTGGGGACTTCAGCTGGGTCAAGGATTGGGGCGGCGACGACTTTGGAGGTGGAGGTGGTCCTGCCGGAGATGGCTTGGGCGCTGAAGTCGGGATCACTGATGCTGATACAGTACTAGTTCTCGGAGGTGGGTTCGCAACAACAGGCGAACCGCTGCCGGACGAGCCACTTGGCGCAGGGGCCCGCCCGCTCGAACCCCGCTGCGGAGGTGTGGCAGAGGTGGGAGAAGCCGACTGGTACGGAGATGTTTGCGGCCCCAAGTTTGGAGACGGCGGAGTGAACGTCAGCAAAGGTGGGTTCAGGGGGGCCGCGAGAGCTTCCGGCTGTGGGGGAGCTGCCGGTGCAGGCGGGGTGTTGTGAAAGCTTGAAGAGCGGGGTGGCGCCATTGAGACTGAGATCGATGGTATGGCTTGAGGCGGGGGCGCCGAAACTGGCGGTGGTGGCGGTGCCATTGTTGGGGGCGGTGGACCACTCACAGACCGCATTACCGTTGCAGGTTCCATCGCCGAGGAAGGTTTCGCTCCGCGGAAGTCTCGCTTTCCCTGGTGCCTTCCAAACGCTGCCGCGTTGGACGTGAGCCCAGACGTCTCGTCGTCTGACAGAAACTCTTCGTTCTCCCTGGCGTCATTGTAGCTTTGCACGTACTCGGCGCTCGCTCTTGGCTTCGGGATTTTGCGCATCGGACCAGTGGGCGACGGAAGCTCTTGGAGAGTTGCGTCACTTCCTCCCTTTGATGGGCCGATGCCTCGCTTGTTGAGGAGGGACTGGCGCCAGGCTTTTTCGTACTCCTCCCAACGCTTGAAGGGGACCGCACGCTGGTCAAACTCGCCCTCGCCAGCGCTGTGGTCGTCTCCTCCTGCTCCGGCGACTTGTCGAGTGGCACCCTATCGGCAAGGTCTTAGCGCTAAACTCAAATTCGAGTGCTTAGTCCATCAATACGAACCCAAGAGAAGTCATCAAAGTGCCAGAACGCATACAACGGGAGCATAATCTGCCAAATGGGCAGCGCAAGCATGAACAACAGGAACCAGCCCAGATAGCTGATACGCTTGGCCGTGATGAGGACCAGGAACGACGGAATGAGCAGGGACACAACCATCATGACCAATGGGAAGATCTGCACGGGCGAAAGCGCCAATGCAGACCGAAGCATGATGATGGCTTGAACGATGCTGAATTGTGGTGCGATCATTGTCACAACACCAGATTTTGTCGGCTTGCATACTACAGAAACTCACAGGTAGTAAAGCATGACTGTGGAAACAGGAAGAATAGCAGTTCCCATGAGGTCGAGGAACACAACAAATTGCATTGAAAAACAGAACGTCCCGCAAAGGTTGTTCACGAGGACGAGCTCCATCTGGAGGTCCGGCGAGCGTTTCATTGAGACAACGGAAGTTGACACACGACAAATAAAGGGGTGCCTACCAAGTTGTGTACAGTTGAGTTGATCCATCGGCGACGCTGGGAGAGCAACGTCTGGAAATCATCGGGCACGGTGGTCTTGCACACCGCTCGAGGAACGAAGATCTGTTCGAAAAAGGCACACTTCGACACGCAACCCACGAAGCAAGTATAGTGCGCCAGGCTCACCATTTTTCGGTTCGGGAACTGCCGGAGCATCAAAGTACTCAAGAACCTAAACACCCGTACTCCGATCAACTGGATGTCTTTCCGATTCGTGGCCTTGTAAGTGAAAAACCCACCGATCCTCTCCTAACAAGAGCAGATTCTTCTGATGCAACGTGTCCGTCTCGTTCGTCGAGTACTGATCGACAATGTCTGGTGACACCAGGACAGGAACCCACATCCCGTCCTTGTAGGCTTTGATGCGGTACATGCAGAAACATCCAGGAAGACAGGTGACACCACCGAACACAGACTCGAAAGATTTGCCAAGGTGATGTGAGATGTAGTATTCGAAGACTGCAGTCGGGACCGGTCATTGAGCTGACTGAAGTGAAACATGTTGCCGGCTGCCAATTCACTGACCTTGAATAGCCGTAACCCAGCTCTGTGTCTTATTTGTAATCTTGGTCTCCCCACACAGCCCCATAATCTGCTGATCGTTGATCATAGCCCTGGTCATGAGCTTGATCGAGTCCGTGTGGACCTTGGTGTCGGCGTCCACCATGAGCACGATCTCGAACTTATCGGGCGTGATGTGCATCACGTGGTGGATCTTGCGGAACAGGTCAAAGTCGAGCGGCGTCATGCGTTCGCCCAGGATACAGCGACGGAAGAAATTCATGAGCACAAGTTGGGAGTCACGTTTGCCGCGGTTACCTGAGGTGGGAGCAGTCGTTCGTCGTTGGTTTGAAATCAAGCCAGGCGCAAATTTGAAACGAACCTGGCTTCCCCCCTCCACTCTCCTCCGGCGTACCACACTTGGCCACCAACACCGTCGGCACATTCCTCCCCCTCTTCCTATAATACCCCACATACACCTTGGCCATATTATGCTGCTTGGACCCACTCGCGACCGCGACGTACGAATACGGCTTGGGCTCTCCAAACGACCTATCCTGATCCATCAACTCCAGAACCAAATCGGGGGTGGGGGCCGGGTTTCCCTTGCCCTGCACAATCCCATCAGCAACGACCAGCAGCAGCTTTCGCGCGTCGTGGTAGTCCGTGGCGGCCATACTGTCAAACGTGTTCTCGAGTGACTCCGTGCCCTCCGAGTATGCCGTCACCAGCATGACGACAAAGGGTTCGAGCGGGTCGGCTTCGGGCGCGCCAGGGTACCCGTTTCCGGCGCCGCCCTTGATGGGACCCAGTTCGATGGCGCCCCCGATTTCACGGAGGAGAGGCACGGGCGCGGGTGCGTAGTCGTGTTCGCGAAGGGCCAGAGCGTCAGGGTGCGGTTCGCGCGCGAGACGGAAGGAGATGAACCAGTCGAAGATGACGGCGAAGGCGAAGCCTGGGATGGTGGTGGGCGGTTATGTGCGGTTGGTGGGCCAGGGGGACGGACTGGGCCGGAACTTACGGGTAAACACAACCCCCATAACAAGAATCAACCCAATATAAAACACAAGCGTGACGGCAAGACACCCCACATCCTGCATTGCCGTTTTGCCCACGCCGTACTTCTCCACCAGGCACTGGGCGGCTGTTCGGAGTTCGGGAATGGTGCGTTGGAGAATGGTCGCGTCGCGGATACTGACGGCCGCGCGGAGTGCGACGTCGAGCGGGTTGGTCAGGTCCGGTGTGGGGTTGGCGCTGAAGTAGGTTGTGAGGTCGAGGACCTGTTGGGGGAGAGTAGCAGTTCGGTAAGAAAAGAGAGGGTCAGGTGAGTCAAGAACAGAAGAAACGTACCGCGTCGTTGAGAACGATGAGGTTCTGGATTCGTGGGGCTTGCCGGTACAGGTACCCCCAATCGTACACGGGGCTTCCGACAACGGTGAGGTTGAACGTGGACGTGACATAATCGAGCGGGACGCATCCGCCCTGGCTATAACACGGGTTATGCTGCTGCACGACGGCGTTATTGATCAAGCTATCCGGTAGATTCGCGCACGACGGCGCCGGTGTTTCCGTGAACTGTTCCGAGACGGAGAACCCCGGTGGGAGGTTTTCGAACATGTGGGAGAATTCAGGCAGGACGGTGGACCGGTTGTACAGCTGGCCGGCGATGACGAGCGTGTCGAAAGTCTCGACGGAGACCGAGGAGAGCTGGATGGCGGTTTGTTTGGCGGTGCTGCAGAGGAGTTCTTTGAGGGCCTAGTGTCGAAGGTGGATTTGTGAGGGGTGACGATGGGGTGGCGGGAAGGAGAAGGAAGGCGGGGCTTACCAGGGTGAAGAAGACGATCAAACACGAGATGAGGAAGACGATGAAGCACAGCGCGACTTTCTCCCGCCACGCCTGCCGCACACGGTAATCCTTCATACCACCAATCGAACTGAGCAAGAAATTGGGACAGCAAATCGTAATCATCCGCGAAAACGTCGGCCACGGCCCTTTGAAAATATCCGTCCGCTCAATAAGCTTCTTGCGAATCGTCGTATGTCGCTCGGTGGCTCTCAGCGGTTTCGTCAGGGTCTTCCTCTCGCTTCTCCCACGGATCCCGCCGCCGCTCCTCGTGGCCCCGTGACGACCGAACCCGCCCGTCTCTGAGGTCGGGAGTGCTTCGAAGCCGCCCTCCCCGCCAAACACCTTGTTGAACACGGCGCGCGGGTCGAGCATTTGTCGTACGGTGCCGGCGGTGCGCCGGACGGGGGATGTTTGCTGTACGGGCTCGTCGGAGAGGAAGGGTTCGTAGGACATTGGCTTATTGGTGTGCAGAGGGAGAAGAGGTGGTGGGTGGGGGAGTGGGCTGGACTGGGGTATCGCAGGAAGGAAACAGAGGGGCGGTGCCGAGATTGAGTGTTCTTCTGGTTTTCTGGGACGACGGCTGCGATTTGGCTCACCTTTTCACAAGAGTGATCCAAAACAGTCTCCGCGATCTCTCGGTCTCGCAAACGATCCTTTCCGGTGAAGAGTTCTCTTCGGTCTACCTCTTGTCGCTTTCTGCAGTCCTGGGCGTCCAATTCGCCCGTCCTACTTCCCCTCGCGTTCTGAGGGTTTGAGACCTAGGCGCGACTTGAGTTTTGATGCTTCGGTTGCACAGCCTCACTTGGCCAAACCCGCCCCGGCGGCACTATTCTCAATTAAATTTACGTTCAGTGCCAAAGTATTCTGCCAAGAACTTGTTCGGCCGTGATACTAGACTGATTTTTTCTTATTTATGTTTTGGATTATGTGGGGAGAGTTTGCAGCAAATTATTATCTGGACAAGAGCGAACAAGAAATGGGATTTGTAAGAGTCGTTTTCGGCTACAGTAAGGAAAAAATCAGTAAGGTCTGAGGCTATCGTCCGTGCACCTAGAACTTCATGTGTGCCACGATATTTGTGCATGAATCCAAAGACACTCGATGGCGACACCGGACGCCTCGACTCGCGACCATCTGCGATACGCAATCATCAAGTCGCAGCAGGGGCCGAAAGGTGACTTCCTCCTCAATCGCACGTCACCGCCAGAATCCGCTTTACTCTTCTTGCCGCCGCCTCCCCCTTTCTTTGTCACACCGATTCCCAACGTCACCCGTCGGTTCAACTCCAAAACCCGACCAGAATGGCTCGCATACCTCCGATTCGAGCGTAACTCCACCGGCTCATCGCCGAAGGGAGTCTCGCGCATTCTGTCCGTGTGCAAGCAGGCGATGGAGTCGGCAGACATGGCAAGGACGGACGCGCACGTCGAGGTTGCCCTGCTCTGGATCGAGATTGTCGATGCATTCATGTGAGTCGAGTGGTCGAGCAACGGTCCCACCGGAGCGAGCAGCGCGAGCGGAGGGAGGGAGGACCCGAGGCCTAAGCGCCGTTAGGCGCTGACCGAGGTGTCCGCCGGAGGCGAGTGAACCGCGGAGCGGAATGTTCCTCGCGGAGCGAACCCGAGGCGTAACCACAAAGTGCCGCCGTTTATTGACCCCACACCACCATCAACCATTCCACCATTCCACCCCACAGATCCGCCGGCGCGCCCAAAGACGCCATCCAGTCCACGTTCCGCAAAGCCGGGCGCGCATGCTCACCTCTTCGCGGTACGGCCGTCGCGGCGCTGTACAGGAAATGGGCGGCGTTCGAACGAGCGCAGGGCGATCCAGAAAGGGCGATTGGGATCGACCAGATGGCGCAGGCGGCGGGAGAGTCGGTGAGTCCGTCTCATGGTGAGTCGCATCGGGAGCGCAGCAAGTGGAGCCCGAGGCCAAAGTGCGAAGCACTGACCGAGGCGTTGGCTGGAGGCAAATTCTCGGAGTGGGCCGCGGTTGGGGGGGGGGGGGGGGGGGGGGGGGGGAGGGGGTTGAAGATTTGTGAAGCTGATACAGTCCGTTCGGTTCTGTGCTATTCCCCAATCACCCCGATCCTGTATTCTTGCCTACCGTTTTCCAGCTCCATTTGACGACAAAGAAAACCTCCCCACCAAGAAACACTCTTCCACAGCTACAGCTTCCATCGCCGCCCACCCACCAATCCAATCGTCCCAGAGCCTCTCCTCATTCGCACCTACCACCACACAACCCGCAGCACCTGCACCTGCACCCCGCCGCCCGCGCCACGAGCGCCGCCTTCTGGGCCCCCCGAAGCGCGTATCGGGGGAATCGCGGGAGGTCGACGAAGACGAGGACCAGCATGCACAGCCGCATCTGCCGAGACGAGGCGGCGGCGGCAGTACGAGCACGAGCACGGCCGATGCGCTGTCTCAAAACTCGCAGGAGACGGCCTACTCACCGGGAGGGAGCTCGCAGGGATCATCATACGGCCGCTCTCCGTTACCCTCATCTCAGGAATCAGTACCCTCGCCGTCGCCGTCGGAGGAAGCGCTTGCTACTCGCCAAGCACAAGCACACGCCGGCCGACAGCCGCGGGAAGCGTCGGCGTCGGTTCCATCCTCCGAAGCATTGAACACCACCACCACCACCCACCGCCCGCACCCGCCCTCCCGCTCCTCTTCCGTATCCAGCGTATCCTCACTCGCATCATCCGCGTCGTCTGCGTCCACGTCCCCCTTGTCTCGCGCCAGCTGTGCGGAAACGTCTGATTCGGAACTTGTGTCGCCTGTTGAGCGAGGTGCTGGAGCCAGGAAGGGGTCTATGTCGGAGAAAGCCGCGCCGAGGGGGGAGATGGTGCCCAAAGCTGCGGAGGTTGATCTCATGGAGCACGAGCACGAGCAGGAGCCGAATGGAAGTGCAGCGGCGGTTCCGCGGGAGGAGGGAAGCCCCACGGTGAGCGCGTTTGTAACTGCTTCTCCCTTGAGCTACAACTCACATTTTCCCTTCAGATCGTCCGAACCCGTCCCACCCCACACCCACCACCCACCCAACCTCACCCCACACCTTCCTCCATCACCTCAACCCACCCAACCCCCACCGCCCCAAACTCAAACTCCGCAACCGTCTTCCACGTCTCGCGACCCGCGCCGTCCGGAATCGCACTCACGCGGGCTTTCGTGCCGCCTGTGAAGCCACAGCTTGGTGCGCCCGATACGGCGCGGTTGAATGCAGCGGCGGCGGCGGCGGCGGGAAGACGACCGCCTGCGTCTCAGGAGCAGGAGCGGGATCATACCGCCCCGCGAGCTGGTGGTGCGTCGTCCAATGAGGTCCCTGCGACGCCGTTTGGGCAGGTGAGTCTTACGAAGTCACGTTAAGCGGGATTAGGTTGTAGAAGGTGACAGGTTCATTTTTATTGAACCACTCAAGGCGCCGCGGAAGGACAATTTGGGGACCTTTTCCGCCACGGTGGGGAGCACTCGAGGGGCGATCAAGGTGAGACCACACAAATTTATTATCCCGGGCCACTCCCCTGTTCCGCGCTCACTCGCCAAATCGCTTGACCAGGTCAACGGAACTCCGTACACAAAGCTCTCCACGCTCGGCCGCGGCGGGACGTCCAAAGTGTACAAGGTGCTCTCACCCAACGGACAAGTCCTTGCGCTCAAGAAGGTTTCCATCCGCGGCGCCGATCGCAGCGCTGTCGAGGGGTACGTCAATGAGATCCGTCTGCTCAAGAAGCTGAGGGGCAACTCGCGCATTATTGGCATGACGGACTGGGAGGTGGATGAGCGCGGAGGTGTCATTTTGGTTGTGAGTCCCCACAGTGTCTTTCGGGGTTTCGACGCAGCCCGATCCCCATTCCACCCTAGGTAATGGAGTGCGGCGACGCAGATCTCGCCCACGTGCTCCGACGGGCCGGGCAAAGACCCACGTTAAACCAGGTCCGGATGTTTTGGGAGCAGATGCTGCAGGCAGTCAAAGCGCTACATGAGGAAAGCATTGTGCATACGGATCTCAAACCTGCAGTAGGTCGGCAGTATGTGCTTCGTGGGCTTTGTAGATGAATGACGCGCATATCTCCCTCTGCGAAGAACTTTTTGATGGTGGAAGGTGGTCTTAAGCTGGTATGTTTCGAAGTTGATCGGGATGTTTTTCAAATTTCATAAGGACTATCTCTTCTATATTGGACACGCTCTCCGTCGACACGCCTGACTTACGGAACTGAAGATCGACTTTGGAATCGCCAAGGCTATTCCAAATGATACGACGAACATTCACAGGGATCACCAGGTTCGTCGGACCTCAAACTTTTCCCCTTCGAGCCGTGGTGTAAAATTGTGCGTCTACTCGTAGACGGGTACCGTGAACTACATGAGCCCCGAATCGATCACGGATATCAGCGGACAGAGGAGGGATTATCTCAAGGTTCGAATCAATGCTTGCACCCCCATTCCCCAACGCTCGCTCATGGAAAATTCAGATCGGCCGTCCATCTGACGTCTGGTCCCTCGGCTGCATACTGTACGAGCTCCTCCACGGGCGAACACCTTTCTTTCACCTTTCCAGCATGGTCTCGAAGCTCCAAGCTATCATCGACCCCAAGTTCGTGATCCCGTATCCTGACATTGACGAACACGCGTCGGATGCGGCGGAGATGAAGCTGGCGTGGGAGTGTGTCCGCGGATGCTTGAAGAGGGATCCCAAAGAGCGCATGACGATTGGTGAATTGCTGGGGCATCCGTTTCTGAGTGGTGTGAATGGAGCAGGTGTGTATCTCCTGAACGGCCCGATTGCGGTCATGCTCCTCGTTGCGGCACTCACTGTGTCTATCACCATAGCTACTTCTCCATCGAAGTCGACGCTTGATGAAGCTGCGCTCGTGCAGCAAGTTGTCAGCGAAGTTCTTCAAGCGTTTCGACCTGACCGATTGAATTATGGTGACCAAGTTTCTTCGGTGAGATTTGCGTGAAATCAATTACATGGAACACCCGTCTAAAGAGTTGTATTTCAACGCCGTACATTCACTTCAGCTTATTGTCAGTCAACTACGTCGAGGCTTGCCAATCGACCTATCTTCGTTTGCAGTAAGGGAAGGTAACGGCATTTGGATTCACGGGTCCGATGGAGCACAATGAACCAGGACAATCGTTGTTGGTTCTGAATAAGACAGAGTTGTAAACTTGAGAATATTTTTATTCCACAATTGATTTGAATAAAAGATTTCTGCTGTTGCGAGCACTGGAAACTTCACTCCTCAACATTTCAGCTCCATCCCGGACCGCTTTTTGAACTTCATGTGAGCCAAATCACGCTTGGCAAATTTTGTCGGCATCACAGCGTCAGCTGATCGTCCTTTCCCTCCTCGGCGTCAAATTTCAACTTCACTTACCGTTCCACCTTCAGCTCCCCGCAGTCATCATCACCACACGGTCTCCCCGTTTTTCCTTCTTTGCCACTTGAATTACGATGCTGACAGGTGATAGGAGCCGCTCAGCTGTGCACTCGAACGCGTCCCAATCGAAGTCATCGCTCGCATCGGTGACTTCTGTGTCTTCCGCTTGACTCTCCCTACCGCGACTCTCAACAAAAACCTCGTTAGAATCTTTCGCGCCCCTCGGGGTATTGCAAACAGAGCGCTTTCCCACTACGGAATGCCCCACCGTGCGCTCTACTTTGAGGCAATACGGGGAAATCCCGATGCGGTATCGCTGCTGTATCGCGGCGTCGATATGAAGAAGCGGGGTGGAGACATTGAAGCAGATCTGCACAACGCACTCTTCGGGGCTTGCAAAGCCGGGAACGCTGAGGCCGCCAGGACTCTTCTTGCTCATGGTGCTGATATTCACGAGAAATCAGACAAGGCGCTTGCTCTTGCTGCGTCGGAAGGACACAGTTCCGTGGTGCAAACGCTCCTTGAGTGTGGCGTATCTGTTGACCCATGGCGAAGCGAAGCCCTCATTCAAGCAGTGATCCATGGCCACGAAGTCATAGTGAAACTGTTGCTGACTGCGAAGCTTCAATTCAATGCCTGGTGTTGCCTTCTGTTTAACAAGGCAGCAGAGTTTGGACATGCGAAGATAGTCACACTTTTGCTGGATTACGCGATATCAATTCGACACACGTACAGATTACGGCGGTGCACTCATACCAGCATGTGTGCGAGGACATCTCGAAGTCGCTAGCATCCTGTTGGGTCGAAATACATATGCGGATGGGTGTAAGTCCCGCGCACTTTTGAAGGCAGCGCTTCACGGACACAGTAAGATTGTTGCGCAACTCACTCTTCATGGAATTGGTAAAAATAATCACGAGTTCTTCAAGGCTCTTGTGGTTGCAGCGGAAAGCGGAAATATCGATTGTGCAAAGGTTCTACTTGATGCTGGCGCTGACATTCACGCATACGATGGCTCCGCATTGAGAGCCCTAAAGGGCGGCTGAACCGAAGTCGTGGAGTTATTGACCCACTACGGCGCATTGGAAGGGACCGATCCGAAGGTCGTACTCCTTGATGGTGGATCAAGGCATGGACAGACCTGTGAATCTTTTGCTGTGCATTTTCAAAGAGTTACACGGTTTTCTGAAGGTGCTGACGCCTTGCTCGCAGCGGTGAGAGGGGGTTATGGGAAGGTCGCCGAAGTGCCCTTCTCGCACTTTCAAATCAGCCATGAGGATAAAAACATGGCGCTGGTAAAAGCTTGTGAGCTGGGGTGGCCCATTGTCGCAGTGGTACTTAGTTCCCATGGGAGCCGATGTTCACGCTGAAGGCGACAAAGCACTCAGGAATGTATGCATCTTGCGACAGCATGAAGCAGTCAAAGTGCTTCTTGAATTTGGGTCATATACCAGTATTTGCACTAATCATCTTCTCATTGAAGCGGCACTCGGTTGGTCTCAGGAGCACACCAAGATTGTTCAATTACTCTTGGAGCACGGTGCGGATGTACACACACAAGGCGACTTGCCGCTCGCCAACGCATGCTTACATCATCGGAGGATGCGGTTAAAATACTTCTCAGTGGGGGGCGGATATGCATGCCAGGTCCGATAGTGCGCTCTGGATAGCTTTTCGACGAAGGGATATACATGTACTCAGCCTCTTGTGGGACACGGAAACTGGTCCTCCCCATCTAGGACATGTGTTTCTGAGGGTCGCTGCGGCAAGGGGTACTGTTCAGCTCGTTGCTGAACTCTTGAACCGAGGAGTCGATGTGAATGGACAGAACGCGAGAGCAGTCTTTGGAGCAATTGATCGTAACCATCTCGAAGTAGTAACCACTCTTCTCGATGGCGGTGCTGACATCCATATGCAACAGAACAGGGCTCTAATGGATGCAGTCTGGCGGAGAAATCAGTTATAGTGCAACTTCTGCTCACCCAGGGGGCGGATGTTCAGGCTCATGATAACGAGGCTATTGTTCTTGCGGTCAGTGGAGGAGACTACGCTACAGTCAGGATACTATAGGACCAAGGAGCAGACGTTCATGCGAGATCCGATGCAGCTCTTATGATGGCTAAAAGCTTGGGATACATGAAAATTGTGAAGCTCCTTTTGGAACGCGGGAGAATAATGTAGGGCTGTTAGGTAGGATGTTGTTAAGATTACTTAGAGGGTACGTTAGGAGAGTTGGGGTGGACGATGAGACACTTACACATTATGCAATTCGGAAATTTTCAAATATTTTTCTAAAAAGATGAACGTATTACTCTCGATTTTGATGCGTTCGACGGCAAGCGAATTTGTTAACCGTTTCGCAATATTCAAGAAACCACATACCCCAATTTCATTCTACAATACGTGTAACAACGAGTTAAGTACGTAAGAAACTTCGCCCTCGTATCCCCAACTGCGCTTTCAGTACAGCCAGCATTAACGGCTCAATTCGCGGACGGCCCCCCCAACCCATCATCCATCTTCAACTTCCGCAGTGCATCCACCACGGCTTGCTCCTCCTCGTCCAGCTGCGTCAGGTTACCCTCGAACCTTTCTGCTTCAACGTCGAGATCGAGGACCACACCAACAGCTGTGACAATCTCCGTGCGGGGTGGTGTGACGACAAAGGCGGAAGGTGGAGTGGGCGGGCCGTCTTTCTTGGAAAGAATGGCGGCAGTCACACCAACGGCATCGGCGGTGGGCAAAGGAGTTTGGGCCTCCTTGGCGTCGTGAAAAGTTTCCTGCTCTGGCGTCACGGGACTTCCCTTCTCCTTCCCATCAGCAGTTCCATCCTCCTGTACCTTGTCGACGACTTCTCCAGCGCTCTCCTCGAAAACCACACCCCTCTTTCCAGCTTTCCACTCTTCCTCGATCTTCTTGTGCTCATCCTCGTACAATTTTACAAGCTCGTCTTCCCATCCAAGAAGACGAGCCAGGTCACGCACGCCAGCGTCAATAGTGGAGAGGTGTATGGCATCTCGACGGAATTCTTGGTGTTCACCCTGCGGTAGACATCAATATGCGTCACCTCAGACGTCAGGACGCCGATCGCGAAGCAGAACTTACGGTGAAATCGAATCCACCCCCGAATGACTTGTGCGTGCCAACTTCCTCCCGGTTGATGAGGAGACGAGGCACCTTCGATCCCACAAAGTTAATGAGGCTGTTGAAAGGCGCCACTTGGAGGGATGTGCCCATTACGATGAGAAGGTCGCACTGGTGGTGGAGTAACACGGTTGAAGCATTCTTGTTCACGACATCCGAGAAAATTGGACACCTCCACACTCACGATAGGAAAATCATCCTTAAGGAGCGTATGGAATCTCTCTGGAAGACTCTCCCCAAAAAACACAATCTCCGGCTTCACCAAACCCTCGCACCCAGTGCACACAGGTACCTGGTCAGCAAATACTCGGGTACGGACCCACTCGGGGGAGTACCGAAGGCCACACCCGGGTCGGCGCTTGCGAGGGTCTTCCTCAGGGTCGTCCAGCGATAGGCTAAGAAGTTGGTCGATGAGAGAGCGCGTTCCAGAGCTGCGCCGGCTGCGCGAGGAGGTGCCTCGCCTCTTGGGGGTGGGAGGGGTTGGTTTGGCGGAAGGATCGTAGACGCCGCCGACGCAGCGGGCGGAGGCTAAGTTCACGGAGAGAACGTGTGAGAGTGCAGTCCGCTGTAGAAAATAGAAGGTGGGATCTCACCGAAGGAGCCATGAGCTTCCACAAGCTTGTCTCCTGGAATTCCAGCAACGCGTTCTAGAGTGTCGATGTTCTGCGTGTAGTTCCTGCATGCCCAATTGTCGTTATAGGATAACAATTGGTAAAGGACACCACCAAGCTCACCTCAGCAGAACTCCTTTTTGCTGGAGCATTTTGATAAAGTAGTGGGATATAGTAGGCTTGAACTGCCCAGGATAGAGCTCTTTGGCCAACGTGAAGAATGCTTCTGGGCGATCCCGGAAATCTGCAAGAAAGTACAACGCAAAAACATTAAGAGTGGCCTTAAGAGAGTGCAAAGGCGGCTCTCACAGTTGATTTCGAAGATTGATTCGGGTGTGGGGAGGTCATACTTTTGCAGGTTGGAATATAGCCCGGTACCTGGTAGTTGCGTGGTTGATTTAGTTGTTAATACGTTATACTGCTTGTTCCATACCAGGGCTACGAAAATCTGGTATTCTAGCAGGAAAATGTCGGTTTGAAGCTCACACTCGCCCGAATCGGCACCAAGCTCACCCTGCTCCAGTCGAAATCCCAGCCCCTGTCATTACAATGATCCTCTTCGGCTCACTAGTCTTCCACCATTCCGCAAGTGCCCCAAGCGAAGCGTCCTTGATAATATTGAGTTCCGTCTTCCAACTTTTCATTCCAAGCTGCAATGAAATGGCAAATCGTGAGTGCGTCCCGCAAACGAATCAGACCAGCAAAATCGATGCATCCTTACCGGCGTTCTATCTTTCGGTGGAGCCCGCCCCGGCTTTGTCTGGTTCGCCGCTCCCTTTCCTATCTCCACCTGATCTTGTTTGGGTTTTCGTCTTCCTGACGATGGCCTTGAGCCGCTCGGCTTCGCGTCACCGGTTGATGTTTCCTTTGAATCGTCCGATTGCGTCTCAGTTAGATTCTTCCCGCGAGCCGTCGACATTTATTCGACAATTGAAGTGCTGAACGCACCAAGCAGTTTTGGTCGGGCCAAAGCGTGCACAGTCCCTCAATTATATTGCTCTCTGAATTTTGAGCATCCGAAACCGAAATGGGCGCTACCGGGCCATCAATCGTGAAATCAATAAGCCTGGAAAATGGGCGATGCTCCGGAGGACCACAATACCGCTCTCAGGGGGCTACTTTAGTCAGGATATCATTTCTTTGCTATCGCATCCTCCGTTCGTCTGCAAAATTTTCCTCCAGTCAGGAGCCACCCGCTACCACGGAGAGCACTTCGCAAAGTGACGCAACACCGCCCAGTGGACACTTACCAGAGAGGAGAAAGTCCAGCGTTTCGACCGGAATATCCGGCCCCGCAGTGGGATTTTCGGGATAAAATCAACAACAGTGAATTACGATAAGCGATTCCAGTGGAAAATTGCCGTGCCAAGCTTTCGCGTGTATTTTTTGATGTCGATTCGACTTTTGTGGATATTGCTCTGATCTTGAGGCTGTAGTGGGTTTTACATGCAATGCGTCTGCATATTCATTCTCAATTTTCAATTCTTTTAGCATACACTTTCTGGTCCTTGCTATCGTGAAGGAATCTTATCCTTTGGTGAAAATCCTCACCATATGTTCGTGCCATGAAATGTCCAAGGATCGCTCAGACACTCCAATTGCTTCCATCTAGCATTGAGTGCAGGCGTCTCCATGGGCAGTGCAAGACCCACCGCTTCTGGTATACTGTTCGCAACGTAACGCCCAATTGCCAGCGGTGAGGAATCCGTGAGACACACATTTGCATATCCGGGAAACTCACCCAACCCTTCGGTAGGTGCGACCGTTGTCAGGACGGTTCACTTGGCAGGAACTGTATCCCGTGTCGAAGTCAGTAACACACGTCTTTTGAAAAATTGTGATTGTGCGTGATACGTCGCAATGCCGCGGAAACATGAAGCGAGGTGACAAAATCCGGATATCACTTACCCTCTGCATCCACCAGCAGACCTAGGGCTGCCATTTGCGCGTTCTTCAGTGGAGGCGGCACTGGCCACGTAGGCAAAGATGGCGAGGAGAAGGAGCGTAAGAAGACGCATTGTATGAGAAGCGGACGTGGACGTGCTCAGCTTTTTTCCCAAGTTGACCATTCCCCGATGTGCCGTTTTTAAACTGAACTTGAACGTCTTTTCAGGTAATACACGATCACCTGACGACCGGCTTCGTTTTGAACCCATTTCCGGAAGAACTCATCCTTTCCAGAGAAAAAACGGAGAGTTAAGAGAAGCAGCGTACCGAGGCGACCAATTTCTGTATACAAAAGCCTGTGTCACCTGAAGTAAGGGACACTTGGGGAGCATACTTTTGGTTTTTGTGTGTGTGTGTGTGTGCGTGTGTGTTTGTATTATGTACTGTCGCTCGATATGAGTTCATAAAAGCCACAGCTGATGTCTCCCAAACCATTCCCAAACCAAACAAAAACAAAAGGTCCGATACCTTTAAGGCTCATGGTCTATGTATCATTTCCACCGAGAGAAAATCCGAATGGAGCAAACCGAGACGACCAGATCGAAGACGTACTACCACATGAAACGGACATCAAACGCACACCCAAAGCCTGGTACCGAAATCACCACGCGACGCAAGCAATACGAGTTTCGTCCGTCAGTGGGGGCGCAGCACGCAGTCTTCAAAGAGTTACGCTCCTCCAATGAGTCGCAGGATTGGAGGCGGAGTTTGGAAAAGAGGCGCTGGAAGGGCGACGTGACGTGATTTGCTTTCGGGTGAGAAAGGGGAGGATGCTAGAGAATGCCGATTGGGAAGATGGATCAAAGAGGTATGGCGATTTGAAAATGGTTGGACAGCACGAACAGAAACACAAACCCAACGCACCAACGTTCTCGTCCTTTGTCGACGTCATCATGAGCCCGGCGAGCCCCACTTCAGCCTCGCCCCGTGCATGTACGTTCTGTAGATTTCCTGTCTGCCACACGCATCGCTGTGAAGCCCGCGAGGAGCGGTTCGTATCACGCTGCTGCACTTGGCTCAATATCAGCGTCCTCGTCGTTACCCCCCAACCGCCGGTCTCATCCTTCAGATCCCACAATACGCATGTGCAGTGTCATGGTCTTCTACGTGGAGGCTGCGGGGTTGGCTGGAAACCCGACTATGCGGAGGGGGCCACTGTGGGGGAGAGAGACGATGGTGCCGAGCAGTTGGTGTCGATGGAGGTGGGGGAGAGAGACAATGGCGCCGACTAGCGGTTGGTGTCGGGGGAGAAGGTTACATAACTGAAGCATCGACAAGTGAAGTGTGACATCGACTGCTCCTACCCTCAACCATTTCTCACAATTCGAACACGTCGTACTCTTCTTTGATGTACACGTCACTACGGTTGACCAAATGGACCAACCACAAGGGCAACTTTAGAGGTGGTCTCATTGCACCATCAGCCCCACCCCAACGAGCCCTACTGCCCCCGCCGTCACGCTGTACATAAATTGAGGCGGGCCCTCGCGCCGCGTGAGGGACCTTGGTTCCAAATTGGAAAAATGAGCGGATGTGCTGCGGTCTGCATTGAACAACTCGTTTTCGCTCCTCTCTGGTCCACGATCGCACTGCATCGCGCCATTCGAGGTGAACGTCGTCCTTCTCTCTGCGCGTGGCGCTGATTTTTACCGACTAAGCTCCGGCCCTTCCTTCGTCTCGCAAAGAACGACTCCATGGAATCGGACATAACTACGCATTCGGCACACCATCATCACAACGGAAGCCTCTTCCTGGGCTGGTCAGATCATGGACGACCTGGCGAGAGTGGTGGAGTCGGAAGTTAATACGATTACTGCTGATAAAGTGATACATGCTCTCCTTCGATTCGACAACTACGATCCATTTGAAGCTCGTAAAACCATCATGCCGCTGCTTAGAAAATATGCCCAACTCCGAGTGGATATTCGTCTTGTTGTGCATGTGGCTGCATAATGCTACTGCAGAACGTCGCGCCTCAGCAACGTCGGAGATCATTATTTTGAAACAGACGAAAGGCACGGGACTCACGCTTCTTTCAAAATCGCCATCATTGCATTGCCCAGCTTGGTGAAAATTGTCGCCCGGCCACGAGAAAGAAGGCGGTTCGATTTCTCTCGCATGGCAAAGTCTCTCCAATCGAAAGGGGCACAGATTGAACAATCAACCGACAAAGCAATCCAGCATGCTCAACGCACAGCAGGAATCAAATGGATTGCAGTTTTGCCTGTGCCAGAAGGGGAACAGGTCTTTGTCTTTGCCACATGGTTCATTATTCAACTGTCGAGCTGCACTTCCGTTGAACTCTATGAGCAGCTGTTTGGAGGCTCAGCACTACTTCGAAATCTAATGGAATGTGCTTTGGATTATTTTGGAACTGAGTGGGTTTTCCTTGACACGGGGAACTGGAAATGTTCTGTGGCTCAAGAGTGGTGGAGATTGGTTGAGCACTGTATGGTACTGCGCGCTGACTATTGCGGAGAGCATTCTGTGAGTGGAAATGTAGATAGCTGTGCGGCAGAGTGCTGAGGGGGGCGGGGGGAGACAAGGGCTTCAAGACGCGACCATGCATATTTCTGATTGGCGCGGTTAGCGTTCCTTCACCGCCGCCACATGGCATTCAGCGTGTGTCTGACGAGCTATGTAAAGTCGTTAGTGTTATTGGCCGTTGAGTTCTTGCAAGCTCCTGCTGTCGCCGTTACATGGCAATGTGGATACAACAACCGCAACCATGAAAATGACTGAGATCACGACAGGCTCGGCGAGGAGAGCGAGAGTAGATACCCCAACGAGTGATCGGTGTAGATCAGGATTGCCGGACCCAAAAGCTCCAAGAAGGCACCAGAAAATACCTCGCGGTGGCGCATTGCATGAATAAAAAGTAATAATTACAATCGAAGGAGTTTCATATGAGTGTAAACTTCAGTCAAGAAAAAAGTCAAGTCGGATTCCGCAGGGGGGTTTGATGTAGCCGGTGAGGGGATTAGACAGCCAAGTCATAAAGGTAGTGGAAACGGTGTTAAGAGTGCTACGAGGGGAGCTTGGACGTTCCGGCGTCAACGGCAGGCAGCGGTTGCATCACGATATAGTTCTGAGCCTGCCGCCTCTTCCGAATCCTGCGAACGCAGCACCAGATGATGAGGGAGCAACATGTGAGAATGACTTCAAGAGTTGGTTAACTTGATGTACTGGTCGAAAAACACGTCCCAGGAGACACTCACGAATGGGTGAAACAATGATGTAAACGTAAAACAAAATGCCCGCTGTCCTTTCCCACTCAATCTTCCCCTGAAATCGCAGTGTATACATGTGCGCATCGTCGTCGAAGTCAACACGAGTATCGTCAGTGCAAGGGAACACGATGACTCATGACAAAATCGAAACCGTACTCACAGGACTGCAGCAGTCGCCTCGGTCGCCATGACACATAATCTCCCCAGCATTGCGGCATCCGTAGCACACTCCCGACGCTCCCGATACTATTACGCATGTCACGTTTAGCGGGTTAGGCCCGCAATCGCTCGTATTGTTGCATTTGATTCCTATTCTGGTTGAGCAGGAGCAAGTTTTGTACAAAAGGCCCACGTCGGTAGCAGTTGTACCGGGGAAGACACGAGCGGCTCACTCACGGTTCTATCGACGAAGTGTCGCGTGTTCGAAACGTGTGTGCTAACGATCCAATCGAGAGGGAAAGCGCGAAGAGCACGGCGGCAAAATAGCGTGCGGAGAAATCGGAGAAGACTTTTCTGCTCATTTCTCTAGCGAATCGAACAGATGCAGGCAGTGTGGCGTGCGGGTTGAGACCGTGCCGACCACAGGGCGCTACCTCAAGATCGTTCGATTTCAATCGGCCTGGGGTCTTAAAAGCAATGATTATAGCCACGAATGTATCGTGGGGGAGATATCAAGCTATACCTCAATGACAGTTTTCATCGCGTGGGACAGTAGACCTCAAGAGTCACAGTTCAACAAAAACAATTGATTTACGCTCCCTGTTTACGTTGCCAAATACTCGGACACCACGTTCGTTGTGGGGTAAGTGGGGATGAACCCCACAACCCCATCAATGAGCGACGAAACGGCGGACTACGTGACACCGGCCAGATTCTTTCGCTGATGGAGACTCGCGAGGATGGCTACCGGAGAACGATCGCGGAACTGTTGCGGGTTTGCACACGACGCGGAACACGGAATGGCTGTGACTGGGTTCACTCCCAGTCGTCAGTGGCTATATTCACGCTAGTGCTTATGAAATTGGGTCGCGACATTCAAGTACTGGAGGTTCGTGATGTGGAGGAGGTGGAGGAGGTTACTTCAAAGAAAGTCTTGGGACAGCTCTATCCAGCTCGTTTGGAAGAGAGCTGGCGCGTCACTCATGTTGCGTGGCACCGTCGAGATACTTTATAAACCACCCTTCACCTTTCCTCCAATTACATGCCGATCACTGCGGAGGATGTTGTTGGAGCCAACACTTTACCTCCTTCCCCAATTCATTCACAACACCACACTTGCGCTCCGGAAAGCACTTCGTGCCGCGTCAGATTCCTCCTTACTCATCAGGGATTGTTTTTTCTTCGGCAATCCTCACATCATGTCATCGCTGTTCAATTTGAGCGGGCTCATTCAAACTGTCAAAGTTGGAGGCCTCGTGATCAGTCATGAGGTCGGCCAAGATTTTGACCGACGCATTCCCTATGCTCATTTCCACCTGTACTCGACCGCACCCGAGAAGCTGAATTTTGTGGGCCGACTTGACGACAAATCGACCCCGATTTGGGTCCCTCACGATGAAGATACGACGAAGGTCTTTGCATCCAATTGAAAAGATTACAGACAGAAAATTATGGAGCACGCCAAGAAAAGACATCGAAATGAAAAAAATTTAAACACTAGTGGCGTCAAAATGTGCTCCACTGCCAGTCCGTCGGGACGCTCATGATGGGGAGTGTCGAGTCTGACGGAGAAATGTTCAGGAATCATGGTGGAACTCGGTGCGGCGCTTGAAGAGGAAGACAGACTCACCATTGGTGTTTCGGTGGATCTCTACGGCCTTGGAGATGGTAGTTTTTAGGGCCTCTTGCGGGAGAGGGAGCTCTACAGGAAGTGGAGACAATCAATGAAATGGTGGGTCCTGCCGGTGGTCCCAATGCGCGACGCTTGCACCCATCTGAAACGCACCCATCTGCTCGTCCGTGTTCTCTTTCTCGGTCTTAAACTCGGGCTTCTTGAGTGGAACCAGGAGCTTTTCGAAATCGTCAAAGCACTGGTCACAGACTCGACATGGGACGCCTTAGAAGATGGGGCTGGGTCGGGCGGGGCAAGATAGCATAGAAATGGTGTAGTTTATCTACCTCGAACGTTGAAATTGCTGAACATCGAGGATTAAGGAGAATCAGATGGGGTGAACTTCCACGAACTCTGACACTTTCAACGCACCAGTTCTGGTCCAATCGGGCCTGCTTCGCCGAATGCTCCCCGCAAAATATGTTCCCACATCTTCATTTCCATCGTTCACGATCCCAGGAGGGTCGAATCGGTCAGGTCGATCTCCCCACAGGCAAAAAGCAAATCGACCCTCCCACCGTCTACAATGATGCCGCCTGTTAAGCAGCCCAAACGCCACCTCACACTCGGGCACCTGGCACTCTGTGACCTCGTCGTCGGGCCGCCAGTGCACCCTACTGGGAGGACCTGTGACAAAGTTTGCTACGTCTGGGGTGGTGGCCCGGGAGGACGTCTGCGAGACTAATTGGTTGCGGGCGATGGCGCGCGAAGACGGGTGCGAGGAGCTGCCGGCGCCGAGGCGGACGGAGGCGGGGCGGGCAGTCATGGTGGATATCGTCGCCGGCTGATATATGGGAACACTGCGGATGATCTTTGAACTGAGCAACCACTGGGAAACGTAGCTGTTGTCGTTAATCAGATGCTTGTTGAGCAGCTGATAGCTGATTGCGCATGAGTGAGTAGTGAAAGTTGAATCAATTCATCTATATTGTACATTTGCTTTCAGCGAGAGCGCTGTTATGAGCGATACTCAACATCTCCCGTGATCATATCACTGCATACGGCGAGCGAGACTGGCTCCGCATCAGAAACCCAATGTCCCGCCTCGACAAAAGTGACGAGCTCACTGCCACGAAAATCCAGGAACGCTCCTCATCCCGACCTGTTCCGGACTCTCGCCTTCAAGATAACATTACTCCGGTTCTGAAGTGCAGCGCGATGGACGTTAGCCTTCTTCTCCAGAGCCGGACTTGTCCCCGCGATAACGGCGAGGACCTCGTTGGCAAACCGAAGCGGAAATCCTCCCTTCTTCTTATCCGCCGCCTCCTTGATCCACAGTACCGCCGTCCTCCTCCGTGCTCGCTCGTGGAGGGGCCACGGGGTGGCGATTCGGGTCGCTCCTCGCGAACTACTTTTGAGCCGCACCAAGGGGGACACGGAGTCTACGGCTCGGACGAGGACGTCGACGGGGTTCAAGTTCGTGCGTTGTTGAACGATCCGGAGAGACTCGGTCACGAGTCGTTCCGCGACGGATTTGCGTCCATGTCGCATAACTGTGTTCACAACGAGACCGACGACCTACGATTGGAAGAAGGGTCGTATAGTCACGTCAATATCCAGACCAAAGATGAAAAGACTCACTGGGTCCCGCTTGAACACGTCCTGAACAACAGGAGTGGCAGGGTTCGAGGGCAAAGTGCGGAAAGACGAAGGTGGGGCTTGGGATGAAGAGGAAGATGGAGGTGGAGGCGTGGAAGAGGTCATGGGTGAGCGCAGGAATGACGACTGATGTCGAACTCCTCGTGTCCGGTCATGGGTTGGGAATGTCGTGGAGAAGAGGAAAGAAGGCACGAGGGTTCGCTCCACCAAGGTTTCCCGAGAAGTGAGAGGAAATTGACGAGTAGCGTGAGGTAGCAAAGCAGCGATTCGTCGCTGGGATGTCATTTTGCGCCTGAACTTATGGGGACCGTGCATGCCGGGATTTCCTTCGTTGCAGGGTTTTTTGTATGGTAGTGAAAGCGCCACAAACGAACCCGCACTCCCTACCAGCAAGACCTCGCTGGAACGCAGGCTTGCTCGCACTGTCCTACTGATTTCTTTCCAACCCGTGCAAGTTCGTACGTCCTCGATTCGTGCTCGGGGCTGGAGGCGAATGGCGGGTTCTGCTTGCCGCACTATATTGGAGCGGGACTTCACGGAAAGGCTGGCCGGACGTGCTGGGGTGTATACGAGCGCGTTGTTGTGTCGGCTTCGAGCGAGCAGTCAGGGATTTGACACGATATGCCAGGGCAAAGCCGGGCATTGGGGACACCCCTCGCCAACCATCACGCGGGGGTCTGCGGGGCCGTAAACGGGTCAGGAATACTGTGGAATGCATAAAAGTGCAGGACGGTGTGTCGAGACGCGTCCGAAAGCCTTATTTCCCCCTCTCACACTTGCTTACCCCTATCATCCCGTTTTGGTACGATTGCTCCACCCTCTACCCCACTCTCCCCACTCACTACGACATAGACATGGTCTTTAACCAGTCATCTGCTGTTGCCGCTGACGTCTCGGCCGCCGCTGCTGGCAAGCGAAAGGAAGCCATGCCCTCTTCAACAGGGTCGTCTCGCTCGAAGAACGAGAGAGGGAGCGAGGACGATCGACCAACCAACAGTGCGTCGAAGAGCGACGCTGCTCCTCCTCCCGCCAAGCGGAAGAGTCTGTTTCGCCAGGCGCTTGGACTGAAAGGTTCGGAGAATCTTCCGACACTACTCTCCCTTTCACTTACTCACGCGCGTTTTCGCTTTCCGAAATAATTTGCGCACGACTTTTTGGTGCTCGTACCGACAGACTCCAGCAAAGAATCCACCACCCAACTCATCTCCGAACCCACCCCATCCACCACCGACTCGCACAACATCACCGCCCCCTCCACCTTCTCCGTCCGCTCCGTCCTCTCATTTTTCGCATGCTGTAAGGGCCCGGAAAGGGAGTTCTCCGAAGCGAGCACAGCCCTGGCCGTGGGAGCCGCCCCCGCCCAGCCTGCGAGACCCAACGGACGTGCCGGCGTGCGGGATTCTCAGGAACGCTCCACCGAGAACGGAAAGGGTGCACAAGTGGCTACAAAGACAAAGGCCAAAAAGGCGGTCGTGCCACCTGTTGAGGTGAGTACTTGGGTGGGTCCGGCCAAGTGTGGATGCATGAGCTGATCCCAACCTTCTTCCTTCGCACGTCCAGCCGGACGGCAGGTGGCTCCTGAAACCCATCGCACCTGAGGACGTAGGTAAAAAATGCCTCGTTCTGGATCTCGACGAGACGCTTGTCCACAGTTCGTTCAAGGTGCGCGTCACCCCATCATTCACTCCTCGCTTCCGTAACTAACGGCACCCTCCCCAGCCAATCCCCAACCCCGACTTCATCGTCCCTGTCGAGATCGACGGCGTCATTCACAATGCGCACGTGCTGAAGCGACCGGGTGTGGACGAGTTCCTGAGAAAGGTTGGGGAAATGTACGAGATCGTGGTCTTCACTGCCAGTGTCGCTAAGGTGGGTTGGTGTTGATGAATGGACGGAGGTGTTACGTTCATAGAATCTGACCTTTGTTGATCTGATTTCTTTCACTCCCTCACTTACACCTCTGTTCGGTCCGTTTGATAGTATGCGGATCAGGTGCTGGATATTCTCGACACTTCGAGAGTAGTACGGCATCGTCTGTTCCGTGAGGCGTGCATACTTCACAAAGGAAGTTATGTCAAGGTACGTTTCCTTCTTCGACATTGCCAACACACCCATCATCCTCACCTGGTGAATTCTATCCAACATCGCAGGACCTCTCCCTCCTCGGCCGTGACCTCCGCGGCTGCATAATCATCGACAACGCCCCCGCTTCGTACGCCTTCCACCCCGTCAACGCCGTTCCCGTGACGACTTGGTTCTCGGACCCCCTCGATAACGAATTGGCGGACTTGGGCAGGTTCCTAGAGGATCTCGCTCGGGTTGATAACGTCCAAGCGGTGTTGGATACCGCGAACGACGACGGATTCTAGGATGGTGGAGTGGCGTGGCGTGGCGTGGAAGGGAGCCGCGAGGTGCCGTGGTGTACTTGGGACGGATGTTGGTGAAGCAGCGAAGCGAGCACGGGAGGGTGGGCGGAGCAAGGCGTTGCAAAGTTTTGAAACCTGTAGTGGACGGAGGAGTGGATTCGTTGGAACAAGTCGCGCAGCATTGGTATCAGACAGTCGGCCAGCGGCCCTACTCGGCTGCCCCGGTTGTGGGTGCCTCCGACTTATTCCGCAGGCGGAAAGTGGGGCGGCTGCGGCGCCGTATATCTGCGTCCAGTCGCATGCACTCGGTGGTGGGACGTTTCCCAGCGCCTCAGTGCGGTGTTCGTAATTGCAGAATTCGGTCTTATGTAATGGTAGTGGTGGCACACGGTGGTTGGCGGCGTAGTACGGACTCTTATCGGATTGAACGAACTTTTCTTTGTTGAACATGCACCCTCCCCTTTTCGATGAATGGCAATGTTGTAATTGCAGGTGTTGATACATACCAATCTGATGCGAATCTTTGCTGGGGTCCATTTCCTTTGTCACTTATGCAAGGTAAGAACCGCCGGACATTCATCAAGAACTGGTTCTGTTCAATTGCCTCGTTGCATTCGCCATCCGAAACGACCCCAAATGGTTATTGAGCCCACCGGAAAAGAGCCGAAATGTGAGGGGACAGGCCGGAGGCGGCGCGAACTGAATGGGCGTCACCGATTCCTTTGGAGCTGTGGAATCGGGTGTGGCGGTATCTCAAGCAGAGTGATCTCACTCATCTTGCACGAGCTGCGTGAGTTGCATATGTTTTTTGTGATTCTTATGAACAAAAAATTTCACCGTGTCAGTTGTTCCTCCGTGTTTGGGTTGAAAGTTACAGTTCACAATTTACAGTGATGTAATCCGGATGGTAAGGCTCGAGTGGCAGAGGTATGCGCTGAGTGTTCGCACTCCACAGTCTTCACCGACGAAAAACCCCTGAAAATTTTGCAGCGTGGCGAAAGAAGTGGGTCGATAATGTCAATCTCACCTCTCGCGTGTGCGTTTCATTTAAAATCTTCACCAAAATCGCCCTCAGTCTGTCGTAATCCAGGCGGCGGAGTCCGACCAACCGAGATTTTTACGCTCAGGGGCTGAGAGTATAGGAAGGGCGCCCCATCGAAGCCGTAATCGAGAAAGCTAGTCAAGAGGAAAGTGCTGACGTTCCCCAATGACCAGCTGATGTGCATTGTGTGAGGGGCTCGGGCGGACCCCCTCACAGTTGCTGTGGTCCATGTCAGCGGAACACGCCGGAACTCATCGGAACTGCTTGCGCAATAACGGACACGATTTGATTAGCAGAATAAGAAAAGCGTAAACTAGAATTGGAGCTATATACACACTTGTAGAACTGCTAAGAACAAGGCTTTGGACTTCGTCTCACTCATTCCCACTCGCTCGTCTCGGCTCTCAGGTCACTCGGCGTGACCTCTCGGCTCCCTCTCGGCTCTCTCTCACTCGTACTCAGCTCTCTTGCACGCTGGTCGCATGCCTTCGGACTCACTCGGCAACCCCCGCCCGCTCCCCCTGACACTTGGCGCTCCCGGCTAGGTCTGACAGCGACGCAGACCACTTCCACCACGGCCACATCCAGAACCATCTTCTGGATCCGTTTATCGCTCGCGGCTCCTCTCAGGCATCAGTTGCGCCGCCACCTCCCCGGACACCCTCACCTACCGGTCCTCGTCTAGTTCCATCGACACCGACATCGAATCGTTCTATATCCATCGCTTCTCCGAGTCTATGCCTTATCTCTTGCATCACCCGATTCACGAACTTCGCAACATGCCTGGCAATGCCAACCCTGTTGTCTCGGACCTCCGCCACCTCAAGATCCTCAACCACCCACTCGACGAATTCAACCCCCGTGATTCCCGTACCAGCCTCCGGAAATTCCACGCCTTCATCTCCGCCGTCGACTACGTTTCGCTTTATGGCCTGGGCGACAAGCATCCTCAGGCGATCGCCCTGGTATCCCTGAACGTCCCTGACTCTATTCGTGACAGCATTCGCATTCGCCTCGCCCACCCCAGCCCGCAACGCTCACCGTCTCCACGTGGAAGAAGTCTCTCGAGATCGCCTACTTCCCTCCGGATCCCCACATTTGGCACCGGGCACTGGCGAAGCTCGAGTGGGACCCCCAGACCTCTCGTCTCTCCACCCACGTCGCCGAATTCATCTGCATCGCACGTCGCGCTGACATTGTCGACTCCTCAAAGTTGGACCCACGAGAACAGCTCTCCTTGCAAAACCTCTGGTACCACTTCCACGACTCACTTCCCCAGCATGTTCGTTTCTATGTCACTCTCCTTGGGATCTCCAGCCTCGCCGACTTCACCAGCGACAAAATTGCCCTTGTGGAAAGCAACCTTAACAACATCTCCTCCACGCCTTCAGCCTCAGTTGCAAGTGTCACCTTCAACCAGCCTCCTTCCAACTCAGAACCTCCCCTGTCACCCATTATCAGCAAAATTGAGGCCACCATCGACCAGCTATTTCAACGCGCTTCCGCGCTCTCTGTCGCTCCCCCTGTACCACAACCACCACATCAGTACATTCCTCTTGCACTTTGGGGCCCTTCACCTCCCGTCCACACTGATGCTCCACCCCCCTTCACCACTGGTTGTGGATGGTGCTGCAATCTGCGACATACCACCCTCACCCATCAGGATAGTCGCTACCTCCCTGGAGGTCCCCACTACCGTCAGCACTTTGCGGCCTTTCCCCCACCCACCTGCCAACAGCAACCCTGGACGACGCCCAACCATTGCCAACACCAACTCTTTTGCATGTTGGACGTGTGGAAGCCCAGAACACCAGAACAGTGACTGCCCTTCTCACCGTCAAGGTGCACCAGCAGCAGCTCCATCTCCCGCTGCAACATATCCCAACAGCATCCCCACTGGACAGCACCTTGGCAACGTCCATCCTACTCATGTTGCCGCAATCACTGAAGCCCAGGAAAACTAATGGGGGAGCGGAAATTGTCTGGTGATCCTCCTCCCACGCAAGCTACCCTAGCACCCCCCACTTCCCCCAATACCACTCTGATACCCACTCCCAGCACACAACCAGCAACGCAAACTGTTTTGGACGGCTCAGGGCTCTCGGATACAGCTTTGGATTCTACCCCATCTTCCCCTGCCTTGGACCCCTCCGATACCCTCTCCTTTCTTCCTTTCTCCTCACTCGCGCTCCCCCTCATTGATTTGGATTTGGAATTGCCTTTGTCTTCTACTGAGGGATCTTTTGACTCTCCCAGGACTGTAAGACCACAACCAAATGACCTGCTTTTGCCACCCTCCCTGTTGCTTCCACAACTTTCTCATGATCAGACCCCAGCACACAACCAACCTTGCCTCACTCAACTTCATTGCCCTGTCTCTCTTTCCACACATCTTCAAACTCTCTGCAACTGTCTGCTTGTTTGGATACTGGGTCACCCTTGGACCTTCTAGATGTGGAATACCTCCTATTGGGGACATCTCTGGAACCCATTCCTGCCAGCCAGCCCCCTCTTCAAGCTCATGGTGGTGAGGCACTGCAGCTCTTAGGGGCCGTGACACTCTCCCTCACCTTCTGCAAGGACTTGACTTACCACACCTTTTGCACCACTATCATTGTTGGATGCAACTTTGCTCAACCCCTCCTTCTTGGCATGCCCTTCCTTACCAATCACCACACTAACATCTTGCTTTTTCCAGCATTCAGCATTGTCAGGCTCAAAGATGGTGGCACCTCCATCAGAGTTCCAGGACACACCACACCAACATAACAGACTCCCCCCACCTTTCCCTGTCTCCCTCTCTACACCATGTCCACAATCACCATTCCTCCACAAATGATCCAGCATGTTTGCGTCCATCCCCACACAACCTCCTCCTCATTGCAACTACCTCCAAACACACTAGCACTCCTTGACAACCCCCAACGCCACTGCACCTCCAAGGACCCTTACATTCTTGCAGCCTTTCAGCCACTTGACAACACCTCCCACGCTCTTGTTCCCATCTGCAACTTGCTCCCAATACCAGTCTGCATTCCTGCCAACTTCCACCTTGCCACCTCTGACCCCAACATCCCTGGGCCCACCCACTCTTCTCTCCTCTGACCCTGGCAGCTCTCCTGAGATTCCAACCAATGTTCTGCAATGAATCATAGACCTTTCTCCTTGTACCCCTCCCACCAACCCTCCCTTCACAGTTCCACTCACAAATCCTCCTGACAATGCCCCATGGACGTTCAACCCTCCTGTGGACTCAACAACTCTCCTCACCAAGGATAACAACATCACCACTCAAAATGCTGGCATGGACCTTACCTCCACCACCCCTTGTCTCACTTGGACCCAATTCCACTGACTTGCCTCCCTCCTCCTTCACTATAAGGATTGTTTTACTGCCACCACTGCAGACCTTGGGCAATTGCACTTCCCATCAGCTTGTGTCCCTCTTGCCACCTCTGATCCCATTGTTGGCTGCCATTACTGCTACACAACCTAGGTGAGCTGCACGAGCCTGTAAACTGCAGGAACGTGTATATATATGATCAGACATACATAATATGTTGTAGCACACACAGAACTCACCTGCAGGAACGTGACGCCAAACTTGGGGCACGCCCTGCAGGTGCACTCATCTAAATACATGACCACAGTAGTGGCACAGCACTTAACACCTCACACTATATATACCATGTCAATGGATGTCACCTGAGGCTATGGTGACAATTACCACCACTCTGCTGTTGAGAATGATCTCATCAAGCAGCACACTGACCAGTACACCAAGGAAAACCTTCTTGGACCCTTCTTCTCACTGTACTCAGCACCTGTTCTGATGGTTCCCAAGAAGAATGGCAACTTGTGATTTGCAGTTGACTATTGGGAGCTCAACAAGCATACCATCCCCAACTGTTACCCCCTCCCCTGTATTGACAACACTCTGGACACCCTTTGTGGACACTTGTGGTTTTTGTCCCTTGATCTCATGTGGGGATTTTGGAACATTTGACTCAACCCCACCAAGTGGCATAGACTTGCCTTTACCACCACCCATGGACACTTTGAAATGGCTTGTTCTTCCTTTTGGCTTCACCAATGCACCCTTCATCTTCCAGCACAACATGGACCTTCTTCTGTCTGGACTTAAGTGGTGGTGCACCCTTGTCTATCTGGATGACATCAGCATTTTCTCCCACACCTTTGATGACCACCTCAACCACCTTGCCTTTGTTCTCCAACACATCTGCAACTACAACCTTGCTCTCAAGCCCTTGAAATGCACCTTCTGCACACTGTCTCTACCTTATCTTGGCCACCTCGTCACACCAACAGGCACCCACCCCGACCCTGCAAAGATCAAGGCCATCCTGAATGCCCCACCTCCAACCGCATGCAACAACCTCTTCACCTTCATCAGTGTCATTTCTTTTCACTTGTCATTCATCCCTGGCTTCTCCACCATCATTGCACCACTTGAAGATCTCTCCCATGCACCTGGCAAGTGCACCAAACAGTGTACGACAACATCAAGAAGGCTCTCACAAATGCTGAGGAACACACTTTCTTTGACTCTGCCCTCCCCACCATTGCTGAGATGGATGCTTCCTTCACTGGCATTGCCACTGTCCTCCTCCAGAAACACCCCAGCCACCCCAAGCCAAAGCCTGTTGTTTGTGTCTCATGTTGTCTTACCCATATGGAGAAACACTATTCTGCCACTGAAATTCAGTGCCTTGCCCTCTGGTGGGCAGTCAAGAAGAAATTCTGTACAATACCTCCACTTGACACCATTCACCATTATTACTGACCACTGCACACTTGTTGGGCTCTGGAACTCCTGCAATGCCACCTCTTGCTTATTTTGGTGGTGGGAGGACCTTTGCAACTTCCAGATGACCATTCAGCACCAACCTGGGCAAATCCACCTCCTTCCTGACTTCCTCTCTGGCCACCCCAACCACATGACTCTAACTTTCCCTGGCCTGTCAGCCCTTCCCCTGCCCCTCCTTCAATTTTCCCCAATCCCCCAGCACAACTTGCTGTTGTCACTGCCATCTCTGCCTCCCCAACATTGTCATCTTCCGCTCCAACCTCCACCACACCTCCAGCAGCATCTACCACCCCCTCTATTCCTCTGCAGCTGCTCCATGCTCTCTCCACCCTTTATCACTGTCACCAGCTGCCCTCCTCAATCTTTCACTCTCAGACCCCCTTCTTTCATTCATTTGTGCCTCCATCACTTCACCACAATCCCCACCACCACCACCACCACCAGACACCTGTCCTGCTGCTTTTTTCCCCACTCTACATACTAGCCTCATGCTTTTCACTGTCTCCCCAACAACCAGTCTCCTCCACCAGACGTGGATCCCTTCTCAGCCTGGCCACCACCCAGATCCCATCTCTCAGCTTGTGCTCCCCCAGTCTCTTGGTCCTGATGTCTTATGCACCCTCCATGACAATCTCACCTGTGGTGCACACCTTGGTTGCAACTGCACTTTTGAAGCTGTGCAGCACCATTTCTGGTGGCTGCACATGGCTAGTGATGTTTGTAATAGGGTATGCAACTGCCACACCTGCCAGTCCTGCCAGTCTCCTCCACAACACCCACCTGGACATCTGGTCCCAAAGGACATTCCATCCCACACACTCAGAATTGACCTCTTGGGACCTTTTAGACACTCTTGCCATGGCAATAGGTACATTGTTGTTGTTGCAGATGATGGCAACAAGTGGGCATGGACTGGGGCACTTCCCAATGGCTTCTTACATTGATGAGGAGCAACACAACTGGGACCTCCACCTCAACACTCTCACCTTCAGCTACAAAACCTCCTTCCACCCAACTACTCTTGATACTTCCTTCTTCCTCTGTTTTGGACATGACACCCAATTGCCCTTGGACATCTCTCTTGCTTCCCCATCCCCTGAAACACCCTCTCTGCTACCTACTCTCCACGACTTCACCAGGTCCACTGACCTCCACACCAACATTGTCTCCACACTGGACTCTGCCTATCAAAGCATTCACTGCAGCATAGTTCACCAGCAACTCTACCAAAAGACGCTCTAGGACCTCCACCCCCAACCTGTCTCCTACTCTCTTGGGCAATGTGTTCTTGTTTACCCAAGTCCAACAAAGTTGTCAAGCTTCTCCAACCATGGCATGGCCCCTTTCAAATCACTGCTCAGCTTTCCCCTGTGAACTACGAGGTCCTCATGCTTGCTCAAGGACAGCACAAGAAGGTTGTCACCCACGTCCAATGGCTCAAACCCCTACTATGCCATTGATGACACCCCCTCAACATCTTGCAACATGTGGCTTCCCCCACCCTCTGTGGATCTTGGCAACACTGACTCCCCTCCTGATCACCCCAATGATAGTGTTGAACACCTCTCACGTTTTTCAGAAATGCCTTGCAACTCGCAACTCCCCTCACCTCGACTTGCATTTCAGAGTAAAGAGGTGTATTTTTGCACCTCGGAACTCGAAAAGGTCATAGCCAAAAGAGGGGAGGAGAGTTGAGAGTAACACCCAAAACTCGCCTCGCCTCCCTTCCATTACCACGATTTAGGAATGTGCTAAAATATGTGAAATTGGCTTTAATGCATTCAAAATTCTGATTTTCAACTTACATGACATATTTTAAAACACTGCTGTATTTCCTCAAGGTGTTGTCACTTTGTGATACAATC